>JAWDGP010006366.1:82500-157010 GCA_033675545.1 Elysia crispata | reverse complement strand
TGTGTGCGCAATCTTTCAGCTGTGATCATTACGAGAATGTTTGCAAGAAACTCATTTTCACGAATAAGATAAAAAAAAAGCTTCAAGGTGCTAAATAGTGCGGAGACAGTTTTTTTTTTTTAATTATTTCCAACTGATGTGCAAGACGACGTAATGCCATTCCTAAATCATGATTCATTTCATCGTTACACAACAACAGCCGCCAATAATTGAAGGTTTCAGACTTAGAGATAGGCGAAAATTGTTTGACTTTCTAAAATTTTATATTTCTAAGTTTCAGTCTCATTTATTTTCTTTTTTGTTCTATTTGGTAAAGTTAAATATATTGGACATTTGCAATCGCTTAAAGTATTATAATTCGTAGCCATCATATCATAATTAAGGTAAATGTTGTAAATTTCTTCATTAATTTGCCAACACATACAAATCGTAAAAAAATGTAGCATATAGTATCACCATTGTGATTTTAATCATCTTGCAGGAAGACAGTCAAGACAGAGCTGGTTTTTCTTTTTATTAGAAACATTTCTCAAACTTTAAAGAAACTGCTTAAAGATCTCGCCTTTTATCAGATGTCGATAAAAAGATAACAAATGTAAATCCACATCAGGAATCATAAAACCCTCACACCCTTTGAAAATTTTACAATGAATATCAGACTAATTTCGATTTTTGTTGAAATAATATTTTTACAGCATCGCAAAGCGCGAAAGAAACAAACGAACACATTAAGGAAGAAAAAACGTCAAGGACAATGTTCCAATTGAGAAGAAACTTGAAAGATTTAGAGACATCTAGAAAAATTAGTCTAATTGGCAAGACTAATGATTCACAAAAAAATAAAACAAAACTGTTTAAACAAACACAAAAGAGCAAAGTATCTACAGAATCTGCACAATAGAAAAGCAGAAAAAAAAGTTTTAAAACATCGGATAAGAGGGAAAAAATTAACAAACACGTTTGTTATCTTAAAAAAATGGGTCATTTTTCTCTTTTTAGATCATTGTCAACATGGATACACGATTCAACAACAAACCTTTTGAACACGAAGAGTTTAGTTAGTTCTCTTCAAGTGAAACCCAGGCAGTTGACATTGCTCCACAAGGATTTCAGAGTTAGCCTCAATACGTCAGTCAAGGATAAACAAGCCAAGAAACTGCAACTTTCGTTGTCAGGTGAGCGTGAAATAACGGGACATGGCACAACCGCAAACTGTCAACAACGTAACAATGTTGACCTTTCAGAAGCCTAAAATGGCTTTAACGTAGACCGTTTGCTGTTTTTCCATCACACGTCCAGCGGATACGACTAAACGGTCAACGACTTCAGTGTTGCGCAATTATATTAATGCACACTTGGGTAACTTACGCACGAAAGGACAAAAACAGAACAATATTTTGGATCTATCTGCAGACCCATTACGTTGCTAATGTCAGGTATTATACAGATTATTCATTATTTCTTCATTAATTGCTAACAGATTATGAGAACTGCTTGAAGAAAGAGCTGTGATATTAAAAGGCATCTCCTTTTTACAGCAGAACCAAAACTCTGTGGGCCAATTTAGCTAGGCAAAATTCCTACGATGAATTATAATTATTGTTATCATTGTTAAGATTTTTCAATCTCTTCATTGTTCATTTTATTTGAAATAACACGGCTTGCCTGATGAAACAAAGATGACTGATTGAATAAAAATTATCTTAATTCGAATTATAGCGAGCCCTTTGGTGAACAATTGGCCCTCTAATTAGTTTCCTCTAACTCGCGGCTGCCTCAAAAGGGATTCTCTTACATCTTTCATTTTTGTTTTGTTTTAAATGTTTGGAGATCATTTCACTCGCAATCCGTCAAAGTAAAGAATTCAATTTATCTTCAACCACCAGACATAACTATAAATCAATATGGAAAACAACAACAACAACAACAACAACAACAACAACAACTAGATCCCTGAAATTGTCAGAGCTAACCGCCCCCAGATTCGGTTTCAAATATTCCCAGTCTTTGTCTCTGTCCCTGTATATATTTCTCTCTCTCTCTCTCTCTCTCTCTCTCTCTCTCTCTCTCTCTCTCTCTCTGTCTCTCTGTCTCTGTCTCTGAGTGTCTCTCTCATTCGTAATGTACAAAAGGAGTTCAAGAGCAAGCCAGTTAAAATTCTTTATTCTGCAAACCATGAAATAACTAATCTTAGTTTATCCATGAGCCTGAATATTTAACTAGGCCTATATTGCTGAAATTGGCACTTCTGGTTCCAAACGATCTGAAGAGCTCAGAGGCCTAAATCAGAACACAGATTTACCAGTGCAAGTCGTGCTTTCAAATATTAATCTCGTTCTAAGTGATACATAAAGCCTTACCGACGTGCTTGGAAAGAACTAAAATGGAGTTAAAAAGTTGAATAAAATAATTTCGCTCATGAGAAAGCGTCTTCTAACATCAAGAAGTTAACTGAAGATTATAAGCTGTTAAGAAAGCATTGTAAGATTTAATTATGAAACTAGAGAGAGAGAGAGAGAGAGAGAGAGAGAGAGAGAGAGAGAGAGAGAGAGAGAGAGAGAGAGAGAGAGAGAGAGAGAGAGAGATAGAGAGAAGAGAGAGAGAGAGAGAGAGAGAGAGAGAGAGAGAGAGAGAGAGAGAGAGAGAGAGAGAGAGAGAGAGAGAGAGAGAGAGAGAGAGAGAGAGAGATCAGTTGTGAACTGGTTTAATCTGCTTATAAAACTCAAAATGACTCTAAGGATTTTAAACTGATTAATTCTGATATCACTCAAATCATACTAAATACCAACGCAATCGATACAATTTTCGGACAGTTTTGCTATCCTTCCAAAAACAACCTTACATTTGAAGTAAAACTAATTTTTTTTTTGTGCTATTCATTACACGTATATTACACCAGTCCAGTATGATTATATTTCATAATGTATTTTAAGAACATATATTTTAAGAAATATATGTATGTATACTGTGCTTAACGAATTAAATTATACGCAACACTCGAAGCAACGTTGATACAGGAGGAAACAAAGAATTGGCTTTCTTTTTCAAAAACAAAAATATGCTTTTTATCTTCTTTTTAAAAAGTAACGAAAATGGCACATGAATAGTGAAATAGTGAAAAACAAATCCGTGCTACAGTGATTTTACTATTGTGCTCTGTTTAATTCCATATAATATTAAATTGTGTGGTGTTTCAGCTACTAAAGCACAATTTTCTATGTTTTTTCCCTCTATATTATTAATTTTATAATTATAGTGTTTAAAATGGTAATTTTACCCATCTCGCTTTTGGATCTTCTTGTTTATAGAGAAAAAATACCTCCTTGCTTTAAATAAAATGCTTTGAAACTAAAAACCTGATGCTAGTATATTGCTTTACAATACATTCAAGTTAACTGTATCAAAATGCTGCAGTCAGCCGGTCGATCATCACAACAGAAACAGCTTGACCCTGAGCAACACTGCCCTAGATCTAGATCTAGGGGGATAGAAAACTACGAGGACTAACAGTAGCTTGGTGTGTTTGCGATTTCAGACGACAAATTTAACAGTTGTGGCTTTAGATGTTTATTTATATAAAGTAGATCAGTGATGGGTTATGTTCTTTTCTGACTGGTTTAATTACTATAGTAAGAGGTGCATGTATGATTAGCCTAGAGCTACGTTGGAATCAACAGAAAAACAACAACAAACTTTCCTTGTTTTATACAACGTTGTAGATTGCTTTGCATCGAGGCAACCTGTCAGCCCAATTTACATTATAATGACCTATTTCACTACAAGACATTAGTTACATGATTGTATTCCGTTAAAACCTAAGCAATTAAAGAACCTTCTAAACACACCATGTAGATACACATGCAAAGTGCAATGACAAATTCGCCCTCTCTTTTTAACACCCCGCAGCAGGCATTCCTAGCAGTGCCCAGTTTATAATTAGTAGGCTACTTGGAAAGAGTACCTTTTAGGTACGGACGGTTTTTTACATAGAAGAAACAGTAGCAACCCTATAGTGTGTTTAGCTGAAATAAATTAATTTTTCTTCTTTGTGTAACCCCAAGCAAAAACCAAGCCCAATCTTTTTCATAGTCCCGATCAAACGAAGCCCTCTTTGGTGTGTAAATTAGTCCGCACCTAACAGGAACTCGTTCCGGCTACTTCTCTAAAAAGTTTGAGGTTTATTGTTCCTATTTACCTGTATAAATCAGAGTGAAATTAGAACAGTAGATTGAGAAAGCCATGTTTGATTCGAAAGCCGACCTAAATTGAAGTTAAGAATGCTTTACAGATAGCAAAAGTCCCCATCTTTTAAAACAGTCGCGTTTTGAAATCGAGACTGAAGACTCAAATTACAAGACCCACACATAAAATACATAATCATTTAAAATAAGATCAGATCCTTAGAGCGTTTCAAAACATATCTCGCATGACTCGGGTCCCTCCTATCTGGAACCAATATCAGCTGTGTGATCGGTTCAGGCTGTCATCGCAGCTTTCAGTAGTCTTGACATCCAGATTCTAGTGTAAATCGAAATTCCCACGCTTTTTCTGTGGTTAACCGGGCAGCTTGAGTTACATTGGACCGAGACCTTCCCATTGCATGCGCAATATGTTTACTGTCGTGGGGAACATTTTCGTCTAGCCATTCTTATTATGTGCGCCTAGATGAACAATTTTTAAGCTGAATCTTTACTTTTATTCTGCTTTGATTTGCCTCTTTATGGTGTCAAAAAATCCGATGCATAAATTGACATGCCCAGTACAATACGCTGTTTTGCGCTTTTACCTGGGATATAATATAATAGAAATGCAATAAAAAACAAAGTTGAAAAAAAAGAGCAAAAAAAAAAAACAAAAAAAATCCCAACCAAAACAAACTAAAAGGAAAAATAAAATAAACAAAGAAAAACAACAACAAAAGCACACACACACACACACACAAAAAGAACAATGTCAAGAAAAGTTGTAAAAAATACATAGAAAAAAAAACCCAAAGACTATACGAAATAAGGAATACTAAGAGTTAGAAGGATGGAATGAAGATAGTTCATACTACATGTACTTTTAATCGAATCTTGAATGAGTCGGCAACGACATAGAATAAAGAAAAATTAGGTTAACAACTAGCTTTTAAGAAATAAAAGATAAAGCCAGGTGTGTAGTAAAGTGGTCTCGAATTCAAGTGTGCACTAAATTGCTGTAATATGTTGCAACGTTCTTATCATTATCATTAAAGTGTCATGCTGTGTTAGGTTGGCGGTCTTGTTCATCCACGCTTCAATGGATCTGTCACTCTTCATGCTTGATAATTATTCTTTTGTCATCTTCAGTCTTTGTATTCTCGTGCTGCGTTTTACATCGATTATAAATACTAGCAGTGCCCCAGTTTCTCTCTTGTCAAAATTTACTTGTTTTTTCCAATACGAAAATAGGCTACATGGAGAACAATACAGTTCAAGGACAGTACCCGTATATGAAATGAAAAATGTGCCAATGTATCAGTAAAAGTCATTTTTAAGAAAAGTAGAGGGAAAAAAAACCCCTTAACATGTTGAAATACTGTACTGGTTTCTTATTAACACTTTCCCTTCTAAACCCTGGCTTGTATTGAGAATTCTTGTTATATATGATGATTATTAATACCGATGATATATTGTTATTATTATTATTATTATTATTATTATTATTATTATTATTATTATTATTATTATTATTATTATTATTATTATTATTATTATTATTATTATTATTATTATTATTATTATTATTATTATTATTATTATTATTATTATTATTTATTATTATTATTATTATTATTATTTGCGTTTGTAATCATCTTTAATAGCGTGCATTTATTCAGTAATACTAAAAGACTATATATACTTATAAAGAACCTTACATCTGTTCCTCAAATATAGCTTGAATACTAATTACAAAAGGTAGTAAAACCAAATGACACAATGCTATTTTTTTCTCCACTTTTGGAAAAAAACCACTATTTCTTGGAATTAAATTCTTGTCTGGAAGGTGAAGCTGCAAACAACCCGATCACTCCTTCTTTCCTCGGCCTCAGGCCGTTTTGCCCGCCTATGCTCCGCTAAAATCTAGATTGATTTTGATTACAAGATCAAACAGTTCAAGGCTACCAGCTACTAAGATAGGACTGTGTGAACTATTACGATCTCTCAGCCTCAATACATTGGGATGATCGCAGTGATAATCTATCTATATGACATACACATGCATCTCTTAGTATGACTGGTTCGATATCAAAGGAATATGACCAGCCTATAATCAGTATATTAAAGTGAAACACACCTAGTCCTTAACGTTTGTCTACATAGTGACCTTGCTTTCTCGTTTTCTGGTCCACAAATTTTTGATTATATTTAACATTTTGCAAGATACCAACGTCACCACATTTGTTTTTATTCGATTTCAAGGTAAGACGTTTTCAAATTTCTTCAGGCTTCTTAGTTAGCAATGCGAAATGAAGTATGCATTTTTTTTCCTTCTCGAGTTTGAATCGTGTGTGCTTTTTAAGATCTTTTGAGATCAATCTAATGCATTGTATAAGAATGATTATTTTTCATGGTCTAATTAGTCCGTTCAGAATTTCGGAGAAAAAGTACGGAAAGAAGTAACACTTTAATCTTTCTCCATTTTATCTTTACCGAAAGATTGCTATCAAATCACATTAAATTTACCGTATCTCAGAAAATACATATCAAATCTTTCTTTCTCCGTGTTGAAACACAAAATTTATTGCACAACATTGACAAGATATTTACCATGTATTTCAACAACTTAAAAAATGTGGACAGAATATATAATAAAAAATATTAAAAAAAGATGACACTGGCAGTCCTATATTCAAAAGCAAGAACTGCTAGAAGTGCTGGATACCTATGTGTTGTAATAGTGAAGGAATGTATTATTATCATTATCATCATCATCATTATTATTATGATTATTATTATTATTATTATTATTATTATTATTATTATTATTATTGTTGTTGTTGTTGTTGTTGTTGTTGTTGTTGTTGTTGTTGTTGTTGTTGTTGTTGTTCTTCTTCTTCTTCTTCTTCTTCTTCTTCTTCTTCTTCTTCTTTTCTATAAATGGGGCATTCATTTGTTATTTACAAATTCTGATATATAAAACATTAAAAAAATTGAATGCTGCACATTCTTTAAGTTATCGGACCAGATTACGAAAGTTACTAACATTTTTATTATTATACCAAGATTAAAAAAATTAACCTCGTTCAATCAAAGCTTAAGTATTTCTCTTTGACCATTTTAGATTAGTCGCTTCGTTTGCCAGATAGGGAGTTGGTGACCAAAACTTGGTGTGGTATAGAGAGACAGAGAAGTGTTAAAGTCAGGTCCTTGGAGGAAGTCTAAATAATTATATTAATATCACCTTCGTGTAATCATTTTTGTGTAAAGAACTCAAATATAGAAAACAAAAAACGCAATTGTAATCTGAAAAACGCACCGATTCCTTTATTTTGGTCTAACAGTTCTGAAGACGTCATTTCGGTGTTTACTGGAACTTCTCTACGCTAAAATTCATAGGAAATCAAATATTCAATGGAAAATATCAGATTAACTAAGGATGTTTTATAAAAACAATTAATATAATTATATTACGTTTATAAATATATATTCGTTGGAAAATCCAGGGAAAGTTAGTCTTGTCAAAGAACCAGAAAAAGAAAATATATCCGTGTAAAACTTCGATTAAGTTGGTCCCTTTTCCATGTGCTTTGGCAAACTTTCGTAACTGAATCTAACGTGAAATGTGTAATGCAATTTTCAAAATATACATTCATTTGTATTGAGGACAGAAAAATCCAATTCTCGCAGCAAGTTTGAATTATTTGAAGATGGAGTTCATTAATTTTTTTTTATTTAAAACAGGATACAAATGCAAATAAGCACTAGGATTTTGTTTTCCCATTTTGTTGTCTTGAAAATATGCTGTATCTAGTGTTTTATTGCGATTAAATGAACAAACTGCTGTGTAACAAATGTATGAGCTCCAACTATTTGGCAGTATTTAAATTGCCAATCGGGCCTTAAAAAATACGCTTATGTCGGACTAATCTTTGTTCATTAACATTCCCTCAAACATTTGCGCTTCGATAAAAAAAAAAAATTCTGAGAAAGAAAAATTAGCCACAGGCAAGGATTCTTAGATTTTTAAAAGAGTTTAAAGGAAATTTACGAAGTATTGTAAAAAAAATTAAAAGATACAATATTAAATTGATGTTTGCCAAAGCTTTGCCTGGGCGGATGAAGGTGAAATTAAAAAAAAAATAATTAGAAAACAACCCCCCCCCAAAAAAAAAAAAAAAAAAAAAAAAAATAAAATTAAATAAAACGAAACAAACAAATAAGAAAAAAAAAACTTAACACACACAAAAAAAAAAAAACCAACCACCCCCCCCCCCCCATAAGAAAAAAAAATAACAACAACAAAAAAAAAAAACAAAAAAAAACCCCAACAACTGCAAACAAACAAAAGAACCCATAACAAACAAACAAAAACCAAACCAAACCGAAAACAACAACAAAAAAAACACAACAAAACAAAAACGAAAAAAACCTTATTTCATGTGGTTCATATATAAATGTTTTTTTCATTAAAACGTAAATAATATTACAAAGGCCATAATTTTTCAGAATCCTTTTAAAACGATTACTGCCTGAATGAAACACGTGCAAAGGTAAAAAAAAATATTAAAAAATATCGTCCAAGAGATGTGCAGAAATGGCCAGTAATGTTTTCAGCATAAATCTGAATAGGATATTTGAAAACCTTTTGATAACAGGTACATCCTCAATTCTAAAGGTTTCGCTACAGAACCGCTCATTTTTCCTCTTTCAACGCTTCTCGCGAAGGATTGATGAAAATTCGTGTTTAGAAGCTCGCCACATTACAGACCTGCACGATAAATACATTTTAAAAAGTTGTTTATGGGCTCTCTCTCTCTCTCTCTCTCTCTCTCTCTCTCTCTCTCTCTCTGTGTCTGTCTGTCTCTCTCTCTCTTTCTGTCTGTCTGTCTCTCTCTGTCTCTCTCTCTCTCTGTCTCTCTGTCTCTCTCTCCCCCCGCACAGTCTCAAACTCTCCTCCTCACTTTCTCTTTCTGTGTCTGCCTCTTTCTGTTTCTGTCTCTCTCGCCTTCTCCCTCTACTCATTATAACGTTGTAGGGATGTTTCAAAATATCAAAAACCTTATCCAAAGTGTTTAAAGCAGACTTTTATAATCAAGATCATACCTGAGACATGTCTTGAGTCCCAGCTTCTACTGTTGAAAAAAAATTTATAGCGTTATGAAATATATTCAATAATGCATTCAAATAATGCACCCACTAACCCTCTTTTTTATAAAATCAAAAAGAAAAAAAGTTTTTTTCTAATTCTTTACCTTTTCACAACACTAATGTTTGCAATGTCTTCTCTGACATCTCAGCTGCTATGGAATTGAAAGTACAGTACAGTTTCATTGATCGTAGGTCATGTATTTTTGAATTTATTGATTATTTGAAGTTTATCAAAGCGGCAAAGGTGCTGAAGTAGTTCCAATTGAAATATTAGTTGAGGCAGAATTGAGTTGGTAGCCGTCACAACTTTATCGAAGATGCTATAAGGATTTACAATTTCTTCTTCTTCTTCTTCTTCTTCTTCTTCTTCTTCTTCTTCTTCTTCTTCTTCTTCTTCTTCTTCTTCTTCTTCTTCTTCTTCTTCTTCTTCTTCTTCTTCTTCCTCCTCCTCCTCCTCCTCATTCTTCTTCTTCTTCTTCTTCTTCTTCTTCTTCTTCTTCTTCTTCTTCTTCTTCTTCTTCTTCTTCTTCTTCTTCTTCTTCTTCTTCTTCTTCTTCTTAAAAAATGCATTAATTTTGTAACAAATACATATTACCTATTCCATCAAAGGCCTTAACAAGATGGAGTCCCAGCTTACCGGAAAGATAGCTCTTGTGACAGGATCCACCACGGGTATCGGTCTGTGTATAGCAGAGCTGCTGGCTAGTAGGGGTTGTTCTGTGGTCATCACGGGATTGACCACTTTGGACAAAGGTCAGGAGCAAGTGGAGTTATTCTCAAAGTAAGTGAAAATTACACACATCTTTGTCATTTTGATATTTAGATAATATTGATATTTGGGTACATTTTTTGCTGAAATTGATAATACGAATATCCTGTAATTTTACAACCCTTTCACTAGTTTAAGTCTTGGCAATGCATGACCGGGGATATATCCTGTTTCAAAACATTTGGAAAAGTAAGTGATTTACCATTTCACACATCTTTCAAAAACTCTTATTAAATGACCCGTAAATCAAATCACTAAAAATGTTTCACCAATAGTCACTTTTTAACCAAACTTCAGAGATAGTATCTACCTCTAGCATTAGTCGTAAAGGTTTTGTGGATAGTGTCGCATCTCAAAGTAACGAACCTTCTTTGACCTGATATTGTGTGTCGTGAAAAATCCAGAAAATACACTGGCCAGTTTCACTTCGTCGAAGGAGATTTCTCCAAGACAGAGGAGGTTGAAAAACTTGGTCAGAAAGTCCTGGAGATTTACAAAGATGGCATCGACATTCTAGTCAACTGTGCCGGTAAGCTATGTTAAATGAGATGTTTTAGATCATTCTTAGAACCTACTAGAATTCTTGGCAAATACTGGTTGATCCTCCAAATATTGCATAATGGCTGTTTCACATACTTAAATCCATGGTTCTAGTCTTCACGTATGTTTATATTATTTCAAACCTTGTTCATGCGACTAAGAAATTTTAGGGGTTACGTATATTTTACGAAATATTCATTTTTAACTTATTTTTTTCGTTGAATGAACCGAGGCACTTATTCAATAAAAATATATATAACCGGGGAGTCATTGCTATTTTCTTACCTTGTATCATGATGTTAACGCTTGTATCGTATTTTGAAGAAATTCAATTTTTTATCACACCCACTCAATTTGATGACAAATCGCGATGTAGGACATGAAATTAAAGACTGATAAATAAGTATATAAATATGCTCTTCATAAATTCTTATAACAAAGTGCTAAGCATATAATTTAAATCATAAATATTTCTCAGTTTTATTTTGGACAATGCCTTTTAGATTCAGATCTCCTGTTTGGGCAAAACACTTTCCTTATAAATTAGCAGAATGGAATTATCAGATTTTATTGCGAAACTGTTCATACTTAAATATACATGCACTTAACAAAGACGATGTGAAGTGATTTCTTCACATGTTATAAAGGCTACGAGTCGTATGATACTTTGTTTTCTAGGCATACCGGGCCGATCTCCCATCGAGGAGATGACCACAGATCACTGGCAGCTGACACTGACCATCAACCTCACAGCGCCCTTCTTACTCACTCGCACTTTCTTCCCCACTATGAAAAAGAAAGGTAGCTTATTCTTCAGTTTTTATTATTATGTTAAAGAAAAGTCAAAAAAATCTACAATGACGATAACGGTTTTGAGCACGCACACCTGTTTTTGTTGCGGATGATACCAAAGTCTGATGTCCCCATTTGCATCCGCACCCAATTTTTTAACTTACACAAACAGAGACGAGCCAGGTTCATGGCTCTCTAGATCGTTCATTGCTTCTCAAAATCGAGATAAAATGAGATTGAAATGACAAACCATGACGCCAATAGAAAGTTTGTCGTCGCACGTGCTATCCTACGGGAGACTTTGAGTACCTACTGTGATTCTGTGGGGAGCGAGCTGCCGGTTAAAAGGCTACTTGAGATATGCAAGTAGCGAAATAAATGCACAGTCACTAGGCAAACAATGAGAAATAATAACTTGGACATAAGTCTCATAGTGCAGCTTACTATTATGTGTTTCAAAATTTTCAAAATAATGCACATACATTTACCGTCCTTCCTGCC
This sequence comes from Elysia crispata, assembly GCA_033675545.1. NCBI lineage: Eukaryota > Metazoa > Mollusca > Gastropoda > Plakobranchidae > Elysia > Elysia crispata. The sequence continues at coordinate 145,076 of JAWDGP010006366.1, read as the reverse complement.
GACAAAGCTTCGCCTTTGAATGATTTTTTTTCTCACGATTAAAGAAAAAAAATATTAATTTCTTCTTGCCCAAGATATAAAGACGAACTCCTCAAAAGTTGCTTGCTACTTCTAGACTTGTGTTAATAAATTCTCCATAAATCCGACACTGGGTAAAAGACATATTGTTTCCTTCAGGGTGGGGCAGAATCATCAACATAAGTTCTACCATGGGTCTCACGGCAGGCTATGGAAAAGTGGCCTACTGTTCTGCAAAGACTGGCCTTCTAGGACTCACACGGGTAACTCATTTCATGTAACTTTTTTTTAGCCTAGAAATTGTAACGCAACCCAGTCGTCCTATCTTATAGTTCTAAATTTTTATGAATAACATAATATTCAAGATGCCAGTCTTGCTAATAATTATTTGATTTATCTAGCTCGTTTCCTTTATTAGTTACAACGTTAATTATTTTATAATTTTCCACGGCTCCCTGATATATTTTTTGTTCTATGTAACTTTATGAACTTAAACGCCGTGTGCCACATTTTAAAAACTTACTAAACCACGGCTGTAGTAGGCGTAAAAAACAATGGAAACCATTTATAAAACAAAAAACAACAACAACAAAAAAACAAAACAAAAAACAACTAAACAAACAAACAACGAAAAACAAAAACAAACAAAACTCATCCAAAACCTGCCATGCAGTAGTTGCACGATCAAAGACAAGTTGCTAAAACCAAACTTTACTTTGATATAATCCTTGGTACCAGGTAACTGCTTTGGAAGGAGCACCCTATGGGGTTACTTGTAACGCTATTTGCCCGTCATTCACTGACGCTCCAAGTAAGTTAGTGCAGTGCTCATCTGGCGCATCATATCACCTTCAACCTAACCTAGATGCTCTTAAAATATGGGAATTCATCAAAGTCTTTTTTTTTTCTAACCTAGTTAATAATATTTTTAATCGCTTATGATTATAATTACTGCAAAAAGTACCTAAAGGTGCATGGTCCTGCGAGAATATATAGTTGTCCATTTATTTTAACCTATATGATAATGAATGTTTCAATGATTATCGCATAAATTGAGTGGAGTGGTACAAAGTTAACTAATAATTTTTCATCACCATCCATTTACATCATGGTTTTGATAACACGTTTACCTATAATATGACACTAACTTGAAACTCCAACGAACAAGTGGTAAAATCAAATTTATGTGACTACCTGAAAGATATTCAGCTCAAGACTTTTAAAGATCAGAATTATCCCTGTTTTCCTTAAACACAAACAAACAACAAATATTTAATCAAATAATACACTTTTTACATTTTTCCCAGTTTTGTAATAGTATTTCTTGTAACGATATATACATTTAAAAAGTTTCTTGTAATGCTGCAAAACTTCCTGTTACAAATTCAAAGGCTGTCAGCAAAAGTTACGTGATATTTTTGCGCTGCTACAGCCTTTGTTTCCATCTAGTTAACAGTAATTTCCTTAAACCGTAGAATATGGAGTAAATTATAACTTTTAAATTGCATGTGAATATAACATGGATTATTTATATGCCACAACTGCAATGAGTTAAGTTTAATTTACATTTCCTCTCCGTTTACTTCAGATAATTATTGAACGTGAAGAGGCGAGCTTCAAAAGATAAAACTAAACAAAAATTGTACCTAAATTTTCATCGTCGTATTGAACATTTTGAAATGGAAAATTTTACTGTCATACTCAGCTTTAAATCTCCGTAAGTCACCTAGAAAATAGCACGCTTTACTTAAACCAAAAAAAAAAAAAATACTAACCTTCTCGTTTTACTTCAATTCTTTCTGCAGTGTGTCACTCGATAATTGAGAAAAACGCAAGAGAACAGGGCGTTTCTTTCGAAGAGACAAAGGTTCGTTCAATATTTCAAGTATTCACATTGGACTCCCAGTAATGATTTGGTTAATCAAACTGCGAGGAAAGTGGACATGTACATGGGTGCTTTTGTATGATACTGTTGTCCTTGACACAGTTTAAGAAAAAAAAAAGATTAAAGAAAGGAAAGTTCATTTTATCCTCACCACTCTGTCTAGAAATCTGTGGCTAGTTTAAAAATATTCCTCTTCTTCTTCTTCTTCTTCTTCTTCTTCTTCTTCTTCTTCTTCTTCTTCTTCTTCTTCTTCTTCTTCTTCTTCTTCTTCTTCTTCTTCTTCTTCTTCTTCTTCTTCTTCTTCTTCTTCTTCTTCTTCTTCTTCTTCTTCTTCTTCTTCTTCTTCTTCTTCTTCTTCTTCTTCTTCTTCTTCTTCTTCTTCTTCTTTTCCTTCTCCTCCTCCTGCTCCTGCTCCTCCTGCTCCTCCTCCTCCACCTCCTCCTCCTCTCCTTCTCCTTCTTCTTCTCCTTCTCGTTCTTCTTCTTCTTCTTCTTCTTCTTCTTCTTCTTCTTCTTCTTCTTCTTCTTCTTCTTCTTCTTCTTCTTCTTCTTCTTCTTCTTCTTCTTCTTCTTCTTCTTCTTCTTCTTCTTCTTCTTCTTCTTCTTCTTCTTCTTCTTCTTCTTCTTCTTCTTCTTCTTCTTCTTCTTCATCTTCTTCTTCTTCTTCTTCTTCTTCTTCTTCTTCTTCTTCTTCTTCTTCTTCTTCTTCTTCTTCTTCTTCTTCTTCTTCTTCTCCTTCTCCTTCGCTTTCTCGTTCTTGTTCATGTTCTTGTTCTTATTCTTCTTGTTCTCGTTCTTGCTCTTGTTGTTGTTATTGTTGTTGTTATTCTTCTTTTTTTCCTCCTTTTTTCTTCTCTTACACCTCACTCTTTTATTTCCACATCTACCAATGAAGCCCTCATTACTTTCAGTACTTCTCAATTTTAATAGTATCCATTTAATAAAGGCTGATATTATTTTTGAAAGGCATGTTAATCTATATAATTGACATATCTTCACACAGGAGACTTTTGTCAAGGACAACATGCCAGTGGGCAAACTGATCCCCAAAGAAGAGTTGGCAGAGCTGATTGGTTTTCTGTGTTCCAGCAACACTTCCTGTATCACCGGGCAACCACTCACAATAGATGGCGGTTTCCTCAACAGATGAGCCCTGTTGTGGATCTGCTTCTTAGATTAGTTCTGTTTAAACAAAAGTGAGTTGGAAAAAATGAAACTTTAATATGTTCTTATACTGATATCGCCTAGCATCTTTCTACTCTGTTTCCAATTGTAAGGGAAAATTGGTGTATGGTTTAGCTTAATCAGTACCACAACTTTTTTTTTAGATTAAAGGTAACATTTATGGCATTTTATTAATCAGAAGATTGGTCATGTAAAAGATTTAGAGAAATGAATTAAAAAATGATAAATTATTATGTATTAAATTTACCATTAAAAAGATTTACGTCAATTTTTTTTGTCTATTATCTTTTATATTGTTCAAGCCATTATCAAATAAAACGATGACCTCACATGTCATCGCAGCATATTAGTGCACAAGCTAGAATTTTGATCCAATCGCGGCCTCCACCGTTGTATTTTGTCAGGCTATGGTTATTGCTAATTCTTTTTATTCATTGAAGCTTCACTAAATTCTAAAGCAAAATTGTAGCTTTAATAATGTTCTTTTGGAAATCCACCCGCACCAACGCCCAGGTAATAAAATCTCCGGCGACGCTTTTGTGTTATTGAACGATGCAGGAGATATAACCTACGATTTAATATTCTTAAAATGCGATATTCAAATTCAGCTCAAGAAAAGCTGCTCTTATTTTGAATTTTGTTTGTCAATATCTTCATTGCTTGGCTCTAGGAAATAACCAGGATGTTAATCTTTCATGTTTATGAAGTGCACCCTTATTAAGTTTGGAATTAGAAAAATAAGTCTTTCAAGTTGTTTTTTTTGTCGTGAAACTGAATTAAGTTTAAGTTTAATTCTTGATAAATGTAGGTTTTATTGTAATAACGCCTCAACCGTAATAAAGTAACCCCCCACACACACATACACACAAAATCAACATTAAGAACAAAACAAAAAACAACAAAAAACAACAACAAAAAACAAAAACGTATCTTACATATAATACTAAATATGTTAATATTTTTTGAAACTTTAATCTGCAATCTCCTCCTCAAAATTTCTCTGTCCAAAAAGATAAAGAAGCATTCAGGATCGATAACCTACAAGAATGTTAGATTTAGATCACGGGAGATAAGGCAAGTGATCTGAAGCTTTTTTACATATGATAAAACAAACACCCAACACGATAGAAGAGTCAGGATCAAAGAGAAAAAAGAAGAAAAAAAACTTGAGCTGAGACGTTTACATATTTGTAGCTCTTCCTTGTATTCGTCTCTTTCCTCTACATATTAAATCATTGCTAGCTTTTCAAAATTAATGGTTTACAAACGATACAACCAGATGCTATTTCCATTTAAATGGAATTATGTCTTTAAAAAACAATAACTATACTTGAGACAGATATTCAGCTTTTTCACTCAACAAAGGTTACATTTAATCTGATATCTTTAGCGGCAGTTCTATTGAACGCTCTGAAAGAGAAGTGAGCTAACCGCATTTTTTTGGGATCGTCGATTTTTTTTTCAACAGCACCACAGGAAGACGGGACATTCCCTAATCTGAAATGCCTTTCTTTTACTGTTACTTATATAGTTTAAAGTGTCACGAAAATAAATCAATTACAATTTAGTCTGTCTATGATTCTCATCGTGAACAAAAAGTTAGATTGCTACAAAAACTCCGTGTCTTTGACCGCGGTTGGAAGACATTGACCCATATATTTCCCCAGCTTCTCCAGGGTGTATCTAAAAATAACACCCACAGTTGCTGTTTTTTGTAGTCAAAGTAAGATTCAGATTGGTTTTCGGCAACAAAAAAAAAAAAAAAAAAGAATGATTGTAGATTCCTCAAAGATTATGCCTAAAACATCTTTAAAGTATGCATTCAAAACAATATGAAGGAATGCAGATTGATAATATAATGAAATAAAGCCAAAACAAACAAACAAAAAACAAAACAAAATAAAAAAATTAAAACAAAACAAAACACCTCCCAAAAACAAAAACAAAACAAAAAAATCAAAACAAAACAAAACAAAAAACAACATCAACAATAAAAACAACATGAAAACAAAGAAAGATGTCATTCTGATAATGAAGTAAAAGGATAGTGGGCGGAGAAAGGATTTTTTTTTTACATTTTTATTCCACCTATAATAAGCTACAGTTGTCTCTAATAATTGTAAAGACTTCTTTAATTTTGACAACCCTCTCCTGATAATTAATCACTCGAGTAGTGCTCTTTATCGCGCTGAAACTATATAATTCCAGTTTCATCCTGTGTAAATTTTTCATAAATCACTTAAATTAATCATTTACCAATAGTGATCAATATTGAAATATAACGCAATGATGATGAGAAACCACTGGTTCATAACTGAAATAAATTCTACTGATCAACTGAAAAAAACAACAACAACCCCCCTTCCCCCCAGCAGAAACACGATAGTAAAAAAAAAAAAGAAAAAAAAAAAAACAACAACAAAAAAAACATCCTTACTCATTTTGCTGCCATTCTATCACCTCATAATTCCTCGCTACCCTTACTACTACTTTAATCCCCATCATTTACAGCATCACTTACAAGATCAAACGCTGTTACCTCTTTACTACGAATACAGCATCAGCAAAAAACCAAACAAAAAACAAAAAACAAACAACAAAAAACAAACTACTGCGACTAAATGTACTTCTTTCTGTACTACTACTACTACTACTACTACTACTACTACTACTACTACTACTACTACTACTACTACTACTACTACTACTACTACTATTACTACTACTACTACTACTACTACTACTACTACTACTACTACTACTACTACTACTACTACTACCACTACTACCACTACTACTACTACTACCACCACCACTACTACTAGTACTACTACTACTACTACTACTACTACTACTACTACTACTACTACTACTACTACTACTACTACTACTACTACTGTTGCTGCTGCTACTACTACTACTACTACTACTACTACTACTACTACTACTACTACTACTACTACTACTACTACTGCTGTTACTACTACTACTACTACTACTACTACTACTACTACTACTACTACTACTACTACTACTACTACTACTACTACTACTACTACTACTACTACTACTGTTGCTGCTGCTACTACTACTACTACTACTACTACTACTACTACTACTACTACTACTACTACTACTACTACTACTACTACTACTACTACAACTACTACTAGTTATTACAGGAACTACTTTTACTATTACTTCCACTGCTCTATAGATACTACATTTAATAAGACTGTTAATGTTATTTCACTCGATAATTTCTATGCTCAATATTTCATCAAAAGTTTACTTATACTACAAGGGCTAGCTTTACAAGAGCTAAGTAATACAATCCTCCTTCTTCTATTATGGGATGCTTCAAAGGTATACGGATAGCTATTTGAAAAGTATAGGGAGATTTATTCTTGAAATCTACATTTCCTTTTACCCTTTATTACTCTTTGACACCAAGAAAAGAGCTTTTATAGAAACACAGTAGCAACACCTTTATTACTAAAATATTCCTTTTGATATAGTTCATGGAATACTCCTGCATAATGTGATAAGTAAAGTACCGGTGAAGCTCCATAAAAGTCTTCCACAAAAGACATTGTGAGCTTCATGGCTACTTTGGTATTCTCTTTTCTGTTGCCGCCCTGAATAGCAAGAAAGTGGCAAATAACCATTAACACAATAACTGTCAGAGAGGACAGTCATTAAATCAATATCTATCTCATTGGACATTCAATGTGGTCAATGGTTATTAACCGCCTGCTATATAAGATTAATTCACAGGTCAGCCACACGTATTTTCTTGCGGAACTGACCTCGTCGTGATAAAATACTTTAGGTTCTTGTGATAGAGGTATAATTCAATTCTTGTCCAGGTACTGAATTGTTCGGAAAAGATGGGGCAACGGCATCTGAAGTTCTGGGTGGTACTGCTACAGGTTGTATTAATCTGTGGCCTAGTTATCAGCTTCCATGAGAGAAGCAAGCGCGATGAGGATGGTGATGATGATGATGATGATGACAATGATAACGAAGATTTTGGTGAGGGCGTCGTTGAGCAATACATCCTCGCCAGGGAAGAAGTGGAGTATGAGCTGGAGGACTTTTACAAGACTGCTCCTCCTGGCATGGCTCCTGACGTTAACTCTGACGCCATGCTTGAGCTCCGCGCTGCTCGAGAGCTGTTGATGAAGATGAAGATGCCGCCCAAAGAGCTTGCTGATCTCCTAGAGGGCGATCCAGGTCTCGGGGTCCAAGATGCTAGCGATATGTGAGCCTTTGTGGCACAAACAGTACCGCATGCATTGTTATCAACAGCATATAAGCAGTTTGGTATTTTATTTTTAAGCTTTACTTTTCATTAACCAACACATGTGTTAAACGTTAAAAGAGAACGAATTTGTACCCCCCTGATGGTAAAGAATATCTTACTCTTACAGACTTCTTGTACTTTATTTAATTAAAAGCAATTAAATATTGTTGTTAAATGTTCTACATGATATTATGATTGTTAAACCTCAAGAGGCTATATAAATTGACCTACGTTTTCTCTAAATTTATCTTTATGTTTTTGAAGATAATGAAGTACATTTCGGTTTTTGTACTAGTTTTTATTTATGCAAATCAGAAAATGAGAAATTTACCTTGTATTTAAAGATATATTGATGCTTAATTCATAAGTACAAAGTTTTCATTTTCTAACATAGCTGTGTTTAGTTAATCCATCAAATTGCGATAAATAATTTGGCATACCATATTTTGAGTTTGACTGCCTTCATAATTACTGTTCTATTGAGAATTTAGTGAATCGAATGGAAAGCGAAAAGTCTGTTTTATCCAGTTGCTTAAATTTCTGAAGCTCATTCGACAAAATATAAATGTCAGGATTACAGGCTTTCAATCTGAGATGCTAACAGGCACGTGTCTAAGATTATTGATCTAAATGTGAATCTGACCCTCTTTGAAGAATCTAAGGTTTTAATATGTGAAATGATAATTTAATTTGAATCTCTGGAGACTTCTTGATAAATAACTGTTTTTGAAATTGTAAAAAGTGATGCTTTTTAACCAAATGATCTGTTGATAAAAGTTGAATGGTAAGCGATGAACCCTGGGAGGCAGCAAAGGTTCTATTGCCACCTGTTTGACTAACAACATCCTTGATAAGTGATACCCTCGAGTGAAGACATACTTTAGTCCGCTAATATTATCCATATGGCGGAAGAGAACTTAGATTAAGGTAATTTAGGCTTTGATCCTTTTTTATGGAAGAAAATATTAGTCTCAGAGTAAACAGATTTTATGTTAAAGCTTCATTATCCGACAAGCCATCCTGTAGAGAACTATACTCTCTACGCTTCTTGGAGGCAAAGGTAGGAACACAATACAAGTTTAAAGAAAAAAAAACAACAAACAAGACAAAACAAAAAATAACTTAAAAAAACCCCCAAAACCAAAACAAAATACAAAACACAAAATCTCGGAAAAATGGCACGTAAGAAATGGGAAACTGGAAAATCATTTACACCTTCAATACAGTTTCTACTGTGTATCGTCATTATGACAGAAATAAATCAGTGTGAGTAACTTCGTAGTTTTGACATAAACAGACTTTTCATGAAAAAAAAATACAACACTCTAACTTTAAACAAAACTGCATCACACGAAGTATAAGTGAGAAAAAAAATGAATCAGCTCTTTACACAGCGCTAAACATAGGAATTTTTTTGAGAGGTACTCATTCATATTAAGTCACCGCTCATTACCCTCAGCCATCTGACGAGAACCGAACAGGCTTGACACTCTAGAATAATGGCCAAGAACATCTAAGTTATATAATCAATTGTATTATTATGAATAATTTAAACTACCATATTATTTTACCCAAATTTTCGGCATTCAATTATGGTGGGCTTGCAACAGTATTACACAAGCCCTTTTTAATCTGTCTGCGCAATAGTATTAAAATCATGTAGAATCCACAATTAGGTTATGTCTCCATGTCTGATAGTCATCTTAGTTGTAACTTCCTTTAAGCTCAGAAAATAAAAGGTTTACTCAGAATTTTCTAACCTCAGACACTGTGTTTATTTAACAAAGGACAAAGACGGCCAAGGTCGAGGAAAGGAATGTCGAAAACAAAACAACGCAGACATGATATTTTGATATTTTACGGCTTGTTTTATAAATGGAATCTACACAAATACAAACGAATGTCAATAAACTGCCCTATACAAACACGAACGAACTTGCAAGAAGATAAAGCAACAGACACTACCGTCTTTAACATCTCAACTGCCCATATTGCTCATACCTTATGATATTAGCAGAACCGAAATTGCTAATGTGGAGAGAGAAATCGTAAAACAAAGACCTCACACATGTGAGTCGCTGCTGTTAAGGTTCGCCACCCGTTGCTAGCGACTGTGTGGTGATCTCCTGTATCGGCATTGTTTTGTCTAACACCAGCAAACAAATCTGTAAGAGCCAGCTGCTGCGGGTACAGGCAAGGTAAAGAAAACATTCGGGACGGGTTCGATTTGCCGGTCTTTAAACAGGCCATCAATGAAGCTTCCTAAGAAATGGTCGTATTACATACCATTGATTTAAAAAGAAAAGAAAAGGTTACCGCCTTTACAAGGTGAAAAGGTAAATAATCCACATCCATTCCGTAAGAAATTACCTGCGGTGCTCAACCAGACAGAAAGAAGGAGACGAACGAGTGCATTATAAAGCAAATTTCAAACATAAGGGCAAGAGAGACACGATTTCCTATTTCTCGCTTGATGACTTTAAAACAAAAGAGCTTAGTTAGCATTATATAGTTGCAAGGTTTATACTAGCGTGTTATATATGATGTCAGACCAGAATTAATATTCGTGTTTTCGACTAATCATAATATAGTTGCACTGCTTTACTAGTCGGACAAAAAAAAAAGGATATTTGCTTCTTAACCATCTTTACAGCAGTATTCATTCTACATTGGAAATTTAAAACTCTTAACTTGTGATTCTCGATCACAAAGACACTGACTACAATGAATCTAATATTCATGCGGTGAGAACTTGTGTAATGGTCTGTTCGATCTTTTTTATTTGTCTATTCTGTTTTTTCATTGTTAACTCAAGAAAAGATGTTTATATGAAACAAATATTGCACTTAAGAAATTTGATGGAAGTTCATTTTATCCCAAATCCACACGGACGAATATTCGGGTGAATAAATATTGCAGCCAGCCTATTGTTCCCAATTTAAGAAGAGCAAAAATATTCAGCTTTAACAAGGTAGGATTCTTGTCTCGATGGGGTTTACCATTCAAAATATTTAATTTAACGGGAATTCATTCATTGGTGACAAACAAAGGAAAAACAAAAATTCTCCCTGTACACTTGCGAAAAGAAATAGAGTTCAAACGAAGGGGCTAAAAAAAAGTGAAATGAAAAGCAGGGAGCAAACAGACTATTAGGGTTCTACACACACAAAAAAAATGTATTTTTCTAGCATTTTCTTCATATTTTGCGAATTATTTCCCTGTGAAAAGTTTAATTAAAAAAAAAATAAAGAAAAAATAAAATGAAGAAGATTGTGATTCATTACAAAAGAAAAGACAAAAACTAAGCTTTGAGCAGGATTTTGCTTGTGATGATTATTCTATACGCATTATCATATTTTATTATGACTGAACGTCTTGGAAATGTTGAAAGCAACAGCTCTGCCAAACTTTCTATTAAACAATGTGTCGAAAAAACGAAAAAATTTTTCATTATCAGAAGAAGACAATATTTTAGAATTCTCACACACTGGAACGTAACTCTCTGCGCTTTGAAATAATCATATTCCAAAGAAAAAAAAAGAAGGAATTGTTCTGCTAGGAGAGAGCTTTAACATCGAGGATAATATTCTGTCATGCTTAAATCGTTGGCACAAAATATTGCTCACTCTTATTCCCTACCAAAATCATTGAATTTTTTAATTATGATGACGACAGGTCGAACTAAGAATTTCCAAATCCATTCTAATTGTCTTATAATGAGCTTAATGCTCGAAAAACAAATGATGCCAACTACAGTTATCCTTGACGGTCATATGCTGCAAATGTAGACAATAAAATCTTTATTTAAAAAAACAACAACAAAAAAAAAACAACAAACAATAATATAAAACGAACGCGCAATGTTTGTGCTATAGTACTCGGCTATAAAACTTCAGTGTTTCATCGTTTTAGAATTTCATTATTGTTTTTAATGCATATGAACCATTCATGAAGTTGCTCGTTCTGTTAAATCTCTTATGCTTCTCTTGTCTCCTCCTAATTTAATCATTTAATAAATCTCAATTCCATTAACACTATCAGCAGTGGCCAAAACAACTCTTAGTAACAAGGCGTACCGCTTGCTGAACAAGAGGTTAGAGACACCGATGCGCTCAAATATCCTAGATGTTAGACGTGCCCAGTTTGTAACCTCAGTGAAAATTGGATTTTTTTTTCTGCTGCTTCATGTATTTTGGTTTTGGTTGGCACGAAATTGGTGTTTGTTTCTATAAATAAAAAGAATTTTGCGAAAGGATGGGCAAGGAGAGGGTTGATAAGATGACTCAAAGATGAAGCGTAAAGGTGCCACCAAAACTGAGCTTCAATTCAGCAATCTTGGCGTGTGAGAGACATGAGGTAAGTAATCTGTAGAATTAAAAAGGAGCGCGAAAAGTTGCATTGAATACACGTAATAAATTAAATCAAGATACACAGTTCGATTTGCCTTCTAACCTACATTGTTATATCATTGCATTTAAACTTAACAGGAAATAACAACATTAGGAGCAAAGGAGGGGTTAAAAAGTGAGTGAAGCGGAGGATTCATTCAGAGGGAGTGGAAAGAGACAGTCCTGAGAACTACAGAAGAATAGCATGGAAGAGAAAGGCCGAAAAAAAATGTCAATGAAGACATAAAATAACGAAACAAAATAAAACAAAAGCCCACTGCAATTTACATAGTCTTTGCCTTCTTCCTGCTGCTGGTAAATCATTTGCAGGTAAGAAAATCTCTAGCTTGAGAATTGCATCTTTTACGCTTTGGTAGCAGGTGGTTTTTACCAAACTTGTGCAAAAAGGTTGAACTTTGGCACCGTCCATCATACCGTCTTTATATAGGCCAGCCTTGGTCCTACCGATCTCGTTTTATTAACACTGCATTGCTTATTCTGTTATTAAAATATCATGTTGATCTTAAAGCTTGATCTTAGGATGAGAGCCAAGGTGTTATATGAGTTTCCTTGACACTCTCGACATGTTTCTTCTATCTTTTTTCTCATAAACGAATTTATTTTCAGTGTTCTCATTTAAAGTTAAAACATTTTACCATCTCTAATCATTCTCCATGCTTTATGTCGTTTATTTCACCTCCACTACGCATTAAGAAGGGACCATTTAAAATGCTTACTTGATAACTTGTGGTGAATGAAGCAATTTCAAAATATTGAATTTATGAAAAGGTCGTAGTCGTGCATATTGTCACGAAACGAATACTCAACGCAATCTTTGGAGAGGAAAATCTTGATCTTGTTTAGTAAATAAAAAATAAAAAAAACAAAAAACAAAAAAACAACCTGTGTAAGTGGCGATAAAATACGCTTCGCCATTCATAAAAAACATATTATTTTTTCCGATATGGGAAAGCGTTCTAACAGCGTTGAGATAGAAAAAAAATTGCGAGGGTGTAAAATATTATTGCCAACTTGAATGAAAATAATAAAACATGAGAAATGTTTAATTCGAGGGTAGAAAAATGATTATGGAAAAAAAACCTCTTCTTATCACTGATTGTCGGCTTAACAACACGTTAAAGAAATGAAAATATTTTTTTTTCGGCCACCTTTAAGGTACAACATTGAGAATAATGCAATATTTTATGGAATAAGCATCATCCCAAACTCTTCTTTTCATAACAATTTGAAAAACCTTTGATGATTACTTTTTGAAACTCTAACTATCATGTAAATCCTATTCACAATACATATTGTGTACAAGTCTTCAACGCTTACGAGGAACAAGAAACATATAAAAACTTCTTTTTTTGCGAAAATAAGAAACAAAAAGACATTGTCTTAAAACAGTTGCAGAATCATCATTGATGTTAAAAAAAAATCTGGTCAACACAGTAAAGTTGAAAAATTCATCACCTACGCCAGAACATAGTTGATTTAAAAGTGTCACAACTCTAAGACTTTCCGCCATTTTTTCCCTTGTATTTTTTCAACTGTATCGTTGCAAGACAAAGTGTTCAAGCTGGTTACAGCATTGTCTTTTCTTTTTTTTTGAAACAGTCCAAACAGTATGATATTTTCCTCTTCGTTTCTCACAGGTAGCTTTGAGCAAACCCTGTGAACCCTGAACTCCTCCGCAGGCGGAAACTAAGACGGCAACGAAAAAAAAAAGAAAAAAAAAAAAAAACCCAACCCAAACAACCAGCACAAGCCATAATTAAGAGGTCAGGGGAATCTCCTCTGCGCACTATCGCCCAACATCGCTGTCTCAAAATCCAGCAGTCTTTTTTTTTTTTTTATTACATTTTGTTTTTCCACTTTGCCACCGCATTAACTTTTAAATGTGTTAGTACTAGATCTACCAAGTTTTTTTTTCCCCAAGCACTGCCGCAAATGCCCAACCAAAATAAAAAAAAAAGATAAAAAAATAACAATTAGATAATTTAAGAGAAAAGCCTTACATTTCGGTATAAATATTTCGATGCAATAGAAAGCTAAAAATGAAAAGGATAATTGTAGATATCTTCATGCGAATTATAAAAATAAAATAAGAGAACAAAGAACACAGGGACTTGTTGCGTGAAGAAGGTCTGGAGCAGATTTAGAGGTTGGTATAAAGCAAAAGGTCCTCGCTGCTGAGTACAATAAGCTTCGGTTTATTCCAGTGTTCCCCAGAGGTTTGTCACACGAAACTCCCTGAGTTCCAATGTATCTGAATTTTTACAAGATTTACTGTACTGACGTCTGCCGCTAACTTGGTTGGAATCCGTCAGATATAAGAAACAAAGCTTCTTAAGTACCATAGGTAAAGCTATGGGTGCGCAAAATGTATCACTAGCTGGAACACATAAAATTCTTATTGACTGTTGAGTAAAAAATAGACGAATGCCACTATTATGGGAATCTCACTTCTACTGACCAGACACGCTTTGATGTATCGGGATATATAATGAGATTAATATATATGTATATATACATATATATATATATATATATATATATATATATATATATATATATATATAATTATATTGTGTAGATGAAAGTCATGAATTTAAACACTAAAGGCATAAGTAAACGTTCACAGTACCATTTTGTTGTAGACTATCTTGTTCCCATAAAAACTTGTCCATTTTGAAGCTATTTTTCTTGACTTGAATTTGCGCACCTGTACCTCTGAGCAATATTAACAGTCAGGCTTTAGAACGCTAAAGGCTCCTCTGTGCAGACTCAATTGCTTTAAATGCTGGAAAAAAATTAAAGGGACAGCCTAGCAACCCCGTTAAATTCCATTCTCTCTTGGCATAGAAATGGAGTAATATATATATATATTAAATTTAAACTTGGCTTTAGATCCATTATTTCCAAGAAATCTCTTGTCGTCTTTCTGCAGAACAAACAGTCTTAATTTGTCTTGACCGAGATCGAATAAGTACTCTTAAAATTTACATATAGATGAAATCAAACTATGTAGCTTACCACTTTGTAAAATCAGACTCATGCTCACTCCATGTTGGATGTAAAATTATAGGATATGGTTAGTGACTGAGGTAAATTTCTCAATATTTTGACACAAGTGAACATTTCGGTGTTTTATTGTTCACCTGTCTTGGCAACGGTTTGTTCTTGGTTTCTCTTACTGCGAAAACATAGCTCAGCTGCAAAAATCCTCTAAGACATTGCCAAGTCAAACTTTAGCCTACCTGCCATTCTCATTAGCCAACTCACAACGATGAACTGAGGTAAAACATATGGTGAGCAGGATCCGGTAACAGGAAAATTACTTCAGCGATTTATTTGTAATTACAAACACAAGTAGACATGCAAGTAATCATCTAGAATAATTACGAAACTTTGGGTCCTAGTTTAGGTTCTGAATACTCGAGTCATAAAGAATTTTTAAGCAAAGGAATTGTTCTTCCCTGTTTGAAGTCTTTGTATTGATATAGCCAAAGTTGGAGTAAAGTAATCTTTTAGACATAGAATATTGCCAACGGAACACCTTTTATATCACAAAGCTCAGTTACGTATTCAATGATCTTAAAGTTCCACTGGTCTATTTGTCTATGGGAAGCCTTTCATACATCAGGCTGAAAAAATGGGATATCTCAGCATTCTCACTGCTAAGAAGCATTTCAGCAAACAAAGAAAGGGATTATTGTTGCTAAAATGTGTGTTGAGTTTTTTAATCTTTCCACCGGCTTTTAAGAATTCGACTTTTTCTTAATTAATAAAACTCCCGATTTCTACGAAGCTATGCAGCCTTGAGACGTTCTAGACAAATTTGGTTGTTTGGTTTAACTTGTGGATGCTGCAGATTGTGGTGTCCCTATTTCATTGTGTTGTTGAGTTTTTAATAAATCAGTTCGCTAAATCACAGATCTTGATTCGGCGAAAACTACTTCAGTCAGTCAGGAAGAGAAAAAAGAAAACCCATACCCACTTCTGAATGGTATAATCGTTATTAGTTTTCCAAAAAAACTCCGTTCGATTTGGCTTGTTTCAGAAATTATCTTCAATTATTATGTTGACCGTTCTGTTTCTATCTTGAAATAGCTTTAATGCAATCTAACTTGATAGCTGACTGAAATCAATTTTTTACTGCAATTTAGAGAATACTCTTCCTGTGAGAAAAATATTAGAACAAAGTTTAATATTAGACATTTGATCACTGTGCGAAGCAACCAAAATCTATAAAGATATTGCAGCGTGCTTCACCTCTCATCGTTCGCTTCCTCTCTGCCGCCAGTTTCTTCGCCTAATCCTCCCTATTTTCTTTGAGCACTTATCGCATAGCCTTCGTCCGCAGGTTCCTTATTACTGTTGAACTCCATCTCTACTCCTACACCTCTGGGTTTGTCTGTCACTTTTTCAAGTTGTCTCCGTCGTTTTCAAAATGTGTTTCCTTCTGTACGTCTGACTATCAATCTCTCTCTCTCTGTGTCTCTCTCTTTCTCTGTCTCTCTCTCTCTATCTATCTATTTTCCTCTCTCTGTCTCTGTTTCTATCCAGTTATGCATAATTAACTGCTACAGCGCATCGTTTCCAACTTCTTTTATCTTAACTACCTATATTTCTCTTCATTCCTTAGTCTATCTGTCCATCTCGGCCTGAAAAAATGAAGAAGAAAAAAGGATTTTGCAATTATTCACTTTGATCTAATTCATTTGCATTTCCATTATTATTATTATTATTATTATTATTATTATTATTATTATTATTATTATTATTATTATTATTATTATTATTATTATAAAATGTTCAATTCTTTGAAAATCGTGGAGCCAATTAAGTGAAAAGGGATCTGAATAATTATCATTGTCTTCAACAACCAAAAACTGCGACCTTCGAATAAAAGTTTTGAATATTTCATGAAGGGTATCAATGAATGATCCCATGCTGTTCGGTGTTGACCTTGTTCAATGCTCTGTTGCTGATCAACTAGCCTGACAAGCGGCCTAACAAGCACACATCACAATTACTGGGAAACACCTGATCCACGCTATACAATATTGCTTATTTAAATCATGGATCCAAAGTGTGTATTGAAAAGACTCCTCCAAAAACAAAGGACATCGTGAAAGTTTATACATTATTTGGGCATCGTGAAAGTTTATACATTATTTGGGCATCGTGAAAGTTTATACATTATTTGTGAATGTTCAGAAATTTTACATTTTGTGAGTAATAATGACATGGGGCTATGCCTAGAAAGCAATACAAATTTATGTTATTTGTGTATATTTTTTTTGTCAATTGCAACCAGAAGCCACAAACATAGGAGATTTTAAAAAAAAGTTATCTTCTGCCAGTATGAGGAAAGCCACATCTACAAAATTGAACAAAAGCTTATGAAAATTTATGATGATCCTAACATGAACACCATAGGACCTTAAAATTGGCTCCAGCGCACGGCGTCAGACGTAAAATGATAATTATTATTGCACTGTAGGCGAGTAACTGCTCATATAAAATCTTTTACTATTCTTAAAATTTTGTATGCAGAAATTCTAAATGTTTCATGGAGTCTAGATCTTTTTCTAGTTACAAAATTGGCGGGCGAATTGGTATAAATTTAAACACTAAATTGGTTTTTTTATCAAAGCAAGGACGATCCACGAAATGGTAGAGGTTTTATGGTGGTTTGAGAATGATTTTCAAGATCAAGAGAAAAAGTGAAAATCGAATTATAAAAAATGGATATTTTAACTTACGTATCGCTTTGAGCCTCCACAGTTTGGCTTTCTTAATTTTACTCATGGGCCTTGATTGAATCTTAATTTAGATCAAGCTGTTTGTCCTTACATCTTTTAGTTTTCAAATTTGAAGCCTTTAACCTGTTTGAGTCTTTAAAACTCAAATTAATCGGTCAAGGTGATCATTAAAAAGCATAACAAAGCTAGCAAAATATCGCTGCTTGTCACTTTTAATTCTCAAGTATCTTCTTCTAACAACATAGAAATCCTCACCAAACGCAAAATTCACAGAGCTTCTATCCAACTGAGTTAAATCTGATATCAATAATGCAAGCCTGAACAATTGTTTTTCTCACACAAAGCACCGAAGCTGTACTCAAATGACCCTGCTGGATAAACATAACTCATGCAATGGCTTTCACTCTTTCAAATCCATTTATTTTCCAAACAAATCCCACCTCTTACATTTTTTCGAAAAAAAAAAATCCAACAAAAAAAAAAAAAAAACAACAAAAAACAAAAAACAAAAAAAAAACAAAAAACACAAAAAAAAAAAAACACCCCACATACACTAAAAAATATAGACCAATATTTTTTTTGAATTCTAAAGAAGTAGATAAACGTTGAATAAGACGGTGAAATAATCTTAAATTAACGAAATGACAACCTCGACATTTTGGTAAACTTGTAGTGAATCTTGAAGAATTGAGACAAGTTAATTAAAGTGTTCTACTAAATTTGAAGTTTAATTTTTGTTTAATAAATGCGATATGATTAATTTCGACCTAAAAAGAATTTATTTCGATTGAAGATGTGAGAAGTTTAATTATGTGAAAGGAATTTTAAATTGTAAAAAATTAGAGCAACCTGTTAGAAGTTTGGGTACCTTCTTTATGAGCTTGGATAGTAATTGTGTTTATAGGGAGAAGAAGCAGGTTATGGATGCTGTTGGTTCTGAGGTCTAGGCTATTTATCAATCTGACAATCGTTTTTTGCCTGATTAACCTATCTATTGAAGAGACTCACTTTCAGTGCATTAATGCACAAAAAGGTAAACAAAAATCAGAAATGTATCGAATAAACTTAAACAATTAAAAAAACAGCCTTTGATTTGTTCAAGATGGCTGTGGAAAAAAATGGAAAAAAGGAAAAACATGAAAATATTCATACCACTCTTTTCTCTTTCTCTCTTTTGTTTTAGGTGTATGAAGACTAAAGTGTTGATCTGATAAAAAATCTCTGCCTTGGATATACCTACATCTCTCTCTTCTCTTCTCTCTTTCTCCATTTGTCTCTGTCTATCATAGTGCAAATGTATTCTCTTTTCTATCCTCTTTCCCATTTGTCTATTTGATTTTAACACATTGGTTTTTCATGATGGATAGTTAGAGAGATGGATACATCCATTCAGCCACTTGTCTGTTCTTCTGCTTCAGTCTCCTTTTGTCTAAGAGCTTCTCTTTATCTATCAGTTTTTCTTTTTTTTTGTCTCTGGTCTCTTTTTAACCCCTCCTCCCCCCCCCCCTTTTTTTTTTTTCTCTTTTTTTCTTTTTTTTTTTTTAAATCTCTATCTCTATCGCTCTTACTCTTAGTATTCTGTGTCTCTATATCATCTGTTTCCCTGGCTCTGCCTTTGTTTCTTTTAATGACTCTGCTACATTCGGACCTTGTTATTTTCACCATGTTGTATTGAACTGCTTTGAATATAATTGAGTGATTTGTTGGTCTATTTAGCACTTCTTTTTCTTTGTTTCTCGAAGCTTCGAGCTAACATGCCTCACAGCCATTTGAAATTATTAGACTTTTTTATTTTTTTTTCATGACACAAAAGCTGTCATCAAAATTTCAGAGAGGCAGAGGAATATTTGTTTTCAAATTCTTTGTCACGCAAACTTCCCTTTGTAGTTTTTCATATATGAAAAAAAAATGCTAAAACATATAAAAGTCTTCAACATTAAAAAAAAAGATCAAAGGATTCGGAAAAAGTAATCTTGTGAGGGAAAGTTATATATAGATCTACATATCCTGTCTAAGACCATTGGTAAATAAGTCAATAAATATGTTACGAAAGCATATCTGCATAAATTAACGTATTTTTTTAACTTCATTCTGTTCATTACTAAACGGGCTTTGGATCTTTTTTCATCGCGAAGGCTTTTGACTGTCTGCTACTTCTTCATTTCAGAGACTGGTTATTTGATTTTGATCAGTGCAAATTTGATCTTGGCCTCTACTGCCAGATGGATATTTATTCTTGTCCATATTCTGTTACAGTAGATAATTATGTAAAATTGGGGATCAAGTGAAAAGAAAAAAAAACACAGAAATATAACTTACAGGACCAGTCGAATGTCAAAATGCAAAAGAACTTATGTTTCAAGGCGAAAGAAAAGTGATTCATCAGCAATGAAAATTTCTGAACCCCTTTCAATTTGTTTTAATTCACTACGATTTTTGCTTTGTAAATCTAGCTCTATACTTTATGGTTGGAAAGGGATAGAGAATCAAAAGATTTTTTTACGTGGATTGGTGAAATGAAAGCAAACTATCATTACCAACTTATTAAAGCAGGGGAAAAAATTCTATAATAATTTTTTATCAACAATAATCTTTCGCCATGTGTTCCTTGTTCAATCCATTTAAATCTTAGCTATTTTTTTCATTTGAGTCGATGTCCAGACACCAAGTCCATTTTATCAGGCTATTTAATAATGATTTTTCTATTCTGCCATCTTGAAAGAGTTTTGACATTGCAGAATTAAAACATTTGTTGTTATGTATCGCTGTTGGCAAGCAAGCAAAGAAGACACAACTTTTAGTATGGTATACTGACAAGACATAGACTATGTCATGGTAAAAAAAATAAACCTATTCTGTTCAAAAGCATTCAAATATGGACTGGTTTCATCTGTTACTTAAGGTAAATTCTTTATGGCTTTCTTCTGGTGCGGAAAATGCTTTCATTTAAGATTAATCGTGCGAAATTAGGGAAGTTGGTGAAATTAGCATTATTAATTTTGCGTTTTGATGCTGGAAGCACGGCAATCTAGAAAAGTTGCGTAAACCTACTTGAAACGTGATCTGCTGCTATTGTATGCAGCGTCCGGGAGACAAAGAAAAATTGAGACGATCATCATAAAAGTATTTGAGGTTTTGTGGACTTAGCTTTTTTTCAATCCTGCAAGGATATTTCTGTCATCCTGGGACATGCTGCCGCAAGCGTATCTGTCAGGGCCTCTGGAATCATTGTGAGACAGACAGAGACCCGTCAATAGTTTACATTTGTTCAAGTCTTCAGAAAAATTGAAAAACAGTCTTTTGATAAGTTGTTATGTGCCAAGTTTTAAGATCTTTTGTTTCTAACATTTAGAATGTAATACTGGTCAAAAACAATTTGTTAAGAAAACATGAAACGCGTCTTTCACTGAGCATACAGGGTCTCTAGAAGGTTGTGGATGATTAAGAATACAAAAAATTGTTTCTGAAGTTGAGTATATTAGCTTCCCTCGGCTGAAACAAGATTGAGGACGGAACGAAAGTCTATTATGAACAGGCGGAGTAAAGTCTTTACATAATTTTTACTTATAGGGACTAAAGATAGAGAGATAGAAAGAGAGAGAGAGTGAAAGAAGAGAGAGAGAAGAGAGAGAGAAAAGAGAAAAGAGAAAGAGAAAAGAGAGAGAGAGAGAGAGAGAGAGAGAGAGAGAGAGAGAGAGAGAGAGAGAGAGAGAGAGAGAGGGAGAGAGAGAGTCCATAATTGTCACTGTATTTCTTTGTAAAAACAGAAAGTGTTATTACTATATAGCATAAGAATAAAAAAAAATAAAACTTACTCTGTAAATGAAGAGTAATAATTTAATTCTTCACATTGCTAACACTTATCAAATATCCACTCGGCACTGCGGCATAAGCAATTTTATATGTTGTTTGGTAGACTTTATAAAGACGATCAACATTTAATTTTCTATTGTTTCTGATTTTGTTAGCGAAGAATTTCTTAGAAATGAACAAGTGAAAGTCTCTACAAATGTTTTAATTCTGCAATGCCAAAACTCTTTCAAGATGGCAGAATAGAAAAATCATTATTAAACAGCCTGATAAAATGGACTTGGTGTCTGGACATCGACTCAAATGAAAAAAAATAGCTAAGATTTAAATGGATTGAACAAGGAACACATGGCGAAAGATTATTGTTGCTAACGTACCTAAAAAATTATTATAGAATTTTTTTCCCTGCTTTAATAAGTTGGTAATGATAGTTTGCTTTCATTTCACCAATCCAAATAAAAAAATCTTTTGATTCTCTATCCCTTTCCAACCATAAAGTATAGAGCTAGATTTACAAAGCAAAAATCGTAATGAATTAAAACAAATTGAAAGGGGTTCAGAAAACTTCATTGCTGATATATCACTTTTCTTTCGCCTTGAAACATAAGTTCTTTTGCATTTTGACATTCGACTGGTCCTGTAAGTTATATTCCTGTGTTTTTTTCCTTTTCACTTGATCCCCAATTTTACATAATTATCTACTGTAACAGAATATGGACAAGAATAAATATCTATCTGGCAGTAGAGGCCAAGACCAAATTTGCACTGATCAAAATCAAATAACCAGTCTCTGAAATGAAGAAGTAGCAGACAGTCAAAAGCCTTCGCGATGAAAAAAGATCCAAAGCCCGTTTAGAAATGAACAGAATGAAGTTTAAAAAATACGTTAATTTCAGCAGATATGCTTTTGTAACATATTTATTGACTTATTTACCAATGGTCTTAGACAGGATATGTAAATCTATATATAACTTTCCCTCACAAGATTACTTTTTCCGAATCCTTTGATCTTTTTTTTTAATGTTGAAGACTTTTATATGTTTTAGCATTTTTTTTTCATATATGAAAAACTACAAAGGGAAGTTTGCGTGACAAAGAATTTGAAAACAAATATTCCTCTGCCTCTCTGAAATTTTGATGACAGCTTTTGTGTCATAAAAAAAAATAAAAAAGTCTAATAATTTCAAATGGCTGTGAGGCATGTTAGCTCGAAGCTTCGAGAAACAAAGAAAAAGAAGTGCTAAATAGACCAACAAATCACTCAATTATATTCAAAGCAGTTCAATACAACATGGTGAAAATAACAAGGTCCGAATGTAGCAGAGTCATTAAAAGAAACAAAGGCAGAGCCAGGGAAACAGATGATATAGAGACACAGAATACTAAGAGTAAGAGCGATAGAGATAGAGATTTAAAAAAAAAAAAGAAAAAAAGAGAAAAAAAAAAAGGGGGGGGGGGGGAGGAGGGGTTAAAAAGAGACCAGAGACAAAAAAAAGAGAAACTGATAGATAAAGAGAAGCTCTTAGACAAAAGGAGACTGAAGCAGAAGAACAGACAAGTGGCTGAATGGATGTATCCATCTCTCTAACTATCCATCATGAAAAACCAATGTGTTAAAATCAAATAGACAAATGGGAAAGAGGATAGAAAAGAGAATACATTTGTACTATGATAGACAGAGACAAATGGAGAAAGAGAGAAGAGAAGAGAGAGAGAGAGAGAGAGAGAGAGAGAGAGAGAGAGAGAGAGAGAGAGAGAGAGAGAGAGAGAGAGAGAGAGAGAGAGAGAGAGAGAGAGAGAGAGAGAGAGAGAGAGAGAGAGAGAGAGAGAGAGATGCAAAAGTTCCAAGGAATTTGACTCACTTCAACAGGCTCAGCAAAGTCTGCTCAGTGTTCCTCATATTAGAGTTTCATATTGTGATGTTTTAATCATTATATTTCAATAATATATCTTGCTTGCTAAATGGAAATCTGATTTGCTTGAATCACAGCGGAAAGACAGCTTTCGCGTCAATTATATTTCCGTCTTAAGACAATTCCGGTTGATACAGTTTTGCGCTATATTGAGAGCGAAAGTAAAAGCTCATGGTTATTATTGGGTCGGTTTGCCTGCCGCTACCAAAATACAGTTTTGCTAGTTCAATGCGGCAGTAACTGAGAATTAGAACCTTCGCCCAGATATGCTGAGATACTTTCATCGCGGGTTCGGGCTCCACAACGTCGGTGCGGGAGGGGGGTAGATGGGTGGGTAGGGCTGTATGGAAGTCCTGAGGTCACCGTGTTGTAGTGGGGATTATCAAACAAAAAAAAAAAAAAAAATGAACAAATACAAAAAACATTAACTTTGTTCATTCTCTTCACAACTAGAAATCATGGAAATGGTATATCAGCGTTTAAGTTACTGTAAGCTGCAATTTAAAGGTTTTTAAACTTTATGATAGCTAGAGAAATAAATACTTCAACATTTCCATGTTTCAGAGCGATGCAAAGTACTTGTAAGGAAAAACAGAGCATTCTTTTCTTTCCATTTTGATTTTCGTTGAACTCCTGTCAAAAACGCTTGAACGTCTCCACTGAAGAAGTGTACATTGAACATGTATTGAGAGCCACAACAAGAAACGTCTAGCTAGACCTGCAAGACACATAATAATGTGAAACGTAGATAGAATGCGTAAAAATAGTAGTATTGGTACTAAAATTTGGGATTCCATGGAATAAGCTCAGCTTCTTAATGTAAAAATCTTTATGTCATTGCTTGATTAAAGCTTTCTTTGAAGCTAAGCTCAAACAGTAAAGAAAAATGTGCAAGACCTAACGCATTTAAGATCTGTGAATGCTTCTACCAAAGATATTAAAAGGTGACTTTATTTAATTTCTTTGGCTTCTACTTATTTTTCTGCAGCCAAAAATTCGTGTAGATTAAGATTCTGTTCAAATTAAGCGTTGGCTTTGAAAAAACAATTATCCCACAGACAATAGTATTTGTAGATCAGTGATTTTAGGCCTCAGACGCACTTTGTTGAGGGATGAGAGTGAAGACAAGGAAAGCTGAGAGAGAGGAAGAGAGAAAGAGAGGCAGATATATAGATAGATAGATAGATAGATAGATATATAGATAGATAGATAGAGAGAGAGAGAGAGAGATAGAGAGAGAGAGAGGAGAAAGAGAGAGAGGCGACCGAGAATAAAACAAGGAAAGCAAAACAAGCTATTTTAAAAAATCTACGAAAAAAAAAAAAAACAAAAAAAAAAAAACAAAAAAAAAAAACAAAAAAAAATATATATATATAAAAAAAAGAAACCAAAACCAAACGAAAAGAATTAACTATACTTTGATACAACACTTTTAGGGCACCCACTAATCCCGTATCATGGAACTTAATATACAAATAAATTCATAATTGATATCAAAGTGTTTCTTATGTGAACACTAAGCCCCATCAGAAATAAAAGCTTCACATATAGCACCTGTAAAGTAAGGCTGGCAAGAGAAACTATGCCAAGAATTAAAAAAAAAACCCAACAAAAACACAAAAAAAAACAAACAAAAAACCACACACACACACGATGGGTGTTGGATCACCGGATACGGGCTGTTTTCATTACAGGTGTTTTGTTTGGCTGAGAATCACTCTATTTACAAGTATTTTTTGTATGATATTGGTAGCCCTATCTTCTACTTTCTACTCTGTGTATCTCACACAAACCAATAGCGAAATATTTCACTTCTTTACTTTGGTACAAAATTTTAAAAAAAATGAGGTCAAATTGATTTTGAAAGGCGAACATTCAGAAGGTAGGTGAGTTGAGTGTAGAACAAAGTACAAAATGTAACTCGCGTTAACCGGAAGTGTCAAAAGAGTATCGTATTCTGTAAACTGGTTCAGTGGGAACCAACAGGCTGGCAAAAAAAAAAAATCAACATGACACTGTTTTTGTTATGAAGGAAAACAAACTCCGTTCCCTTGCTCGCCACACTTTCCTCCTGCGAGCATGTGTATGTGTTCATATATACCAGGGCTTTGAAACCATTCAAGTCGCACTAATGGGGAGGTTGTGTTGTTTTTCTGCTTACAAATATACCCTGATCATAATTATCTTTCCTACAAAAATATATGAGTACACTATACACTTTAATCTTTGGCCTTATCTACCTGAAATAACTCTAGCAAAAAAAAAAGTGGTTGTTTCCCTCCTGTTACTACACCTGCAGATATTATCTAAGTTCTGCGAAATTTTGGTTCCTCTGCAATTTTCCTTAAATCTCTTCAAGGTTTGTTCTTCACAACGCGAAAAGAAGCCATGGTTTTCATGCGATGTGATTTGACTTGAAGGTTTAACACATTTTCGCACAACCTCTGATGAAACAGAAATCAATAAAACTTTTCAAACGTTTTGAAATCCCTCAACGTAGAAAAAAAAGAGGTTAGGGCGCTCATAATCATAATTGGATTGCACCATTCAAAGTGTATTCTTGATATTTGGTACATTAGTAGATAAATATATATTGATTTCTTTAATTAAAACTGATTCCTGAGAATGCAAGATAACAGAGCAGGAGTTCGTTTTATTTATTTATTTTTAATAAACTAGAAATTTCAATAGCCTCTCTTAGCATTTGAAAAAATATGAAATACCAGGCGCCAAGAAATAAAAAAACAAAACAAAACAAAAATAAAATAACAGATGAAAAAATACGCTCTTTTTTGCTAATGGAAATTATTCTCTTACAATTTTCAGGTGCATTGTTTCTTCAGCAGTAAACGTGAGCGGAAAATGGATATGGATATCTCTTATGTGTCGATCTAGCAATTAAATCGTCACTATCATGATAAAAATTGGGGATTCAACATTCCAAAATTATGTTGTTACTGAAGATCTCAAAACATTCATGAGCAGTGAAATTTCTTCTATTGTATTGTATGGTTTTCTCATCTGGTAACATCACAAACGTGACAGCTGTGGCTTAATAATGGCCAAATCGATAAAGTTAACAAAGTCTATATGTGTACCATACCTTTTTACCCAAAACATCAGCAACAAAACAGTGAAGCATCTTAGAACTGAAACTTGTAATTTTCTATTTGACCGCAAGTGCCTTGCCTTTATTCTATAAGATGCCAGGACACAGTTACTGGTTTCTCTTGAAACGAGTTATCTGTTATCCGTGTAGGAAATATTCTCATCGTAAACAGCATAGAAATCCTTTATGGCTGGAAATACGCTAATGTTGTACAGAGCGAGCTTAGAAGTTTGTTTATGACATAAAATGCGACCATATGCATTTAGCTTAATCCAGTTAAATATCAGATGACGCCATCTAAGTGGCCCAATTTGCCAAAGGAAGAGATTCAAACTCCTCGAAATAACTTTCAAAACTTTCTTTATTTTCTAAAAAAAAAAAAAAAAACCCTACAGTTTTCACATTTATCAATTCTCTTAATCACTGAACTGTTGGTTTGTGAAATGAATAATAAGTGAGAACATTTCCTTATAATGAAAAAAAGCCCCTTTAAAACAGCAGTCATTGTCGTTTTAAACTTTCAGAGTTCACAGTATGCATTTCCAAAATCAAACGCCAGACCTGTACAAATACTTTAAAAATAGTTGTAAAGCATTTGAGTATTGAAATTAACATTTTTTCTGACTGAAACATGAACTTAATGCTACAAATTAAATTCTAAATTGTCAAATTTAAATAAAAGATGAACACAAAATAAACATAGCACACTTTTATTTCAATATCATGATTGTTGATAAGACAACGTGTCCATATTATTTGCCTGAAGTAATAACAATACAGTGAAAATATCAATAGTAATAACATGCTTATTTCGAATAAATATACAAGGTGAACCGATTGACATACACTTAATAGCAAAGAGGAGCTAACTGCGTAAAAAAGCAATAGAACCAGGGGTGTGGGCAAGTGTACTAGGGGCTGGGGGCTGATGACATTAAGATTTTTTTTTCCAATTTCAGTGTAACTTTGACACAAGCTAAAATTACCAGTAAATTTTTAATCTTGTGATGCATCAAAATGAACCCAAAATAATTCCAAAAATGTAGCAGAAGTACCTGAAACAACAGTAAGAGTACCGGCACAGACATGAAAAGTAGCCGCAGCAGCAACAACAGGTAGTAGTAGTAATAGTAGTAGTAGTAGTAGTAGTAGTAGTAGTAGTAGTAGTAGTAGTAGTAGTAGTAGTGGTAGTAGTGGTAGTAGTAGTAGTAGTGGTAGTAGTGGTAGTAGTGGTAGTAGTAGTGGTAGTAGTGGTAGTAGTAGTGGTAGTAGTAGTAGTAGTAGTAGTAGTAGTAGTAGTAGTAGTAGTAGTAGTAGTAGTAGTAGTAGTAGTAGTAGTAGTAGTAGTAGTAGTGGTAGTAGTGGTAGTAGTAGTAGTAGTATAGTAGCAGCAGCAGAACTAGCAATGGTCGCACTTTTTTTCCATGCTCCAAAAAAAAGCTGTACTTGGAGGAACATACACAGAATTCTTTATAAAATGTAGTAATAGTAATATGCCTTTCAAAACTTACAACAATATTGGTAAGATAATCTCTCTCTCTCTCTCTCTCTCTCTCTCTCTCTCTCTCTCTCTCTCTCTCTCTCTCTCTCTCTCTCTCTCTCTCTCTCTCTCTTTCTCTCTCTTTTTTTTTCTCTCTCTCTTGGCTCTATCTCTTCTTGTACAAAACCAATAAAAATAATCATATGAGGACGTTATCAGATTAATGAAACAGCAAAATGAAACAGATCTATAAGAAAACAAGCTGAACCATTGTGAGATAATTAAAAAACATGGCGGCACTTATAACGTTTGGCACAAAATCATAGATGAAATATAAAGTTAATGTATAACAACTGCTTCATAAGGGATGACTAATATATAATAAATTCCTTCTGAAATTGTGCGTTGTTTTATATATATTTCCTTACCGTTTGTGAGTTCGTAGAATAAAAACCAAAGCTTCTGATCCCGATTCTTCAAACTTCTATCAAGGATCTTGATGATAAATACCATCGTTAATTAAAGCGCAAAAGAAAATGAGGAAGCAGTTGCAAACACATACCTTCGCATGATTTTCAACAGAATAAATTCAAAGATTAGGCGTCATTACAAATCAAAGTGCACTTTTTCAAAAGAAGTTCACAAAAGCCGTGTTTAGTACGACTACTGAACATATGATGTTACTTTCTACATTTTTAAAGAAATTTAGTGAAAATGTCTAAAGTATGCAAAGTAAAAATACCAAGGGAATTTTTTGCCGCCCACAGAATTATATTTTGTTACTTCTTTTTAAAGAGTGCCAATAATGGGCGAGAAAGACTAAATCATTAGTAAATCATTTAACAGACCAAACCAAATAGTGAAAAAATACTTTTACTTATTTCACTCTAAATTCAAAATGTTAAACTGAAAAAAAAAAAAACCTTCAACATAATACAAGCTGTTTTAGATAGATGATTAACGTGCGGAAAACAGGTGATTGATAGATACTTCTCTTAAAATAAACAAAGCATGAATGCGACCCAAATATTTGAATTGAAAATGTACAAAGCAAAGACCCCCCCCCCAAAAAAAAAAAAAAAAAAAAAAAAAAAAAAAAAAAAAAAAAAAAAGAAAAACAACAAACAAACAAACAAACAAACAAAAAACAAACAAAAAAAACAAAAACAACAACAACAAAAAACATTAAAACAACAACATCAACATGAACCAAAAACAAACAAACAAACAAACAAACAAACCAAAAGTACCCCCACCCAAAAAAAACACAAAACAAAACAAAAATACAAAAAATACAATAAAATAAACATAGAGTCCAACTAAAATGTAAAAGAAAAGAAATATTTTGTTGAGCAATATTTTTACAGCGAACTCTTCTGTAGCAGCTGATCAATCATACCCAACCTAAAATTATCGTCTTCCTGTTCGAACTGCACTCGCTTCATGCTTCCGTTGAAAACAAAACAGAGCTTAGTTTAAACTTTTTAGCGTTCTTCGTGTTTTTTGATACATGGATAACATTGAGAAAAATGACAAGAACGCCGTTTTCCATCCAGCCGATCATGGTATTTATCGCATACAGCGGTATACATTCATAATCTAAAGTCCAAACAAAATGTATTGCATGTACTAAATGTTGACACACTCGCACATTCTTTGTGGCTGACTCAAGAGAAATTCTTTCAAAACAAGATGACGTAAAGCTTACAATTAAAGTCCTTGTTACTGTTTTTTTTTTTAATTCTTTCAGCTCTAAGCCATAAACATGGCGGGGGATCGTAATGATTTCAGGTCACATACGACTGAACACCTGGCATCATTCCATCGATTGTGTAAGTATTTATGTACTTAAGGCTGTAACCCAAACTGCTTGCTATCTGGCAAAACGAGTTTTTAAGACTGATTGCGCTCTAAAAAGAAAAGCAAACCATTTGAAAGAGCCCTCCTGGTAAAGGGTTGTCACTGTCGAGCAAAAAATAATGGACAGTCATAAAGCTTAGGCTTAAATTAGTTTTGGCGAAAAAATTGAGGCTTAAAATTCAACTAACAGAGGTTCGAATCTACAAAAAAACAAGAGAAGAATGGTATTTAAGTTGAAGGCTTTCTCCACAAACATTTTCGTTTTCATCTCCGTTGTAACGGAAAAAAATATTATGACCATTTCTATTACTTAAAATGGATAAATAAAGTCAAACACCATCTGACCGCACATGAAACTTGAGTCATTAAACTGTTTTACAGTTTGTAGAAAATTTCACCTGAAAAGTATTTATTTCAAGAACAAAAAAAGTTAAAAAAATAAACAAAACCAAACAACGAAAGAAAACCAAAACAAAATAAACAATTAAGAAAGCATTCTGACACCGTTCGAAGAACTTAATATATTATGTATCTATAGAGTTGTCATTGATGTACCTTCGTTCCCAAACAACCAAACAAACCTTTTCATGTAAAAAAATCTTGTTGCGGAACAAGCACCTCCAGTCCCCGATGCCATATTCTGTAATGTCATGTTGACATCTTCAAACAGGTCATCTTTAGATCGTAAGTCGCCAAGGCTATTGTAATCATCTAGGTTCGAAATGGGACCCTTGAGAAAGATATTCCAACCCTCAACATATACTGAGCTACCGTCTACCAACATCCCCCCCTCCACACTTCCCCGATTCTTTACCAGACACACTCATGCAACAACTAAATTCCTACAACAAATGTAACTCCTGTTACCAGTGGTAATGGAAGTAATTCCAGCTAAAGGCCATGGAGATCCTACATTATTAAGACGTGCTACTGACTTAGAGAATGGCTGCCACATTCACTAATGTCACGTTAATTGTATTGCTCAAGCTGGGGAACACTCTCCTCTCATAATTATAACACTACGTGTTTGTGCTACGCAATATTCGCTGTTGGGTTTTTCAGAATTTGAGTAGTTAAATCATCCTTGAGAGGCAAAAGTTTGAATATTTCTGGCATTGTGTGAAGCTTAATTAGACAAAATGTTGTAAAATATAATTTTATTGGGCAGTCATTTGATTAAAGAGTTAAGTAACAAATCGAATAACATGGTTTCCTATTGATACATTAAAAAATGGCTTTCCTATATTAAAGAGCTTGTGTGTTATAAGTGTAACCTTTATTTATAGCTTTTTAAAATGTATTTTAACACGAATCTGACGTAAAACGTTTTCCGATATCCACAATGCACCGTTTTATAATAAAAAAAAATAACTTCAGTTTTACACACTCTGAGCTCTTTCTTGTTCATAAGAGACTATGTATTATGAAATACAATAACCATGATTACAATTGTTACGAAAATAATTTAACAATAATTAGATAGCATGAAAAACATATACTTCTGGGACTACTTAAGTCATGCTAGATTCTCATGGCAACACACCTGTCCCCACAACTCACAGAGAAGCTGGAGGTGGACAAACTGTTGGTCTGGCTGTATGTGTGTCGCTGTGTCTGACTGTACCGATAGCGGGGACAACACAGTATCATCTTACTGAAAGCGCGTCTGAAATCACGCATAGATAAAGCGTAGATGATGGGATTCATCCCTGAGTTTATATAGCCGAGCCATGTGAACACTGGGAACAGAATTTCTTCTTTATACACACACTGACTCTGACAGATTGCCAACAGGACGGTGGTACAGAAGAACGGCAACCAACAGATGATGAACACGCCTACAACTATGCCTAGCGTCTTCGCCGCCTTCTGCTCCCGAGCCAATTTTGTGATTTTCTTACTCAGTGCGAAATGGCGTATCTTTTTCGAGATGAATGTCGTTGAGCGCGGAGTATGATGATGATGGTGGTGGTTGCTACCCGTGCTGGTGTTGTGATTGTGGTATTGATGACTGTTGTGGTTGTTGTGGTGGTAAACGTGGAGCCGTGTGGACGAAGCTGGGCTATCGCCATCACTATCACTGGAGCGGCGGTGAGTCCTGAAACTGCCAGCAGGTGTGCTGGACGGCTCGTTTCTCAGGCGGTATCCGCCGCGGTGTATCCGTAGCGTCATTTGCTCCCCGTTGTCCCCGAGTGGACAGTCCGAGGTGACTTTTGATCCACTTTTTATACCCTCCGTTTGAGCCATAGCAGCCCTGTATATCCTTATGTAGACGAACATCATTATAAACATTGGAATATAGAACGAGACGACAGCAGAGATGATCAGATAGGCGCTATCCTTTGTGAACAAACACTTGTGTTTTTCTAAATCTTGGGGCGTCACCGATCTCCACCATGCTATTGCTGGAAATGATATCCCTGCAGAGCAGAACCACACTAGCATTATCAGAATACACACCTTTCCATTGGACATCTTGCTGGGGTAAGCTATCGGATCAGTGATAGCCCAGTAGCGGTCTAGAGAAATCACACAGAGATTAAGTATAGAGGCTGTGGAAGCTAGCACATCCAGAGACCTCCAGAGGTCACACCAGGCTTGACCATACAGCCACATGGAGTTGGTCATCTCGTTACTAATACTGAAGGGCATGACCACTCCGCCCACCATCACATCTGCTATTGCCAAAGAAACAATAAAATAATTCGTCACCGTTCGGAGATAAATTTCTTTGAACACAGCAATGATTACCATAACATTGCCTATCACGACGACCAGGCTGAACACTGCCAAAAGAACCCCAACAACCGGGTTGTGTATCTCGTACAACAAAGGTGCGTCCGTGCTAGAACCGTTGCCTGAGAGATATGAAACATTGTAGTCCGCGATACTTGATGAAACTGTGCTGACATGGCCCTCACCATAGGTCGAGTATTCCTGTCTGAGGCTGTTTGATGTGATGTAGTTGATGGCAGTCGCTGTGGCGG
Organism: Elysia crispata; assembly: GCA_033675545.1. NCBI lineage: Eukaryota > Metazoa > Mollusca > Gastropoda > Plakobranchidae > Elysia > Elysia crispata. The sequence goes on along the minus strand of JAWDGP010006366.1, from coordinate 112,362 downwards.
AGACGTTGAGGCCATCATCTTGCTCCCCCTGATCCGAAAATAACGAGTAGCTTGTGGAGGAATCTGAGGTGAAGTTTTGCATGTACGAGAACTGTGGCACGCTGTCCTCACAACGGTTCCCGCATAGAGTGGGTGCTGTGGCAGTTTCAGTGGCGGTCGTGAAATTGTGGATGTAACTGAGAGGAATATTGTAAACGTCGGGGCTTTTTGCAACAAACGGGTCGTTGCTATCCGAGCCAACTCCACTGGTTTTGCCAAGAGAGAAGAGACTTGACAGAGGAAGATCGTCTCTGACGGTTTTTGTCTCGCCCTCTGGCCTGGCGCTACCACCTGTGCTGCTGTCAGCGCTGATGGAGGCAGTTTCTGGCATGAAGAGCAGGTGACTGTCGTTAGTGCTGCGGTCGGACTGACGAGGAGGGCGAAAGCAGCGTGTGGTGGCGATAGTAGTCGGGGTGATACTAACTCTAACAGTACGTTAGGTCTCTGCATAGTACAGTGGACCTGGATCGAAGGACAAACTGAGCACTGTTTGTTTCTTAGAGTCTAAATGGCCATATGCACCAACAAGTCTTGTAAATACTGCACTCTGCTTCAGGAGTCTGGAAAAAATAGGAGAAATATTTCTGAATTAAATATTGATGGATGGTCGCACTGATCACATAAATTATCCATTATTAGAAAATCACAAAGAGTAAGATGACAACAATATCTATGAAAGCTGTGCCAAAACTTGTACGAATTGATCATGAATCAGAGTGGAGATTACCTAATTAACGCTCAACAGCAAGGCACTGTACTGTACTGTTTTAAATAAAGAAAATAAATGCAGCTAAATCGTTTGCAAACGCACCACTTTACTTTCAGCGCAGTACATTACAGCAAAAAAATATTTGATTGTAAATCTTTCATAACATAATTTTTTTTTTATTTACAAATGTAAGTAAAATTTTGAAAATCAATACACATGAACATGTATTCAGATTCTGTCAATTACGTTGCAATCAACTAAATTGCTGAAACTTCGTAAGGCAAACGGTTCGCGATGTAAGCACGGACTTTATCTCGGTTATATCATCGAAGTTTCTTTCGGCTTTGAAGCGGCGTTAACGAGATCTAAACGTTTTTGCGACTGGGCGATCATCTTCTTCCAGCGCTAGGATATGGTTAGCCACGCTACCACGCTCGCCCTGCACCCACAGAGTAGATAGTATACACAGAGGCTCCACTCCTCGATTTCAGTGTAATTGGGTCAGACATCCGTTAAACAAGGTCACGCCGTATCGTTTATTGTCCGTTTCGTTTTACCGCACGCCGTGTGTGGTCACAGGAGCTTAGGAGACGTTAAACACTGCCTTTCACGAGGTGTCTTGTCACTCCTTTTTATACTTTGTTTATAAAAGGAGTGATAAGACATAACATTCATTTCCTCTTCTCTCACAAGACGCAAAATGATGGAGTCGGAACAAACTGTGCTAGATGATGAACAATATAAAATTAAATATAATTCAAAGTGGTGCAGTGCCATAAATTGTACTAATTCAAAGATTCGTTGTCCTGATTTGTCCTTCTTTTCGTTGCCTTTGGACGCAGAAAGGTAAGTTGAGATTGATCTCGTCTGGTTTTAAGATCTGTTATATTGTACTTTAGTAACTATGGCATGGCATATCTTAAGATCAATTATTGGTGACTGTGATGTGATCTACCCCTATCTATATCATCAATTGGTAAGATTAATAATAAAGAGGGGTGTTTATTCATCTCTTACAGTAAATGCAGATCTAGATAAATACTCGATGACTGTTATGTAACGATGACTAGGTTGGTTAAAAGGCGGAGATCTAGATGGATTTACACCTATTTATAGACCAATTGTGGCTGACTTTGATGGTGATATTGAACATTATGAATTTGACGAGGAGGAGGAAGTCGGGAAGCAGATGATAGTCAGAATCAAGCTGATTGTCACTGTTATTATTAATACTGTATAACTACTATCACTAGATGTTGCAATAGTAGAAGTTGTATTAATAGCAGAAGAATGGTAATTGTTGTTATTTACTTTTATCATAATAAACTGTGCAATATAATCTGGCCGATTACATGTATTTATATTATTATTATCATCATCACTACATGTATAATTCTTTATAGAAAGTATCATTGATGTGAATGAATATAGACTTTAAAATATAAAGTTAACTGATAAATGGATGGTCATAAACCACATTGAATTGTGATGAAAAGAGATTGCGACACTTTCAAGTTCCCTGTTTATCATCGCAGGTCCCGGCGGTGGGTGATCAGTTCACGTAGAGCGGATTTAGAGAAGAAACCGTTTGAGAAACTGCATCGGAGCAATGTCATGTGCGAAAAACATTTTGAACCATGCTGTTTCAAAGAGACCAAAGGGAAAAGGAAGTTACTGAAAAACGACGCTGTGCCATCTATTTTTGCTGTTCCTAATCCTCCACCCAAGCAAACACCTTCTCGACCGCCACCGAAAGAGCGCATAGCGCCCACACTATCACAGGCAACTACCTCCAGTACAGAAACAGACACAACTTCGAATGATGTCGATGAGGTTGAAATTAATGAACTAGGAGATAGTGGTGCGACTCACCGTGAGAAAAAATCACTGAAAAGAAAGTTGCTTGCAGAAAGGACCAAAAGTTGCAGGCTTAAGAAAAAGCTTAAAACAATGACATCCAACACGCCCACTGAGCAGAGCCATCCTGTCCAGAGGCAGGAAATAGATTTTGACAGCTTACATCTTTCTTTTTAATTGCTTTAATAACCTCTTAGGTCATATCTGCCTGTTCATTCCACCGTATACCACGAGACTCTATCTTTTTTTTCTCCGCCTCCCTCTTGATTTTTCTCTCTCTGTGCTGCACCCATGGCGGGCTAGGCGTGGGGAGCAGCGTGGTTATTCCCCTTGGCTGCACCAGCAAGAAATGGCACATTACCTCCCCGTGGCTCTACCGGCCAAGGTCTGTCTCCCCAGTACCTGTCGCTTGTTATCTTTCCTCAACTCGTGCCGCCAACCAGGTGTGCACAAAACTATTTCGGCATCCAGAGCTAGTTTCTAGTTACAACAAGACCAGGTGGTGCTGCATGCATTGCTTGCAAATACATGACGAAAAGAATTGAAAAGAAAAAATAACAAAACTCTGCAGACTTCAAGAGATCCTTCCCTTTGAAAAAAGCCTTCCTTTAGCAAGGACGCATGCAAAAATTCTAGAATAACAGAACTGTCGTGAAAAATAAAGAACATCAGTCTTTAATGGGACTTTTCTGGATGATAACGATCTTCAAAACGGCAAACAAAATACAGTTTTGATTCATACTTTGCCATTAATTCACCCACTCATGAATTGTACCTTTTTTTTTTTTTTACCAAACAATTGCACTCCATAGTGTTAGCGCATCGTAAGATTAATGTCCCACCATAATGGACAGACGCTAAAGTCAAGAAAGGGAATTTGATTATTCTACATTCGTAGACACAAGTCGAAAAGCAAGAGCTACTGCAGCGACAAGCACACATTTTTGGTTCGAAAATCATACCACTCACACACATCGGAGAAGGTTCCAGAAATATTCATAAAAAAACTAGCGCTCAACAGATAGTTATTGAGAGTAAATGACAAAAAAAAAAAAAAAAATCATGTATTGTATGATTATCAAGCCCGTAACAATAAAGTAAATAACTGGTAGGTAAAAAGCCTGTCGATTGATTTAGAGATAGCTGCCCACTCCCAAGGAAACTCAGACACATTAACATAACATTTTATGTGTCCCTTGATAAACTGAAAAAAAAAAAAACCAGGAAGAAGGAGGCTAGGTATGAGAAGACTTAAATTCAAAACACCTCCCCGAAAGAATTTTATTGGGAATGTAGTGGCATGTACCAGTGACATTGTTTTTCCTGTAACGCCTAAAACGTCAGCCGATACTGGAAAAACAATCGATGGGTTATTCGTTCAAAAAGAGATCAATGTTGAGTAGGAAAAAAACTTGAGCTGGAGAATAAACTATTTCTCCCCATTATACATCTTTATATGGACCAATCTCATGTTCGTGTTACTTACACCCAAGTTACCTTCATCTACAAATTACTTTGCGATACACAAATAAAAATTCTGTCGATGGCGGCTACTCTTCAGAAAATTTTTAACTCTATCTTATTCACTGAATGTAGGTTTGCATCGGGCTTCAAATGCTCCGCATTCTAAAACCGTGATTCTCTTCGATGAAGGAAGTTTACGTGACACAGGTGGGATCAGCCATCAATATCTAATGAAGTCCGCACCCAATGGACGCGGCGGTGCTGTCTCATCCCACAGGACGCAGTAGATCTAGATCTAAGTCTCTGCTCCCTCGGGCTACCAACCAGCGCAGCTCGAAGACTCTCATGCTCAGCGCTAGCCCTGCAACTATTCACCAGACTGTGAATGACGGCTTGAGTGTACTGAACAGCCGTGACGCGCTTGGGGGGGGGGGGGAGCCCAGGACAACCATGATAACAGGAAACTGACGGTGGAGCCGGGGCCTTTAAAAGTTATCGTTAAGATCTAATTTATTGATGGAGGTTGAGGAATAAACAAACCCTCAATCCCCTTCCCCTGCCCCCCACAAAAAAAAAAAATCACAATTAATATCGATAAATAAATGATCATATGGAAACGAAATAAAAAATACCCCTCTCTCTCTCCTCCGCACACACATTTTTGAAGTCCTTTATAATTTCTTTTAATTATCTTGTATTCAAAAGAAATCAGAAAGATAACCTCACACTCATTTTCGAAGTCTTTTATAATTTTCCGCATTCTATACACTTATACTCACAAACTAGAATAGTATATGCATAAAATGAAAGCTTTAATTTCCTTTAAGTCTTGATGGTGTTAATTACTTTGAAATTCTTGAAAGAGAACAGTTAAACAAAAATTGTAAAGAGTAATATTACTAAAATATCCTATTTCGTCATAATAACAAGTTTCAACAAAAAGAGGAAGAGTCATAACTAATAAAAAACCATCCGTTTTCTTCGTCGGAAATCTTTGAACATTTTTATCTGTAAACTGCATGCTTATGCACCAAATAACACAAAGATAATTTTTTTAAACAACACACAACATCTTTTTATATTGACCAGAACTCTTCAACACAAAGAGTTCGTAACTCTATCTTGTGTTCAAAACCAAGTTTTTTAAACATTGTTTACAAAAAAAAACCCTGACCATTCAGTCTTCGTGGGATTGATAATGTAAATGAAACCAACTTTTCGTCTATCGCTACCTAACCATAACGCTAGCCAAATCATAGGATAAAAGTTTTTAAAAATCGTTCGCTAAACACCTAGTGTGACATTAAATGCGTTTACAACATTCGATCACAAACTTCAAAGTTGAGTTAGTTCGAATGTATTCAATATCAACCTGGCCGTCCTTGATCTCAATCACATTTTTTTTTTGCTTTTTATCAAGTTACAAAATATTACAAAGATGTGAAGTAAAGCACAACGTGAAATTATCCTTCAAATATTTTTTCTCCTTTTATATTCAGTTGTACGGAAAAATTAAAACAACTTTTTAGAGCTCTTTATACTCGAATTCCTTTCATGACTGCCTGCGTTGAATTATCGTAGTAAAATTGAACCTTTTCATCTGAAAGACAGATAAAGGCTTTCACATTTGCCTTAGGGGAGCAGGGTAAGTGCGACCTCATTAAGAAGTATTACCAGTGCACTTTTAGTTTCTTTTCTGAAAATAATTTCATTTCATAACCAGTAATTTGTACTTAAATAGGTTAATCATTCAAAGAAGGGAGTGGGTTCTTTCTTCCTTACTTATCATGATTCTCTTAGCAAAAACTATTAAATTATAGCATTTACTTCACAAAAGGAACTGAACCTGGAAAATAATAAAAAACGTGGTGCTTTAAGTATTAAGATTGTTCAAAAACCAAAGCTTATAATTATAGAGTTCTTACTTTCCCTTCAACTTTCTTTGAATCCAAAGTGGTTTCTTGTTACTGCTTCTACTGCTACAACAACAACTACTACTACTACTACTACTACTACTACTACTACTACTACTACTACTACTACTACTACTACTACTACTACTACTACTACTACTACTACTACTACTACTACTACTACTACTTTTGCTGCTGCAATTAAAAAATAACAACAAAAGCAACAATTTCTACTATACTCCAACTTCCTTCGCTCCTCCTTCTTTTCCGTCTCCTCCTGCTATTACTACCACTGGCACCACCCCCACCACCACTCCTACTCCTACTACTGCTGCTGCAGCTGCTACTGCTACTACCACTGCTGCTGCTACCACTATTACTACTACTACTACTACTACTACTACTACTACTACTACTACTACTACTACTACTACTACTACTACTACTACTACTACTGCTGCTGCTGCTGCTGCTTCTACTACTAATGTAATTTCTAAAGCTGATGCTGTTGCTGCTAATACTACTCACTCAACGATTACCTTCAAGACTACTTATACTTCAAGATAGACTTCATATATTTCTCCATTTCTTTAATCCTGAATACAGCAGAAATACGATCGAACCATATCCCTTCGTAAGACTCTTATGGTTCTGCACTTCAGATAACACTGGCTTACATCTCATAAATCTTTACTAAAACTAGAAACTTTCTTATATTCTTATTTTTTTCCCTCATTAGTTATTTACCCTTGAATCTTATCCTTGCTTAGACCATCACCACCCTTTCAGTGTCTGACCAGGTGGACTTTGGAGTATGCGACAGCTAAGACGGATTAGACTTTGGATGACTTAGTTTAACTCTTGGTCAAAACATTCTTGCCTGCAGCAAACTGTTGGGGACCAGAAAATAGTAACTCTTTACTCCAGGTCAAGGCAAGGACAACAATTTTGTCTCCTTAACTAAAAAGAAGTGCTTACAGCAGTTGCAATAGCAGAGGTAACAGTAGTAGTAGTAGTAGTAGTAGTAGTAGTAGTAGTAGTAGTAGTAGTAGTAGTAGTAGTAGTAGTAGTAGTAGTAGTAGTAGTAGTAGTAGTAGTAGTAGTAGTAGTAGTAGTTATCGTGGTTATGATAGTAGTAGAAGTAGTAATAATACCAGCAGAAGCAGCAGCAGTATAGTAGTAGTGATAATGGTAGTAGTAGTACTAGTAGTAGTATTAGAAATAGCTAAATAATAGGTAGAAGAAGAAGAAGAAGAAGAAGAAGAAGAAGAAGAAGAAGAAGAAGAAGAAGAAGAAGAAGAAGAAGAAGAAGAAGAAGAAGAAGAAGAAGAAGAAGAAGAAGAAGAAGAAGAAGAAGAAGAAGAAGAAGAAGAAGAAGAAGAAGAAGAAGAAGAAGAAGAAGAAGAAGAAGAAGAAGAAGAAGAAGAAGAAGAAGAAGAAGAAGAAGAAGAAGAAGAAGAAGAAGAAGAAGAAGAAGAAGAAGAAGAAGAAGAAGAAGAAGAAGAAGAAGAAGAAGAAGAAGAAGAAGAAATAACGTTTTTATAAACCTCACCTATAAACTTGATATAGAAAGTATGCCTACCGCCATCCAACCTTGAAAAAACTGAAACCTGACTTAAGCCACAATATTACGCTCGGCAAATCTCAGCAAACTGAGGTGAAGTCTAACAATGATACATGCGAGAATGATGTCCCACTGAACAAAAGGACGGAATAATCCGATTTGTGTGAAGCCATGCTAAAGGGCTCTCTAGGATCGACCCATGGTCAGCGCAGTCGTAAGCTCGTTGTCCATGCGTTATGCGGTCTACAACATTGTTAAGAGCTACGATGCAGGGGACAACTGACTTGATGACCTTACTGAAGAAATCCCTGCTCGGTCAGTCTATGCATACACAGTATGACTTTACACAGATGCTGTGTGATCCCTGGACGTGTCCATGCGGCCTGTTTTTATCACTCTCTCACCACTGATTAAACTGTCCCTACTTACCTAGTCTAGTAATAATCGATGTGGTTTATTCAGAGTCAGACTATTTTCTTTGCCCATGGTTCTTCTATGGGATCTCATTAACACTGTTTGTTCGTTTTGTGTGCTTGCAAGTCCCCTAATTCTCTCTTTTTTTACCTCTCTAATAACTTGTCTATCGATACCCGTCTCTTTAACTTACTAACGTTTACTCTGTCTATCTGAATACTTTCTATAGCCTATTCTCTCTCTCAGTCTCTCTCTCTCTCTCTCTCTCTCTCTCTCTCTCTCTCTCTCTCTCTCTCTCTGTGTCTCTGCCTCTCTCTGTCTCTGCCTGTCTATTTGTCTGTCTTTCTCTCCGCGCAAACACAAAGACACATGATTTAAATATCAGACGATCGGTGTTACCAATTATTTTCAATTTTGCACAACTAATAATTATCTAATCCCTCCCTTATTGAAGCATCCTTGCTTATCTCTCTATCCCCACCCCTCAACACACGGAGACACCCTCCGTTATAACTAGAAAAGAGGGAGTTGATTGAGAGATATAGCAATTAGCATATACTGTTGACCCTCAAATATACGAGAGAAATAATGTAGCTGCAATTTACATTTCATAATTAACAACTTGTAGTATAAATGGCTCCATGGTTATAAAAAAAAACTACAGTAAAAATAATGCTCCACCTGAGCAATTCATCAATACAGCTACGGAGGCAAGACTCAAGAAAAGAAGGGAAAAAAGAGGCCCTGGACTGCCTGGAGGATTCTTTTTGATGATTTCGCTTGAATGCTGTTTGTTTGAAGACGATGTGTTGCGAAAAGGTCATCCTTAAGCTCCGCTGGTATATGGAGTCTATTGCTTATGTTTTTGTTTATATGCACTGTCCGTATGCACTTTCGATCTTTGTGTGTATGCATGTATGTACATGGGACTGAATGTATGTATCCATCCCTCATAAAAAGGCAATGTGGTAAAATTACATAGAGAAATGAGAAAGATAGAGATAGAGAAAAAGAATCTAATATACTATGGCCAAGAGACATATAAAGAAAGAGAGAAGAAAAGAGAGAGAAAGAGAGAGAGAGAGAGAGAGAGAGAGAGAGAGAGAGAGAGAGAGAGAGAGAGAGAGAGAGAGAGAGAGAGAGAGAGAGAGAGAGAGAGAGAGAGAGAGAGAGAGAGAGAGAGAGAGAGAGAGAGAGAGAGAGAGAGAGAGAGAGATAAAGGGTTTGTGGGATTAGACTCAGTAGGTTAATAATTATAATCCTGTTGTTTGTAACTTTTTTTTAAAGTTAAAACTTTATGATTCGAGACAAGGCTTTTTCATAATAATTGTTATTTTATTGTATGTTGTTACCATACCGAGTAAAAGAAGGTACATAATTAAGAAAAAAAAAAAAGGAACCAAAATAGCTGGGACAAAGAAAAACCAGAGAAAAGAGGGAAGATACCTTTGGTGCTTATGGGCTTGCAACGAACTACCTCGAATGGATGTTTTTTTTTTTACTCTCAATGATTTACGCATCTTTTTTCCATCATCTACTACTACTACTACTACTACTACTACTACTACTACTACTACTACTACTACTACTACTACTACTACGACTACGACTACGACTACGACTACGACTACTACTACTACAACTACAATTGCTACCACTAATTCTATGTCTCTTACGTGGGAACAATGTCTCGCGACTTAACCGTTGCCTCAAAACTGCAAAAGTGGCATTTTGGCAAACCATCTCTCCTAATTTCATTTTTTTTTCTTTTTTTTTTTTTTTTTTTTACAGAAGTTTAGATGAGTGCCGACCCCATTATAAATTAGCTCAATTTATTTATTTATTTTTTTTTAGATAGGAAACCTTAGTGTTGTCACTATGGCACTCTATCTGGGTCTGCCGGGCTATGTGGCGCTTTAGATTATGTTCTGGCACCGGATGGTAGGCTGCCGACCCTCCATTTTTCCACCTTAGTTTTTGTTTGAAGTGTGGGAAGAAAAAAAAATCCGTGGCAAGGGGTCAATCTAGCGATGAATTGGAACTTTTGCTCCTTTATGTTTGTAAGCGCGTGTCTGTCAACATGCCCCCAGTTAACAATGTTTTGTATAAATACGCTTATAATTGGGTAAAAATTAAAAAGAATAATGTGGACTAAATATCTCCTTGCACGTTATCGGGACGAGTGGAATCAAGAAAAATCAAGAATACAAGAATACAGTATTCAAAACAGAACTTGACCAATTTTTACTAATGTTAATGGAACCTACGGCCGATTTAGAGCAGATTTATTGAGTTTAAAAAATAGCGACTGATCACACCTCTAAATCTCGTTACTTGATTTATTGTTTAGAATAAAACACGCTTATCTAAGTTTGTGCTGGTTTAAAAAAGAAGAAAAGAAAAATCGTGCAGATCATGAAAATTCATTTCCTCTTTATCGCGAGCACTTGATGATAAATCGTTACATAGACGCCATTAGAAAAATACCCAATTCTTTATCAACATATGCCGTTATGCGGGTGCCCTTTTGCCCAGCCCAGTCCAATCCAGGTAGCTAAAAAATAAAGAGAATTGGATACTATTTTGTAACTCCCTTAATAAGCCAGCTCCAAATCAAACAGTGAATATTGTCATTTTGAGTTTGCTCCTTGTTAGCCCGATGTAGAAGTGCGGTTTTTCTAAATATTATTATTTATTTTTTGCCCATGCCTCGCAGAACAAACTTACAACAACAATGAGGCGGCTCATTACATTTTGTATTATTTTGTCCCGCACAAAGCCGCTGCGAGCCTATAAAGGTAAAACAGGCGGAATCTTATTTTGTGAGGCTAATCAGCGTGATGCCCGAATGAAAGGCAGCGGTGATCAGGCGGCAAGAAATCGCCTTTACTTGACTGCCCTTCATTACAAAGAAAACCCTTGGGCATACGTAGTTTTTAATCTTTTTTTAAAGTTTATATCACGCTTTTTTATTTAATTTCCACTCATACGCACCGAAACTCCAGCTCCACACAATCTCGGGTATCTCGGTTCGGCTTTCTAGAGTGTGGGCAGCTCTAGTTCATATCCGGATTTCTTTGCTGCGCCTGACTTGACTAATTACGTGTCGGATCTTTTATTACTGCAGATAACCATTAGCTAGAGGCGTATCTACTGTAACTTTACCCGCTAACAGACCTCTCACATTACAAGCGACCTTCAGGTAAACACTGTTTTTCTGTCCCGTGGCAAGCAACTTTGTATCCCCTAAACAAAAAAAAAGTTTTTTTGTTTGGTTTTTCTTTTGCAAAAAAAAAAAAAATAAAATAATAATAATTAAAAAATAAAGCGCTGAAAGGGGATTGACAAACTCATGATTCTGATAAATTTGTTTGTAAATCAGGCGATATCCGTTTCCTGTTATTTACAGATATTATGATTCTCTCGGGCCTCGCACTTTAAAGTAACTGAACGCTCTATCCTGAAACATCGTTTTGCCAAGACTTTAAAAAGAGAAGATAAATAAAGCCCTGCTATATGTCGACATTTCTCACACTCCAAAAGTAAGCTTAAATCTCCGTTAAATTATGATTTTCGAAGGATGCAAAAAAACATCAAACGAAGAGTAGTGAGGACACAATTATTCAAAAGAAAAAATCCACGAAAAAGAGATAGAGTGACAGATAACGAGAGAGAAAGAGAGAGAAAGCTAGAGAGAGTGTGTGTGTGAGAAAGAGAGCGATAGAGTTTGCATGCATGAGAGAGATATATAGAGAGAAAGAGTGAGGGAGTGCGAGAAAGAAAGAGATGATTGGATAGGTAGAGAGAGAAAAAAAGGGAGAGAGGGAGGGAGAGAGAGAGAGAGAGAGAGAGAGAGAGAGAGAGAGAGAGAGAGAGAGAGAGAGAGAGAGAGAGAGAGAGAGAGAGAGAGAGAGAGAGAGAGAGAGAGAGAGAGAGAGATATGTCTAAGGACAAAAAGTTGAAATGTGGTTCTATGCACTTGCTTTCACATTCAACATCATAATGTAACACTCCTCATGAATTCTTGGAGACTGCCATCGAAACTTAATTCTAATCTATTATTACGTGCGCGTTCTTTTTCAATGAAATCATTAATATAAATATTGCTGGTCAAAACTCTGTCTTTCCTACAGCAAAATTTAATATAATTTCATTTATGTTGCATTACGAAATTAATGTCAGCAGTGATAACCTGATGTCTTTGTTTATCATTAATTTTTAAACGCATTTTAAGTTATTCATACATGACGCTTGAAGGAAGTAAATAAAATACAACCGTTTGTTAAGTATCCTCCGCCAATAAAAAAAAAAATTAAGATAAAACCTACAGAAAAATAATACCAAACATTAAAGTCAGCATTACTTCTCTAGATTGCCATTATGAAAATGGATATATCAGTGAGATATTTGGACCATTTCTTTCAGCAGCGGTATTAAGTTCGTTTAGAAGGGAGACCAGCGGTAAAGCGAACCAACTAAAGAATCATGCAGTCCAGTAGGCGCTCTACAGGGCAGGGCTATCAGATAACAGTAGCAGGAGGGAGATCCCGTGGTCAACGTAAACCAGCCAGCAGCCAGCGAGACACCCGAGCCTCTTGTTTTCAGTTTGTCACTGGGATACTGTGATACTCACAGTCTCGCGCAGGCCTTAATCTGTAACTGATCTCCTTTGTTCAAATACCGCCACCAGCCCATCAAGCCCTTTGCTGTCTTTGTAACGACTGGACTAATTTTTTCGTAGCTCTATGCCTACTATCTGCCTGCCTCTCTCAAAGATATATAAGATAAAGATATGATACAACTTTATTGTCTGAGAATGGCAATCTTTTTTTTTTTGGTTTACATAATTATAGGCATAAAGTTTACTTTAAAAAAAGTAATACTCACAGTTATGCCTAGATATGTTCTTACATAGTCAAAATAAGACATGATAGCAAAAGAAAAACAATCATAACAAAAGTACAAAGCAAAAATGGTTTTCAAAAACACTCGTCTCAATGTTTTTGCCTTTTTTGAGGTTTGCTAGAGAAGCCAAGTCTTGATCTTTGTCTCTGAGTTTGAGATTATCTCTCTTTGTCTGACACTTCCTAAAATATAATGTTTCAGTGCTGAGGAAGAGGTGGCCAAGTTTTGATATTTGATGATAATTTTATCTACTTCTTTGATATTGATTGACTTGGATTCCACATCCAACGAAGCAAAGCAAAACAAAATGATGATACTCTAGATTATGATCTTTGAAAAGAACAAAGAGCGTGCTGTAGTCGTAGAAGAGTCAGAGCAAACTTGCTTAACCTGAGCGCCTCTAATAAACATTGGTAACATTGGTGCTTTTGTTTTCCTGATGTCGTTGATTAATTTTCTTAACATTTAAAAGTGCGAGTTAAAAAACCTATTTATGCGTTTCGGTAACTCCTTAATTTTTCACCTATCAATCCTTAAAGAGAACTATGTACGTCATCAAAATGTAGTGGCAAGAAACATGCATTGTCTCTCCTCACTCGCTATATATCTGTCTGTCTGTCTGTTAGTATCTTTCTTTCTTTCCTCACTTTCTTACACTCGTTATTCCTCTTTCCTGCCGCGCATTTGCTAAATTTCTCTTCGATTGCTTGTGAGTGCCAATTCCAACATTTTTCCAAGACCAGCCTCTACCTCTCTTTCCTCTTGTCTCAACTTCGAATTTCAAATTTGTAAAACCACCCAAAGCCTCCACAAAGAAGAACATACACATAAAAAGTGCACATACTATATATATATATATATATATATATATATATATATATATATATATATATATATACTAGAACATATCTGCCTAATCTAGACCTATTTGGGTATGATTGTCTCCGTTAAATTCGATGACAACATGGATTAACCAGTCACCATTTTACTGTTGAATAAGAAACACAACAGAGAGGAAAATTTCGAGGTGATACCAGTTTAGAAACCGAGTAAGTTTGAATACTAAAGGACAGTTTGGTCGGCTAGACCTCTAACTTTGTAACTTTCTTGATGGTACCAGCGGTGACTTTCTCCAGGGAATTACTTGGTCTGACAACACAGACACAGGATGGACAAAGGAGAGTTTCGGATTGTTTTACGTCCGTTATTCTTCCCGAGTAATCTCATTCAGAGACCTAGAAAAAGAAGACGAAATCTCCCCTTAATCAAGCGAGAAATAGAAATTGACTGATTACCCAAGGCCGTTAATGTCAACACCTCAGCAGCGAAAATAAAACCCCAAGGCCCGTAAATCATTAAAAGGGGCGGGGAAACGAGGAAACCGAAATGAACACGTCTAGATTTTGAGAGGAGAAGAAGAGATAAAAGAATAGAAGGAAACGTATCGGACAGAGCAGTAACATAAAAGAAGACAAGAAAGGAGTTAACAAAGAGAATACTATTTAGTAATAGAAGGTACACTGATAATGAACGCAAAATAAATGCCATTACAAGAAAGACTAAAGTTTAAAGAATGTATAATAGGTAAAAAGTTGAAAAAAAATCAAAACTATCCTGAAGGCAGATAAAATACTAGGGGAGACAACATGACTGAAAAGCAGCAGCGAAAAGAAAAAAAAAATATTCGCATAATCATACATTAACAATTCATTAAGAACATAAAATTAAAACAAAACAAAACAAAAATAAAACAAATTAAATGCCACCTTTTACTTAGGCAAGAAATATCTTGTTACCAAGGTAAGATTATAAAATTATAGTGTATTGCAAGCGTAAAATTTTGACCAGATTGACTATTAATTAACTTCCCCGCAAATTAACTTGTGATAATAGCTGTCACTAATTTCCCTATTTTCGTACTGCAACGTATCAGCTCAGTCATCTGTTGTGCAACTTATGGATAGACACATTGAAGAAAGTTCACATGAAGCAAAAAAAAGCTAGCATCAGCTTTCCACAATAAATGCTCCGGCCTAATAATAATAATAATAATAATAATAATAATAATAATAATAATAATAATAATAATAATAATAATAATAATAATAATAATAATAATAATAATAATAATAATAATAATAATAATAATAATAATAATCATATTGACAGAGGTCAAGAAAAATAATTCGAACTACACTTACTTCCATTTCATAATTTGCTCATTTTGATTTTTATTAAAGTGCCGCTATTTGATTAAAAAAAAAACAAACAAAAAACTACTCAGCAAATCGATCATCATAAGCAAAATGTTAAGGACATAATCATAAACGCACCAGATTAGCAAGTTGAAACTATGAAATATTTGCTTTCGTATGCAAGAAATTTCTTGCAATCGCAGCTTGTGGGCATCATAAAAGCTACAAAAAGCGGAAAAAAATTGAGACGAGAAGTTATCAGGTTCTAAAAACAAAAAAAAGTTGTAAATAGCGAATCCAATTACGATACGGAGGAGGGTAGATAAGTTTAGAAAAATACTTGTCCGTATTATTTACTATAAAGTTTTCGATTACCACCAACCTAGCTGTTGTATATTTTATGCCTCTATTTTTCAGCACTATAATTTATATGGGTATCAGTTTCACCTCTTCAGGCAAAAAGGCGAAATTAAAGATATAAAAGGATTCTATCACAGGGTTTCGAACCCCTTAACTCTTCGAGCGTGTCATGTTAGAGCAGTGGCATTAGCTCATGTACTTAAGGGACACGGATCATTAAGAGAAAATGGATAGATAGATTGATAATAGATACTTATTTTAAATATTTTTAATTCAATAGACAGACAATCAGACATACTTATAAAATTGATAGACAAAGGACAAAATCAGGCAGAAAGATAAACGGACAGAGTCAGATAGAGAGATGAAAAAGAGAGAAAGAGAAAAACGGAGAGATAGATAGATAGATAGATAGATAGATAGATAGATAGATAGATAGATAGATAGATAGATAGATAGTAAGAGAGAAAAAGAGTGTTTTACACACAGATAAAAAAAAAGGCATGGTGTCTATGTAAGAAGGCAAAGAAAAGGCACGATTGTTCTTCTCTTGTTCTTAGTGTGGACTTTCGTCTCATTACTTTTTTGGTCTTAATTTTGAGATTTCAATTCTCAAGTTTATTCCGCACTACTTTCTTTGATTAAATAACTAAGCCATATCATCTCGTTGTTTTCTCTTCGCCTGGTAGAGATGCAACATTATATTGTGATATGGGAAGCACAATGTAATTCTAACAACGTGCTCCATTTTAATTTGTTATACAAACAATACTCTTCATGGATGGCTTAATTCAGTCTGGGGGTTTATAAAACAATGAAACAATCATTACATTTCCAATTTTCTGAACCTCAGGAAAATGAGATTTACTTAACAAAGCGGAATTTTCGTTTCTCTTCATTTGCATTCCCTTTCAAGGTTTTCCTCGTATTGAAAATGAAGCTGCATAATGTTTATTCACATAATCCCCGCTTGACAGAAACACAAATTTGAGGTTTGGAGATTTAAAAAAAATTTCTTGGCATGCTAGAGAAGACTTGCTCGCTTTGATAGAATTTAATAAAACAGAAACAAAACTGCGCCGTAAATTCAAACGGAGTGTTTATCTATGGTTCATGCAGCGTTCACATTTTCTGCATCAACAAAGTCTTTGATTTTATTAACCACTTTGACCAATGCTGTACTGCATAGATCTATTCGAATTCCGCATTTTTATGTCCTCCCTTAAAGTATGTGTGATTGATTCCTATATATTTATGCTTATAAAGTCAAAGGAATCCGTTCTTTCACATTTTTAAATGAACTGAAAACACGTCTTCAAACAAGTGTAGTTACATTCAAAGTTATTTTCAATTTATGCTATCGGAAAGCATATCTCCAATCGTTTTAACTCCAATTCTAGCCATCTTCCATAAATTATCTTCTTAAAATTATTTTTTTGTAGAATAAACATATGAACATGCATCTTTAGATTCATTTTCTTTATTTACTTAAGAAACGATCCATATCAGAAGTTCTGAACCCTTTGAGAGTAACAGCCTGAAAAAAGGTACAATAAAACTCACCTAGGAGCCAAAATAAACTGAATACATCTACCACCTTTGCACAAGTATTAAAAACATAAAATTATTCAAAGACATAAATTGAGAAAAGTTCAACTGCAGACGCTTTATGTAAGCAACTATTATTTTTCAAGAAGAGAATTAGTTACTGAAATACAAAAGCTGTCGCTATCGGTTTTTTGTTGGGTTTCTGCTGTTTTGATTTTTTTTTATACTTTGAAAATTTTAAAAAATTATTATAAGTTAAATTGCGTTTGTTTTTCTTACATATAAGGGGGAAGGGGATCTACAGAACGACTCAGAGAAAAAAGTCATTAAAACTGATTAACTCGACGGTTTTTCACAACACAGTGCCAGAGTCTTGCTGGCCAAGTTAACGCAGGTTTTCACCTCACAATAATATTCATAACTCTTCGCGATATTCTCTCCGAGAATTCTCAAGTTATGTCCACCTCTAGGCCCCACCACGTCATCGCCTTTTTCTTGGTAAACAATAAAAGACGAAGAAAAAGAAAAAAACAACTATAATATATATATATATATATATATATATATATATATATATATATATATATATATAAATATATATAAAACTGAAGTAAAATATTAAGGTAGATAAGTCCTTCATTGAGACATAAATCCTGAGAAGTTTTTGCTGACTGCGAGCCTCAAAAACAATAAAAATTTAATTGTGTAAGCGATTTATAAGAAAATAAGTTTACTTCGTCATCAAATAAAAAAGCAGCAGCAACAACAACAATAACAACGATAAAGCATTAAACACGAGTTAAGCAACAAATCTTCATTACTTTCTTTCAGAAATAGATGTTGCGTCAGTCTTTTGTCGCACAATATGCCCTGGCAATAACAGATGCAAACACCGAGACTAAAAATAAAAGATGCAAAAATTAAGGCGTTTTCCTTAACTAAGTTACGATCTCAACATCAGCGTGTACTCGTTCAATCATTGAAGCTCTGATATATAATTAAAATCATTAAGGCTGGTCTCCATATTAAGAAACTTACGTATCTTTCTCCATTTGGTGTCTCAATGTCTTTTATAATGCAAGAAACACAGCTCGCATCGGCTGTGTATACATATTTAACAAACAGCTACAGTACATTATTCTTGGTTCACTAGGTATAGAAAACCAAAAGGTTAGGGTAGATCGACTTCCAGCTATTATTAGCGTCTTAGCGTACACGTTGAAAGTTTTCACTGACCTTATGATTCTCTGTCTCTGGTTAGAGATAGAACAAAATTCTAATAGATGTATAATTTATCTTTCTTCAACAGCAAGGGTGATCTAACTGTAAGATTTAATGAATAAAAGTGATCTTGCTCTAGAAAATGTCTTGTGTCTTGATGATAACTTTCTAGACTCATGACGGATTAGACTTGATTTTTTGTTTATCCCAGATTATCTGAAACTATGGAACAATGAGACCAATCTTTTTCTCCCTATTAAACGAATATTATAAGCTGGGTCGCTTTCATAATAAATTGCCCCTGTGACGGCAAACGGTAGATGGGTAGATTAAAAATGAAACGGTTTGATCTTGAATTATTCCATCTCTTTTCGACTCCCTGGTTTTTAGTCCTTTTGTCCTCTTGGGTCTAGGTTCATAATCTCTTCTGCTATTTAAAATGCGCAAAACATTTCACTGGTTCACTTATTCTATGTTTAAAGTTTTAAACTCATTGAAATTTAGTGTGAAGAGGCTAAGCAGCTATAACAATACTCCAATGTCATAGAACGCTCCCTTGCAGTTATCAATATTGATTTTAATCACCTCCATATCGAGCAGAAAAAATCTTATCTACTGTTCTATTTCCAAAGAAAGAAAAGGAAGTTTGATGAAAGGAGACAGAATCCTTGTTGCCATTTCTATAGCCCTTAGATAGCTATTTAGTATTCTCCAAAATCTGCGTATGCAAAACAAGTTAAGAGCACAATAACTAATGCTCATTTTTGTCAAAAAAATTATTTATCACTTTCTTCTATTTGATAAATGCCTCTTTTGCTATATTGTTGTAATACCAAAAAATTCAGCTGATTCGAACACTATAAAACTTTCACCTACATTCTGTGCCCAAACATACGTCTAGCTAGTGAAACTAAACACAACAGAACTAATCCAGTCTATTCTACAGCTGGTTTGTCAAACGCAGGGCAAGCATTGTTGTCATTGATTGGCTACCACCGTTAGTAACAGAGCGCAACCTCTCAATTAAGATTTAGTAAATTGTACGGCTTTTTCTCGGGAGAATGAACAATTGAAGCTTTTTATTAGTTTGTGAGAGTAACGCTGTATCACATACTCGCTTCTGTGTGTACCTCACTTTCTGTCTGTCTTTCTCTCTTCTATCTCTCTCTCTCTCTCTCTCTCTCTCTCTCTCTCTCAATCTGTCTGTCTTAGACTCATAACGTCATCTTACTCTCTCTCTCTCCCTCTCCCCCCTCTGTGTCTCTGCCTCTGTCTGTCTGTCTGTCTCTTTTTACAACTGCCGTTGATCGTCCCTCAATCTCGATTTACTTTCAGAATCTCGGTTTACTGGGTCTCATAGATTAGCCCAGAGTATGTCGGCTCCGAGTGATCTACGACGAAAGTGGTGAATCATCTGTGACTGTTGTCAAGAAATTCTTGGTTTTCGGAACAATTGATTCGAATAAACGTTTTAAATTACGTTTGAAACGAACCAGTTTAATCACAAGATAATGATAGTTAGCCAATTTAATAGCAATTTGCAATATAAGAATACGCTTTTATAGCATTCTTGCTTTTGTCATGGACGCAGAAAAACACATGGACGAGAGTAAGAAAAGGTCATTATTTGTTTTAGTCTAAAAGATCTGGAAAATACATTCTGTTTCAAGGACATTAATTTTGTAATGTTTTGAAGCATGTATATCGTCTCCTAGCGGGAATACAAATTTATGAAAAGCGCCAATTATCGAACAATTCACTATGGGAAAAACTAAGAATGTCAGCTTAATGAAATTCGACAGGATATTCTTAAAGTCTTTAAGAAAGGAAAAAAAACAAACTAATTTTCATCAAAACGAAAAAATATCCTACTCCGTTCTTTTCCTTATTTCAAAGTTCAATCCAAGGCATTAGACTTTGAGGCAAAGGGGAGGGCGGAACGCTCAACAGTTATCTTTTTAAACCTATCAACTATTAATATTTTTTTACAATGCTGCTAGACAGGAACTTTCCAACATCCTATAAGGTTACCGCGATAGTTAGAAATTATGTATCGAGCATTTTCTCTGAGTCAGGCCCAGAGGGCAAAAACACAGCCGGTCTAGTCATTATTCATAGTTATTATCCGATACATCGGTTTTCATAAATACTAATGGTAACCGTATGTACTTTACTACTGAGCTAATAGATGGACATAGATGCAAAAACTTCCGCAGATGTCAGGGAGGACAAAACAATATAATTATTTGACCAAAGCTAGGGAAATGGATGTGTTGGTTAATACAGTGGAAAGCGTGGACAGGAGAGAGAGAGAGAGAGAGAGAGAGAGAGAGAGAGAGAGAGAGAGAGAGAGAGAGAGAGAGAGAGAGAGAGAGAGAGAGAGAGAGAGAGAGAGAGAGAGAGAGAGAGAGAGAGAGAGAGACAGAGAGAAAGAGAGAGACAGAGAGAAAGAAAGGGGGAAATGCGGTATATAACTCACTGATCTGACTCATAAAAAGACAAATCTAATTTCCGAATCTATCATCTGCATGCTATTGCTGAGCACAAGAGTGCAAGATTAGCACAGAAAGTTATTTCCTATAGAGATAGGTGATATTAGTGTTACTCAATACATTTATGTGCGTCAGCATTTTTTTTTTTTAAAAATAAAATATTGATAGATTTATATAAAAACAAAAAACCAAAACAAAACCAAAACATTTCAAATAATGTGTATATATATATATATATATATATATATATATATATATATATATATATATCAAATGTCTTAATCAATGAAGTACTTTGACTTTATAAACTCGCTTTCTTTGCTCTCTATTCTTGACGACATTTCACAAAATGCGTTCTATAGTGGTAACTCTGAAAGTTTAGCGCTCTATACCCTACTAGAAAATGAAAATCTTGCCAAATATTTAAAGTGCCCGTTATAATCGTAGCTTAAAGTCTATTACCAGATTGTCTCACTTTTGTTCTTTTAAACATTTGCCCATTATTAAAATTTACATTTTCAGTTGCATACTTGCTAGGTCAGTAATACATGCTACCAACTTCTACACGTAATACACCAACCTATGCACAAATATTGAAATGTAATCTACATGGGAACTACGACCTAAAATGTTTTTTCTAAATGCAACATTTTTATATTCTAAAAATCACAAAAAAATAAATAATAATGAATATATATGAATAAAATAAATAATGAAAATAGCTCTAGTCAAAGTGAAACAAAGAAAAAAATAAAAACAACACAAATAAGGCGGGAATATACTAGTGCAGGCACTTAGAACATTTGTAACAAAGAAAAGAATGATTGTTTCGGCTGGTGTGAAGCCTTGAAAACTTTGAAAGAAATACAAATAAGGAAGATCTGATCAAGGACCATCGCGCAATGCGCTCCATGAGCCGTGAGCTTCAACTACGATGAGGAGCAGCGATAAAGAGATTGTGAAAGAACATCTGGTGCTGGTGTTGGTGAGAAAATTAAATTTCACGCAATACAGACCGTGTCAGATGGTGAGTGCAACAAATATCCATGTTTTGCGAATTTCACATGCCTGTCGGCAAGAGACTTGGTATGAATGTGAGTAGTAATTTAAATACATTACTATATCGAATATTCCTTGACATTATTCGCTCTGAATATTTTGATGACAAAACTTAATTTTACCCTCGTGCGTAAACCCACACTCACACAATCATCGAAATCACTGATAACAGCTTTCTCTAAAAATCACTCTAAGAGACAAAGAACCCACAATGTTCCACATGGCAAAGAAATAAGCAAAATCTCCAAACACTCACAGTAAGCGTTAAGTGCAACAATGGTTTTAGAACTGATAGAATGATAAGGCCTGAGAACTTGATGCAGGTAATATATTTTAAATTCCGAGTCAAAAATTTCTTTCTAAATCTTTATCTAGTCATTCATTTAAGAAAATTTCTTTCATACCTTGCGGTTTTTGCCAAGGGCATCACAGTTATGACTCTAACAGTTTCAATCTCATTTAAAATTCATCACGTTTAAAAGATTGAAAAATAGAAATGATTTGTCTATTCAAGGTAGGTAAAAATATTATTCAAATTTAATATCTACGAAGAGGAGAGAGAAACGCAGAGGCTCATTTAGTCGGGATATGGAAGAAAGGTTACTTTAGGACGCACACAAAAAAATTTAACTTCTTTTCGAAAAGCTGAATAAAACATAAAGTAATTCTTTTCTGACATTCATTTCTGAAAGCTGTCGAGTGGCCTGAGGGAGGTTTGAAGTGTCAGGATTCTATGTCACGGACAAAGTTTAACGTTCTGGTCACGTCTAGGCCCAGCCTCCCGTGACCCTCATAGCCAGTTAGAATATAAAACTTTGTTAGACAACTCGTGACCTTTCCACAGGGGGCGGAGATAGGCCTTAGGTTACAGTATTCACCCAGGGGCCTTCAAAGACCTTCTGTCGCTATTCATTCCGATGCGCCATCTGGTCAAGGGTCACATCTATTTATCTTTGTCTTGTTCACAGAAACTGGATAGATTTGGGAGGATAATATTATGTTGTGGATAAACTATATTGGTCAAACCGCGACTAGCAATGTGAATAAACAGAGGATATGTTTGTTGTTTGATAAAGCCCGTTCACAAATTGGCAACCTCAGACATTTCTTCATAAAACATTAAAAACCCCAATCGACAGGGCAGAACTGATATGGTGAAGCTACAAAAACTCGCATGTCGAAGCAAAGGGCTCGAACACCAAAAAAGTTATCTGCGGCTGTCAGGGAGGATTTTCTAACTCAAAAACCACCAGCGCTCCCAAGTCGACAGTGAAAGAGAAAGAAATTAAAAAGCTACAAAAAGTGAGGAAAAGAGAGACAAACAAAGGAGATAGATCGATAGAATGTAGAGCAACACAGAGAGAGAGAATAAGAAAGAAAGAGAGAGAGAGAGAGAGAGAGAGAGAGAGAGAGAGAGAGAGAGAGAGAGAGAGAGAGAGAGAGAGAGAGAGAGAGAGAGAGAGAGAGAGAGAGAGAGAGAGAGAGAGAGAGAAGGAGGGAGATTGAAAGATAAATTGATAGACTTTCAGGCGTCTGTAAACTCTAGCTAACCCCAGACCAGAGTGAGTTAATTGATTTAAGCTTTCGTAACGTAGCCTCATCACACTCACTGGGTGATTAATTAACAGGTGGCTGTTTCGCCGTTCTCCTCATCAACAACGCTTAAGGTATTCTTTCCCTTTCTTGTCGTGAATTGATAATTGTGAAACAAATTACGTCAATCAAATGTTTTTCACTGAATGTTTTAAGTTGAGAGAATTCTATAGTGTGTAACAAAATTAATTTTGAAAGCTGAATTTGTCATATTTTCTATTACACCATCTCTACTCCTGTATAATAAAATCTCCGCCAATCCTCCTTTTTCTTGGAGAGAACACTATTAGAAATATTTTTTTTCTTTATAGTGTTTTATCAGAAGCAAACCTATTGACCATCATTATAGTTTGGTCAAATTAATGTCGCATACCATTAGAGGTGCGTGCTATCTTGTCTAAACAAATAGGCCTGTAAAGTTGTTTTAATAATGAGCCAGATGATTTTCCTCGCATGAAATTTTTCTTCCTACTTTATCTATCGTAGTAATGTTTAAATAATTATGTCTCAATAACTCTGTTTATCGATCTAAGTAACCTTAGTTTTACCAAAAAAATCTTGAAACTTCAAACTCTGCAGTAACCTATTGTGTCTAAATGCTTTGAGGTGCGCTATATTATTTTTTTTTCAAAATAAGAAAACAACGTCTAACTTATTTAAATCCAAATACAACTTAATCAGCCTTTTATGTGACTTGCTTGTAAATAATTATTTAGATCCGTGTTGTGGCAAAAAGGCCCTAAGTTAGGATTTTTCAAGCAAAATTAAGACTAGGGGGTTTTGTTTGGAAACGAAAATACTGGATCTAGATCCACTATTGAACATAAGATCAATAACCTACATGCGTATATCAAGACTGAGTCAGGAGTGTTTGTCACATAGAAATGTAATCTGAGATGTAATAAAAGTTGTTTTATTCTCCTCTAACCAGTCCTACGTAATATTAGAAGGGGCATTAGCTTTTTAGTGTGTAATAAAATACTCGTGTGTCAGTGAGAAATGTGTTGATATAGAACTCATACGATAGGTAAAATAAGACAAGATAATCTAAATTGTTTCAATTCGGGAAATTTGGACATGTTTTACAAGAGCATAATCAACAGGCGAACTTATAACTATATTACAGTCTGCTGGTATCTATATAAAGTGACTTCGATTTCTTTCTCCGCTGCCTCCTCCGAAATCACTCAATGTACAGTGATGAAGTTTACTGAATTTTAATACTAAGATCAGTGTCCCACGCGGCACAAAACAATTTTACAAAAATATGGATTTAGGCTAAAAACATGCTTTTGGAAATATTTTTTATTGAAACTGATTCATTTTTTTTCCAAGTTTGTTATGATGAACCAAATGACATTTAAAAGACATTCTCAATGGTTTAATTTTTTCAAAATGAATGACGCTTTTAAAACAAATCCTTGTTGTTTTGTAAATATAAACATATATTAAAAAAAAAAAAAAAGAAAAACATGTTATTTTACTTTGATGGAGTGAAAAAGTATAAAAAATTTTTAAAAATTAAATGAAAGTTGGCATACTCTAATGTAAAGACATGCCATTCTGTACGGTAAAGTAGTAATGATTTGATTGGTCACTATTTTAAGAACAACTTACTGTCAACGTAGCCTTTTTTAACGGGGCAACGGTTGCGAATGTAAATACCACTTCTTTCGCAAGCATCTCATATTTTTATACTGTTTTATATCTAAGATATCGACCAGATCCACTGATTGCCAACAAGGAACCGTAGAAACATTCAAGTTTAGCCGATTTATTCACTTGCCACTCTTAATTTGTCTTGCATGAATTATACAGATTGTGACAAGACATGGAATGATTTAAGCTTTAGTAATCCTTGTTTAAGAAGTTGTACGTTTTTACTTTGTATTAGAGAGCACTTTTTCACCACATCAGGCCGAGTACTAATTATTGTAACTGTAACGGGTCAACAGCACCACAAAAGACGTGATGGTCTCGGTGCAAAGATAAACTGAAAAGAGGGCTGTTTAGAAGATTGCACCCGAATTCAGTTTACTTTTTTTTTTCTAGATCTCTCCTTTATTTAAAGAATGTCTTCATGACAACATGAAATCTTCAATGTCTCAAGGTCCTGTATATCTCACAATTGTGCTACGAGCGGCTCTGAAAAAGATATATAACTCTATCTCTAATTGTTGTAAAGTTTGCTTTTCTTTAATGGAGTTGTATGGCTCTGAAGGAGCTATATAATTCTATCTCTTATTGTTGTAAAGTTTGCTTTTCTTTAATAGAGTTGTATGGCTCTGAAGGAGATATATATTTCTATCTCTTATTGTTGTAAAGTTTGTTTTTCTTTAATGTAGTTGTATGGCTCTGAAGAAGATATAATTCAATCTCTTATTGTTGTAAAGTTTGCTTTTCTTGAATGTAGTTTTATGGCTCTTAAGGAGCTATATAATTCTATCTCTTATTGTTGTAAAGGTTGCTTTTCTTTAATGCAGTTGTATGGCTCTGGAGAAGATATATCTGTTGCTGTAAAACTTGATATTGTTTATTGCATTAGTGTCTCTCTCTCTCTCTCTCTCTCTCTCTCTCTCTCTCTCTCTCTCTCTCTCTCTCTCTCTCTCTCTCTCTCCCCTCCCCCAAGACCTGTTCATCTAGTAAAGTTTGCTTTTTTCAGTGTAGTTGTATGGCTCTGAGCGATATAGGAGTTATTTTCGTTAAGGTGACTTTTTTGCAATGTACTTGTCTTCCCCACCTGTTCATTTGAAAGGGCAATCATGCTTGTAAGTATTATAAAAATCAAGACATTCTATCAAATTCAGATTCTCAACCAAATAAATGTCACACCAACCTATAAATGAAATATTAAAAAAGAAGCACAATTTATTTCTATCAAACAATTTACATTTTTATTAATCAGACAAGAATCTCAGCTGATGCGGGGCTGAAGGCACATTTTTTTTTCTATATCATTCGGGCTTATTTTTGGCTGAATAACTCGACAGCTACGACTAGAAAATGTAAACATGTACCAAGACTGGAGTGTTTAACTGTGATTGACTAAAATAATAGTTTGCTGTACAACTCGTTGTTGTGTGGCAAATATGACATAGTAATTTTGTTTGCCCTTTTGATCAAGCTTGTGGTATTTATGTTACATTTACAGCGTCCTTAGAAAATGAAACATTTGGTTTATCTTTTTACACGTAAAAGGTTAATTTCCACGACATTCTACGTCTATTGCGAGCCTCAAATATTCATAAAAGTACAAAATTTTCATTGTTTTATCTTCGATGTACAATGACATGGCAGTTTCTACCTTTAGCTTATGATTCGATTAAAGATTAATTCTTTTGTTTTATCGTCAATAAGTATGATGTCATTGTTTTTTATCCAGCCATAAAACCGTTTAACCTAAAGATCGATAACTTCTTATGATATGCCTAAAAAAATCCTGTGGCATTATACCATCAGCAAATTTCATGAGGTGAATATTTTATTCTGTGACTCTTGTGTACCGCATAGACTAGGAGAGAGGACAAAGTCCTGGGGTAATTATAAAGATTGTATCCAAACACGTGCCGTTTATATCAACACACTGAGCCCGTGAGTGACGACAGCTAAAATCCATGAAATGGTCCAACATTGACCTTTTATCAGATTAGTATTATTCAACTAAGAAGTGGGACTGGCTGAATCGTGTTAAAAGCCGATGAAAAAATCCATAAAGAGGACTCTTAAATATAGACGGAAGAGGGGTCTATAACTATTCAAAATAAATACTGATTTATCAAAGCATTTTCCACAAAAGTCAATGCTAAATTAAAGAAGACAAGAATTTAAATTACATCCCTGATAAATCATGACGTTGTCATTTAATTTCAAAATCAAAGTTAAGAGATCTAGAAGTAAAAGACTTTTGAGAAGGAATGAGAAACGGTTTTATACCTTAGTGTCATTACCCACATTCATCCAAACTTCTGACAGGCCAGTCAGATTTAAAATCCTCCATTTGCTGGCAGAGGTTCCGGAGAGCAAAGTTAAAGCTACCCATTAAGCCGTTGCTAGAGGAGTTTTTTTCCCTTTGCTAGCCACAGGAAACGGCAACCCAAGGAACGGGCGGACGCGGGGCAGCCAGTCTTTGCCCTTCGCTATAAATCCTTCAGTGGCCCGCCCCCATCTCGTATGCAAGGAGCCGCCGCCCCGACGGACGTGGTCGCCTTACCAAATATGACTGTGGTCGTTAGCTTACGCTTTTATGGCCAATTTGTTTGCTGAATGCAAAGAAGCGTCTAATGAAGTAGTGTCCCTATTTAGACCTCAATGTTCCTTTAAGATGCTGCAATCACCATGAACATCTGGCAGATCAACCGCGCCTTGTAGCCTGGGAAAGTTTACGACCAAATAATAGAGGGAAGATTAGTGCAAATTGTCGTAAACTGAACATAAACAGCTGATCGAGCGCAGCATATTCACAGAATGGCACATCCACAGAAACTCGGGGAAAGTAGTCAATAGACAGGCAGACAGCCAGGAAAGACGGCAACTCAAACGAAAAATTTTAAGGACCCCATAACTGGCTGGCAATCTCGATGTGAAAGCTTAATTTAAGTAAAGTATAAAAATAAGTTTGTGTCATTCAAGAGCAGAACTCTCAAATTGGAAACAAATCCGTTTATATTGAGCAATGATAAGCAGGCGCACAAAATAGCGATGCTCTCTAGGGTTATAGGTCACTAATTACAAAAATAGTTTAACAAGTTCATTTTAAGTAAGCACCACGACTTAAAAGAATTAATCAGTTTTCAAGACTTTCCCAAGCACCAGATAATTACGGAATCAGCTGCTTTTAATACAATGGAATGTTTAACTTGCCCTACACAACAAACATCATCCTCATCATCTCCTTCATCATAATTATTATGATCATCATAATCACCATCATCATCATAAGCATCATTACTATCATTATCATCATCATCATCATCATCATTAACACGTTTGTCTTCGGGCGGAATATGATTTGCCTGATACTTTTCAGGTGAAATCCAGTCCTTCATTCTCAGCATGTACGTGGCTGAATATTCGGTTGGTTCCTGTTTTTTCAGCGACGCAACCACCATGATTACTTGAGCCTTAAGTTAGAAGTTGCACTAAGAGAATAAGTATATTTCAACTGATATTGCGCTCCGTTTAAAAGAAAAATAGAACTAATCGATAAAAAGGGAACTTAAAAAAGTTGAAATATAATTACTGCAACATAACTTGATTAGCTATCGATATTTACTTCAGTTATAATAATTGTTTTCAAATCGCCCTATTTAAAGACTCATGATATTAATGGGCTTCATCAGTTTCCTAAGCTTACTCTGCTCACAGAAGATCAGTCGCAATGAGTAAGTACGTAACACTCAACAGAATTTTTTGCCTTCACTCCGATATCCTCAAAGGCAATGGATGAGAAGAGCGGACGATTTCACTATTTGTTATCAAAATAAGATCATTTTTTTACGTTAACTTCTAGTATGTCTTTTTACGCCCATCAAAGAAAAAAGAACAAACAATCATAAAGTCATTATTGGCTCTAACCCCCCCCCCGCGAAAAAAGCACCATAGGTCCAAATGATATGATAAGCATGCTTATTCCAACTAATTTCTCTGTGTAAACAGTTCCCTATGAAGATGAACAATAAAATAGACTGAAATTCTATTTCGACAGCGGACTCCGCTTGGTAATAACAACATAAAACTGGACCATAATAGATTTTAAATCTATTCAAACTAATTTTTAAAACCACACTAAACAATTGAAAACTTTGCATTTATGGACGAAAAAATTATAAAGTTATTTTACCTGCTAAAGATGCACAGAATGTAAAGTAATCTTCAAAAACAGAAAATAAAACTTATATAACTTAACACAATGAAAGATAAAAAAAAAATGCGTAAAAAAAACAAAACAAACTACAACAGAAAACAGTAGCAAGACATAACAACATAAGCTGCTTGAGAAGAACAAATCCGTCTCTCCAAACGAATCTCCAAAGTTCATTCAGATTTAGCCTAAAGCAGGAGTTTTACTAGAATAGCTTTTTCTTTATCAATTATTTTGAGTACACATTCAAATAACGCGCAAGTTGTAAAACTTCTTTACATATTATAACATAATCAGAACTTGGAATTTCCTAATAGTTTTGTGAGCATTTAGATACCCAATTAACGAAGAAATCGTAAAGACGCCTGATATTTAATTTAATAACAAAGCAAATGGCTCGGAAATCCTGCACGATTTTGTCAACATTTGGATACACAAATAATGCGCAACATGTAAAGACGTCGTTTGGCGCAAGTCTTTACTAAGCTGAGAAGGACCTGGGTGAACGGAATAAAAAAAAAAAAGAGGATAATGAGTATGTACCAAACAGACATGTAAATCCCACTAGGGACACTTCTATCTATATTGCAGGCTGTACTATCTCATTAGCCGTGGTCGCACAGTTCAGTAGGACGGACGGACGGTGTTGTACTTCCTCCTTTGAGGCCA
>JAWDGP010006366.1:65000-80000 GCA_033675545.1 Elysia crispata | reverse complement strand
TAACAAAGCACCAGCCATGAAAAATATACCTAACAACAACAACAACAACAATAATGATGATGATGATGATGATGATGATGATGATGATGATGATGATGATGATGATGATGATGATAATAATAATAATGATAATAATGAATTGACAACAGGTTTTTGATAACACCGTAAAGCATAGGTATACAGAAGTCCTTGATCTTCATTACATTTCGTGACAGACCATTGAAATTGATTCTTCTAGTAAGTTTAATCGAGTCTAGAGAGACGGTAAATAATGTAACTAATATATTTCAGATTTCAAGGCGTAAGCTTTTTCACATATCTGAACAAGCTGAACCCTATTAACATATTTGCCAGATTGGAAAGAAACATTCGTGTACCTGCTTTTCCGGAATCACACTTCTACAAAACAGACAAGCTTAGACATATGTAAACGCACATCTTGACATATGCATGAAAGAAAGCTTTGAAAAATCAAATTTGATGAATAAGCTTATAAATCTATTAAAATCCAAAACAAAGCATAATTCGCCTTTTTGCCCAACACATCCCAAACAAGAAAGTGTAGCATTGATCAGGTATTGTCATGTTCCTTAAAAAGTAAATGTTGATCAAATTTATAAGGTGTGACCATACGATTTCTAAAGAAAATAGCAGACTTTAAATATGATAAACCTAAACCATTCGGTCAACAAAGATGTTTAAGCTACTGAGATTATTAGTACCAAAAATTGAATTCTTTTTTGGCTGATCCGACATCTCAGCTTCATCCGACATTTTTCTGTCTCATTTTCTGCAAATCTGTAGCTCAATAGACGCGTCGCCATGATGACGGAAAAGACCCGTCAGAGGTTAGATCTAGCTCGAGATTCTGGATCTTATTGCAAACGAAAATAACCCTGAAAAGTTAGAATTTGTTGATGTTGATCTTTACAACAGGTTACCAGAATATTGGCAAAAGAATAAGGTTTTTGAGGTCTGTGAAATGCGAATTCGGAAGTTCTAGGCCCTGCTCCTAGATTATGGTATCCCTGTCTTTCATTTGGCTGCCGGGTTACGGCATATTACGCCATGTTGGATCTGTGGATATTTACTATTTCAACATTATATTTCAGGCATCCATGATGCGACAATCAACATAGAAAAGACTAAAATAATACCTGATCCTTTTTCAAAATTACAAATTATGCATACCAACATCCTGTAAAGCTCTCGTATAGGATTAACATCGAATATTTCAACTTTTCTGAGATATCCCTGTTTCGAGACAAGATCCAGAATCTATCTAGATCTAGCTCTGGGTCCTAAAAGTATTTCAGAAAGAGAAGCCGCACCCTGAGAGGCTGACGTTTGCCGCGACGAATCGAATGTAAAAATTAATGTGGCCGTCTCCACGTTTAGTTATAGAGCTTTTTGTTTATTTTAAATACCATTGGTGGGGTTCACTATTTGTAAGGTCGTTAGAAAGGTCATGGTAGACCTTTTTCGCTGCTTGCTTATAACAATACTCCTAAAAAATGACGTCGCCCTACAATCTGATTCACATAAGTTGCTCTAACATGCATGGAAGTTATAAGGTAGGGAGGCCGTTGGTACGCCGTGTTTATTTAATGATTTAATACCATGGATCAGAGAGACCATTGGGTCTATTATGTGGATACCCTGATCTAGTTGTTAGTCACAGTGAAACAGATTCAGAGATTCAGTGGGAAGAATATACCATGAAAATAACTTATCTTGAATCTTGGTCTAGCTGTTGGAAATTTCGTACTATATACATGGAGCTCTCCTCATTTTTTAAAAATCGTATGCAGATCTAGTTTTCAGGCAACCTTGTTGAGAAACGAGAATTGAATGGTTGGAGCTTGCAAAGAACCAATACGTCGACTATTATGTTTTAAATAAAGGTCTAGCCCCCTATAAAGAGAATATCCTGTTGTTTGGAAATGAGAACTAAATCTAGTTCACTGCATTGCTTCAGTAAAAAATAAGTGCCAATTTTTTGGGCGTAATATTCCAGCTTGGCATAATCATGGCTCCTCTTAAATCTTGATCTAGAATAAAAAGCGAAGCATCGTATGCTCGTACCTAAACCTATTTTTAAGAATACGTTGTCAAAACGCATTTAAATAGGAAGACGACATTTTTAGCAAAAGGAATTTTTAATCTAAATATTTACTTACACAGACACGAAAAGAATATAGTCCTGTTCAGCTCGAAATAATGAGAGAAATAAACACGTCAATTCTCGAACTCTTGGGCATGGTGAAAACTCGCCTCTCAGATAATTTATCCCACACTTTCCATTCTTCTAATGAGGATGAAGCAAGAAGTATGTCAATCAAAACTCCCACGCTCGCATCAACATACACCGCCAGGCCCCTTAACGGCCTTACATCTATAATTCCTCAAGCGTGCGATCTCTTTGAAATACACCTCAATCGTAACAATCAGACCACTTGACATGATGTCGAACGTGAAAGAAGGGGCACATATTCATTGGCTGATGTTGGTTTATGCTTAGGATCTTTATGAAACATGGTAGCTTAATATGCCAAAAGCATTTGTTTACGACTTTCGGAAAGCTATCTTTTCCTTTTACGAATTTCCACATTGTTTTTAAACCAATCTCTACAATCGTTTATCTCCCTAGTAGAAACTTACTTTAAAAAAAAATAATATGGCATATCATGTTTAACATACTGGTCTGTAAATTCTTTCATATAAAAGGAAAGTCTGTTAAAATTAATGAATAAAAAAAATAAACAAACACAGTTTGTTTACATTTACTCCAAACGTAGCCAAAACTGTTTTTTCTTTGTGAATAAATATCAGCAAATAATGCTATTATAAAGCCTTGAAAAGAAAAAAAAAACAAAGAAAATTATCTTTTTACACTTATCAATATTAATTTATCTGAGATGAATGGAAAAGACAAATGCTTTTGTCTTAGAAGAAAAAGAAGAAAAAAGCAGGACTAAAACTTCATTTTTTTAAACCCTAGAAGAAATTTGACAACCCATACTTTATGCTATTCGTTTTGGGGGAGCATTTTCACAGAAATAACTGAAGAGCCTTAATCCTAACTTATTTCATGAAGGATTCCTTCCAATGAGGCGACTTTAGCCTAATGTGTCTCCATCCCTCTGCATCTAGAATTATGTTGCTGTAACAGAATATTAAGAAACCTATCCCTAGTGATCGTTCCTATACCGTCTGTTGCCTTCCAGTATCTTTAATTGAACAAGCCCAGGCCGGGTCAGCAACCAGAGGTAATAGAATTCTGTCCTGGTATGACCAGAGATGTCGTCCACAGCTGCTCACACCAGAGGGAAATATTTGCATGATAAACACGGTAATCATCACATAAATTGCAGCAGCTTCCAAACAACTGAAAAGGCAACGCCCTCTCATCGATTTTGGAAACAATACAAAAACGTTTTTCTCTATTTGCCGATTTGTCTTTTGATATATGATGCTTTGTTTGCCAGTTCTTTCTAATAATATTATAGTTCCATATTACTACCTTCTTTAAAGTGCTATAAATGATCTACCGCCTTGCTCGTAAAGTACTTTCTTTGAAAGGTCAGTAGTGTATGCAGTGAACTCGGGGTTATCAAGTGCAAGACAGTAAATTCTGTAGCATTTTGTCGCTCAATGGATGCTAGTGTATGACCCTATATAATGTTTGTTTTGCGCGTGAGTTTTTTCACGTATGATAATATTGCACCTCATAACTTGCTTGAATTGTGAGTACCAGATCTGTTTATTTTTATTTTCACAGCCTTCGTTTTTTACAACTGGAGATAGAGAAAATGCTTAAGGACTCGACAGCTGTAAAAAGAACAAACGTTGGCAAACATTTGTCTAACATAGCCCCAGGAAATTATAGCAGTCTGAAAACAATTTCAATAGCCAAGTTACACTTTTTCAAGATGTAGAGCAAATCTAAATCTGTACGTATGCGTTTACTTCTAATTAATCACTGAAGCAACAGACACTCAGAGGGGAAAAAAATATAAAACTACAAAGAACATCCATTTTTGTCGGGATTTGGTATTTTAAGAAGGGAAAAAACGCCACAAACACAAAAACTACCCCGAGGACAGGTTTATTGTCTCTGTGCACGAGACAGCACGGACAATTTGTTCTGCATTGAGTGCGCACCGAGACAGAAACTTCTATTTATTCCAATATTTACTGCTATCATTCTTATTCTTTTCATTTTTTTCCCTCAAATTTTTGGCTGATCTAACAAATAAAAGAACGATTTGGAGTTTGCTCGGAGAATGAACGAATCTCGAATGAAGATTGAAATTAACTTTAAGATATCTTGATGCTAATATATATATATATATATATATATATATATATATATATATATATATATATATATATATATATGATATAGATCTCCGCAGATAATTTACATGGCTCTGTTTTAGAGAAGCATTGTTGATGGAGATTTGCACCACATTGTTATCTTTTCAGTCTTTATTAGAACATGTATTAGTATCACCTAATTTGTCATATTAAGCTTACTACTCTCTTTGTTTTCGCCAGATGCTTTAAAGAGGGTCAGATAGTTCTGTTGGTAGAGCGTTTTGAACGATGATTAAAAGAATGTTAATAAACGTACAACCTTCTTTTTCTTCTGCCTATTAGTGTTATTTACTGTCTAATTTCTTAAATATTTTTTAGTCCACAAATATGAATTCCTTTATTCAGAAAAAATTTCGTTACAACATGTCTGTTTAAAAGCATTAAATGTCAGTTTCAAATCCAAGGAAAAAACCGTAATGAACCCTATCGCTCGTCTTCTGTGTTATCCTACAACCAGATAACGACTTTCTTCCTTGTTTTCAAATCTTTAGTTGCTTTGCGGTTTCAACGTTGATAAGGGGGTATTTCGCGCGCCCCCCCCATACTCATATACTCTCTTGTTTCCCTCTTTCTTCCTATTTTGTGTTTGGAATCACCATCAACAAAACATCCTCACGTAGCCCTGGTATTAGAAACCTTTTCATGCTGTCCTCTATTTAATTCTCCGGGCATAGAAAACCTTTAAGGACGTGATGCTATTATACTAGTAGAGGAGAAAAGTAAACACAAAAAGAACATTACTATTTTTCAAGCCTTCCATCCACAGAATCTACTCGATAAAGTTTCATTGAGCATGTTATTCTTCTGATCTTACTAAAACTAAGTCTAATCGTTTAAATCATGCAGTTCGGTTAGATTCTATAGGCCTCCCTGAACATTCTGTATTTTTAACTATTTTAACGGTATTGAACTCCTCAGATATGACCCACAAAAGCACTAAGAGCACCACCTTAAAAACAATAGCCGCCTAGAAATGCGTCACGAAAAGCTGTATCAAATTAAACAGCTTGAAAGAGAAGCAAATTTTATTTTATTATTATGATATTGAGTGCATTCGAAAGAGCAGGGCTAGTCGTAATGAGAGTTGGATATCAGCTTAATAGCTGAGCAATTTCAAAAGAAAGCGTTGAAACATTAAGACATCGCAATATGTTATTCCGTTGGTCAATATTGTGACAACATGAGATACATTACGTGCTCGTTTTAAATATTGATTTGAGAAAAATCAATTTTATCTTTAAAAAATACAGAAAAGAAAAAGAAAAGAGGAGTATTCTTTGCAAAGAAAGGCCTTAAGAAGTTTTCAAAAGAAAAAAAAAAAAAGTTCAATGCATAACATAATTCTTTTATCAAAAAACTGTAGGTTAAGAAATTGTTACTCTTTGCCGTCTTAACATGTCACACATGAATATACTAGTAAATCTAAAAAAATCTATTAACAGGAATAAGTTTATATTTTTGTAACATAGTTGAGTAGTGTGGTTGTTTTAAAACATTTGAGGTAAAATATTGAAAAAGGCACCTTTTCGAACTAACCATCATATTAATTTTGATCCCTTTTTTGCATCCAGATTCTTCAAAGTACTAAATACAGAACTCAGGCAACATGCGTATCAGTAAGCAACAGAGATTAAGACAGCCGCCATCTCCATCACTATCACCAGTTTTAACATCATAATTTCTATCACTATCACCAGTTTTAACACCATAATTTCCATCACTATCACCAATTTTAACATCATAATTTCCATCACTATCACCAGCTTCAACATCATCATCTCCATCACTATCACCAGTTTTAACATCATAACTTCCATCACTGTCACCAGCTTTAACATCATAATTTCCATTACTACCACCAGCTTCAACATCATCATCTCCATCACTATCACCAGCTTCAACATCATCATCTCCATCACTATCACCAGTTTTAACATCATAATTTCCATCACTATCACCAATTTTAACATCATAATTTCCATCACTATCACCTGTTTTAACATCATAATTTCCATCACTACCACCAGTTTCGACATCATCATCTCCATTACTACCACCAGCTTCAACATCATCATCTCCATCACTACCACCAGTTTCGACATCATCATCTCCATTACTACCACCAGTTTTGACATCATCATCTCCGAAACTACCAACAGCTTTAACATCATCATCTCCATCACTACCACCAGTTTTAACATCATCATCTCCATCACTATCACCAGTTTTAACATCATCATCTCCATCACTATCACCAGCTTCAACATCATCATCTCCATCACTATCACCAGTTTTAACATCATAACTTCCATCACTGTCACCAGTTTTAACATCATAATTTCCATTACTATCACCAATTTTAACATCATAATTTCCATCACTGTTACCAGCTTCAACATCACTCTTCATCACTGCCACCAGTTTCGACATCATCATCTCCATTACTAACACCAGCTTCAACATCATCATCTCCATCACTACCACCAGTTTCAACATCATCATCTCCATCACTATCACCAGCTTCAACATCATCATCTCCATCACTATCACCAGTTTAAACATCATAACTTCCATCACTGTCACCAGTTTTAACATCATAACTTCCATCACTATCACCAGCTTCAACATCATCATCTCCATCACTATCACCAGCTTCAACATCATCATCTCCATCACTATCACCAGTTTTAACATCATAACTTCCATCACTGTCACCAGATTTAACATCATAACTTCCATCACTGTCACCAGTTTTAACATCATAACTTCCATCACTATCACCAGCTTCAACATCATCATCTCCATCACTATCACCAGCTTCAACATCATCATCTCCATCACTATCACCAGTTTTAACATCATAACTTCCATCACTGTCACCAGTTTTAACATCATAACTTCCATCACTATCACCAGCTTCAACATCATCATCTCCATCACTATCAACAGCTTCAACATCATTCTTCATCACTACCACCAGCTTCAACATCATCTCCATCACTACCACCAGCTTCGACATCATCATCCCTTCATTACCGCCAGCTCCGAGACCACTAGCTCTGACACCATCATCATCCCCATCACTACCATTATCTATAATACCATCATCACTTCCATCACTACCACCAGCTCTGAAACCATGATGACCCCCATCACTACCACCAGCTCTGATACCATGATGACCCCCATCACTACCACCAGCTCTGATACCATCATCATCCGCATCGTTACCAGCGGCTCCGACATCATCACCGCCATCACTACCACCTGCTCATATATCAACTTCACCATCACTACCATTAGCTCATGCATCATCATCCCCATCACTACCACCAGCTTCTATACGATCATCATCCCCATCACTACCACCAGCTTCTATACGATCATCCGTCCCGTCACTACCAACAACTCAGACACCATCGTCCAATTCTCTACCAAAGTCTTTACGACCAAAATAGGATAAACAACTATTTAGGGAACCACCAAGAGGAAAATCACCCT
This sequence comes from Elysia crispata, assembly GCA_033675545.1. NCBI lineage: Eukaryota > Metazoa > Mollusca > Gastropoda > Plakobranchidae > Elysia > Elysia crispata. The sequence goes on along the minus strand of JAWDGP010006366.1, from coordinate 72,119 downwards.
CTACACAAGCGGCTTAAGATCGTCGTTGAGAACATTGAGAACAATTGAGAACTTCGTAGGCGCGAACCTGGGACAAAGGAAACTTAAAAAAATGGAGGGGCCGCAATCTCTAGGTCTATTCAGGAAATTTTAGAAACATGTGTAAAATTGTTTGAAGTTAGGTTCATACATAGTTCAAGGCTTCCTGCAACAATGATAAAATATTGAAAAAAAAATCAAACGAGAGAGCGAGCCGTGAGTTTTCCATTTCAATAATCTAGAAGCAAAGATCTGCTCATCCGATGAAGTTTGTCAGCGCAAGAAGTTCATAGAAGAACTGGACCGATGGTAGAGGCCTGAGAACGTGAAACCTGGTGCAAAGCACTCACTTTGAATGTGGCTTGCTTGAAGCTCAGGACGCTCTAAAACTGGATAATGGGGGCCGAGTGGCCGAGCTGGCCGTCACAATTGTTTGATCGATATGCTCAGAATCAAGTTAGGACCCTTCTCCTCGTACATCATGTGAGGAACAGCGGAAAAAATGATGTGGGGAGTTGATAAGACGACGGTCTTATCAGGGACTGATACAGGACTATGACAGTCAGGAGAGATGACACAGAGACGGAACAAATATTGATAGATACAAGGTTTCTAAGATAAGACCAGATCGGGCGCTTCACTTTAACATCTTGTAAGGAAGAGATCGAAGAGGGTATAGAAAGATTTACCATAGAATAAAAAAAAAAAATTTAAAAAAAGGAGTGGAAAGAATTCATTATCAAAGGGTTTTTATAAAATGTAGTGTTCAGGTGAAAAAAATATAAGAAAAAAGAATAAAAATTAGCCCTACAAAAATTAAAATACAACTATAAATTAATATATTTTGTAGTTAACATATTTCCTAGTTTGCTTAATGAATTTTACTGATCTTGTTTTAAATATTAATAACGCATCTATACACATATAGATCGTTCTATCTATCTACCTATCTATCTTTCTATCTGCCTACATATAGATGTATCTAGGTATTTTTTTTTTTAGTAAGCACTATAGTTAAAGTGCTATCGATCCGTCTATCTATCTATTTATCTATCTATTTTATTTATTAAAATTCTTGAAAAACACAATGTACTGACACGCTTCCTTTGGTCTCTCTAACATTTAAAACTTAATCTTTACGAACAAATGAGCACAAGAATAGTTGTCCCCCCCTTGCTTAACGAAACACACAAACGCACATATCAGTCTATGATTTGAATCAACATATTATCAGCATTGGTTATATTCAACTAGTCTCTGCGCGAACTCATATTACTAAACCACTTAACACTTTAAAAAAAAAAAAAAGAAAAAATTGGACCTCAGAGCTTGCAGAGGAAGCCCTTGATTCCATTTTTTTCTTTTACTCGAGATTAATGTCTAATTTTGAAGCGTTTTGCGGCTTTACGCCTCTCGGAACTGAAAGTAAGTCAAGTAGAATTCTATGTCAGAGGATGGTTCTTGCGGTAGTATCTTATCGCTCGCGAGAAAAGAGTTAAGAGGATTATGAGTGGTTATAAATTCGAAACGTTAAGTTTGAGATTGCGTCAGCTTCATATTGATTTGAAAGTGACAGTTTTCTCGGGTATTTTATTTGACCATTCAATTACAAGTACTGAATCACACTTGGCGTGGAGTTTCACTTGTGCGATAAAAATAATTAGATAAAACAAAGCTATATTGGGGAGAAGCCACACGAAATTGATTAATGAACTGAAGTCTGCAAGACAAAAAAAAAACGGGATCTAAGAAAAATATAGTTGAGTACCCTAAACTAACTTCAAAAGACCAGACCTTAGAAAAAAGGGGGAAGGGAGGAATAATAAACAAAATAAAATACAAACAAACAAACAAAATATACAGACACAAAACAACTTCTTATAGAACTCAATTATTCCTCCTTTTTAAAAGTTTTTTTTTTCTATTTTTTGCAAGTTTTGAAAACAAAATATTTACTTTGTTATTCAGTTATATCCTTACCGGTGTTGAATTCAGCAATAATAGGAACACTCACTTTGGCTCCAACCAGTTGACAATGTGTATTGAACTCCAAGAAATGGCAAGCTGAAAGACTTAGCACCAAACTTGAACGCGTGCTAGTTCAATTCAACGTAAACCCGCGGAAAAAAAATAACTCCCAGCTACTAAGGGACACCATAACTGCTCAATTTGACGCTCGTGTCCAGTGCAGTGATAATTCAACGGAAGACAGCGAGATTTGCGCACCGCCGACTCGTGGCTCGGCTGCGGGTAGCGCTGCGCACCGCTAGAGACACTCCATGATCCAGCACTCCCTTGCTGCGCGCCGTGCCAAGTCCAAGGGAGTGAACGCCACAAACCAGGTAAAGGGTTCCCTACTTCAGACTCCTACAGCTACCAGGAGTGCCCCATCCTCTCCTCCAAAACGCCCCCGCGGTCGATGCCGTTTTAGACAAAATAATGGAATTGCCTCTTGGCTTTATTTAATTCCCATTTGTGTAAGTTACAGTTTCCGCTTGTCTCTTCAATTTTCCCGAATTTCTAGGAAAAGTAACGACGTTTATAATAATGTCGCGCTGGACCCGGGAATCGCGCATTAGATCAGTTGCAACCAATGATGTAAGATTCGTCTCAGACTGGCCATCGATTGCGCTCGGTAGTTTAAAAAAAACAAACAAAAAACAAATAAAAACGGTTAGAAACTGAAAAGGCGCATAGTTTGCAGCGTGAATCAAGTCTGCATCATCTCAACTTAATCCGATCAATGTAGAGAATTGTTTGCTAGCAATCCGAAGACCTTTTTTTAATAAGACTACATGAAGCGAACTGGCGATCAAGTACTCTATAACCTTCTCTTTTAATTTGGATGTAAAGTAACTGAACATGGCATTGCTTTCTGTTTTTCGTTATAGAAAATATTTTAATAAAAACAAGGTTGACAGGTCAATAGGATACAAAGCCATGATCAAACTATCCTGTGGACATTGACAGGTCAATAGGATACAAAGCCATGATCAAACTATCCTGTGGACAGCGTTTCAGTAGGCAATCATGGCTCGGTCTTGATTTTGCTTTGTCTTTTTTCATTTCTTTGATTTTGTTTCGTTTTATTTTACTTTAGCTTTTTAATTTTTCATTTTGCTTTTTTTTGCCGCTTGTGATATTTCTTTTCCCCATGCATCAAGATTTTTTTCAGATTGTGGAGGATTACTATTTAATATATTGGCTACCCTTCTTTCCCCTTTGAACTACCTTTGTAGCTCCTCATTAACTTCGGCCTTCTATTGTGTCCACTAAGCAAATGCGAATAAAATTAATGAGAAAGACATGTGAAGTTTGCTTTTGCGTGTCTTATTCAAGTATTTTGTTTTAGCATTTTGTCCTTTGTCCTTGTCGCGCCCTGAACACCTTCAAGCATAAAAGTAACGCCGTGTCTGACGCCTCGCAACATGGAAATCAATGCTCGATTTTCAAAGCCTTAAAAGAGCAGTCTGTGTTTTCTTTTTTGAAAGCCACTCAAAATTTGAAAAGACGCTCTGACACTGCACAAGTGACTCCAAAAATCATTTGATATAGTATGGCAGATGATTTACACGTACAAATACATGTATTCTGGTATTTGAAAAAAAAATTCTTTTCAAAACTTTTTGAACCTTTGAAATCTATGAATAAATTTATTCAGTAAAACCATGAAACGCTAAATTTCCAATTTCATTTTTAAAGTGATTAGTTCAGGAAAAATATGCACATAACTATCAATATCAGTTATTGATTTGGAAAGGCAACTTTGATCTGAAAGGTCTGAAAGTGCATGGGAAAAACAATATCATTATCAATAATGAGACAAGTAAAGGTGAAAAAAAAAAAACAACAAAAAAACATTATAAAAGAAATAAAAAAAAATAAATAAGAAGTTAATGTCAAACAGCAACGTTTTAAAAACTATAATTTGTTTCTCAAAAATATCTATTTAAAGCTGCTGGTCAAGTTACGGTACTGTTGATCGGCATACAACCCCAAAAGACCTTTATTGTATGATAATGATCTTCATCAATTTTCCACTCTCTAACTCGTTGGTCTTCAGATCAGAAGTAAAACACGTAGACCCGTGAAGCAGCAACGACACAAATGATATTCCTTGCACAGAATAAAATCAATTTTTATAAGGATGGTCAGCGAACGGATTATACAGGTTGAATTTTTTTAAACCTTAAAGTTTGAAAAGCCTCAGTAATCGAATCGATGCTGCCTGCATGGTGTTTTCAAATTAACCTGATTGTTCTCGGCCCAGAGCCAAGTTTTCTTTATTTAGCTTAAAACAGGGGAGGGTTCGATTCGCAAGAAAGTGAGGAACTTCAACCTGGTAATCGATGTTTCTTCAACATTTCTCGGTCTCAATATAGCTTTTTAATGTGGTGGGTAGAGAGATAGAAAAAGAGATAAAAAGAGAGAGAAAGAAAGGGAGAGAGGAAGAGAGATAGAAGGAGAGAGAGAGGGAGAGAGAGAAAGAGAGAAAGGGAGAGAGAGAGGGAGAGAGAGAGAGAAAGAAAGGGAGAGAGAGAGGGAGAGAGAATAAGAAATGGAGAGAGAGAGAAAGAGAGAGAGAGAGAGAGAGAGAGAGAGAGAGAGAGAGAGAGAGAGAGAGAGAGAGAAAGAGACAGAAACAGACAGAGAGAAAGAAAGAGAAAGGGAGTGACAGAGAGAGAAGGATAGAGAGAAAGAGAGAGAGAGAAAGAAGAGAGAGAGAAAGAGAGAGAGACTGAGAGAAAGAGACAGAAACAGACAGAGAGAAACAGACAGAGAGAAAGAGAGAGAGAAAGGGAGTGACAGATAGAGAAGGATAGAGAAAAAGAGAAAGAGAAAGAAGAGATAGAGAGATAGATAGATAGATAGATAGATAGAGAGAGAGAGAGAGAGAGAGAGAGAGAGAGAGAGAGAGAGAGAGAGAGAGAGAGAGAAAGAAAGAGAGAGAGAGACCGTATGATGTGTTAAGCTTGCAATCGTTTGAAACCGTCACTTATAAATATTGCTAAAATTCGGCAACGCGAAAAAGAACATTATGATTTGATCTGTTTTTATAAGAGTATTATGTGCCGTTTATGCTGTTCAAGTACGTTCAGTTCACATGGAAATTTGGTGCTTTAATGAAAAAGGGAATTAAACAACCCATTTTTGCCTCATTTGGCAAGTTTGTAATGCACTTAAGGTTTATTGCTCACAGCGCATGTTATTGCCTAAAGGCTAATTAAGCATATTAGCAGTTATTGTCTAAACATTGTGTGAGATTTCATGAATAACTGATAGTCGGTTGATGTTCCTATTGAATTACAGCTTTAGTTCAGGCCCCCAGGCCAAAATCCGATCAACTTCGGTTCTATGAACTCACATATTTTGTGGATGAACAATGTTAGGGTAATGAACTTCAGCTATAAAACCACCAGTTAAGTTCTGAATATCATGTAAAGGACCCTCATGAAATTTTAGGGCTTTAGATTCTCTTTACCCCAATATACAGTTTGATTCTATATCTGAAAAAACCCCACAACTTCCAAATAAAATGCTACGTTGACCAGCTTTTTTTTTCTTTACATGTTTACATCGAAATTAATGTAATTTTTTTCACTTTAATGTTCAAATTGTTCAAACGATAACTTAAAACACTCACACTAAAAAAGAAGGCAAAAAAAAAAAAAAAAAAAAAAAACAACAAAAAAAACAAAAAAAAAAAAAAAAAAACCCAAAAAAAAAATAAAACAAAGCAAAGCAAAACAAAAAACAAACAGAAAGAAAAAAACATCGACAATCAAAAAATAAGCAAAACTTTTCCCCATAACTGGATGCTTAACGCTTTATTATCCCCCCGGTAGATAACCTTAACTCATGAAATTAAATGCTCCTAGCCTTCCAAATAGGGCAAATATATCAAACCTTTTCTGGGCTTTACATGACTGTATGATGGTCGTAAAAATCAATGATGGTCGGTCTCTACCAAAGCACTCTCAAAAATGAACCAGTTGCAGCTTATTGAAATATTTTTAATCTTACAAAAATTTTTCTATCATAGAAGCACCCGTTGAAAACTAAAAATTAAAGGAAAAAAGTGAGAATCTCGGAGAATTGTTCTCAGCATTTGAGACACGACCCGAGCTAGGTCTCTAATAGAAACGACTCTGTTTCCAGATTTTTTTTAATATTGACCGCTAAACTACACAGTGACTGCTCACAGCACATCTCTAACCTCTCATTCACGCTTTTCCTTTGGCTGGTATGATACAGTCAACAGGCTAATACAGAAAGCTACATATCTTCCTACAACTACCTCTGTTTTGAACATGCTATACTAAATAGTTATCGGAAATAAATCCCTATTTTGAAGATAACACATGACCTGTATAGGCTTCTCATTAGAGAAATGATATTATCGAAACAAGCGAGACTTACCTGTAAGATGTTGATTTCTTTTAATGTCATCGACACTTCCGAGGAAAAAAAATAAGAGGCAAAGTGCTCTCCCCTTGAGAAGTACCTTTTATAATAACCAATTCTCAAATCCTCATATACAACTCCGATTTAATTTCCATATTTATGTCATGTGTTTCAAGTGAAAAGTTCAGAGTAAGTCGACGAAACAGAGAACACCACCAATCTACAAGTAATTTTTGTTTGTTCCAGTATAATTTTTCAACAAATTGACTTGAAACTTAAAAAAAATACTTTCAAAGAAAAAAAGCAAAATTTTCATAGTTGTTTCTACGTCGTCTTTCTATCCTTGCTATATTTTTTTCGCTTCCACATAAGAGGAGAATTTTCTGTTATCAGTGGAATCGTCCCTCAAAAGACAAAACTCACTTAATTTCTTCAAAACCAACGCTTCTTTGCACTTTTAATTTTACAGGGAAAAAAAATCGCTTATCGAAACATCTGCCTAGTCTCTCCAACAATCTATAGCTAGATCTGGGTTTGCATGACAGCATTGTTTGGTAGAGCATCAGAATCCACGCTGCCACCCCGGTCAGTGCCGCGACTCTGGTGCAGCGGGCGCCGTGACACGCGCTGTGCTGTATTAGAATTTACGTCAATGTGTCGTGACGTCCTCCCTTTTTAATCCTTTCACCGATTGGA
>JAWDGP010006366.1:20000-55000 GCA_033675545.1 Elysia crispata | reverse complement strand
AGTAAAAAAATGTATTACAGTTAAAGGGAAGCAATGGATGTGAAAGATTTTCATCTTATGGCCCAAATTTGAATTCTATATCTCTTCTTCACATCGTTTCGACAAACTACAAACGTTTTGAAGCGTATGCAAAGCGAACATGACAGCTGAAATAAGCAAGTGAAGAATTTTTACTACTCATATATACCGACAACACACATATTTAATATCCAACCTTTGAACTTAAAACCCTCTGAAAATCAATGAAAGGAGAAGGAGCGAGATCGAAAGAGAGAGAGAGAGAGAAAGAGAGTGAGTGAGAAAGTAAGAGAGAGAGGGGGGGAGAGAGAGAGTGAGTGAGAGAGTAAGAGAGAGAGAGGGAGAGAGAGAGAGACAGAGACAGAGAGAGAGAGAGAGAGAGAGAGAGAGAGAGAGAGAGAGAGAGAGAGAGAGAGAGAGAGAGAGAGAGAGAGAGAGAGAGAATGGGAAGATTCGAGTAACAGGAAGAACGAAGATCTCTGTAGTTGTTTTCTCCCCATATCTCATGAAAAGTTACGGGAAAAAAAAAACCGAAGTAAAAAAACGTCAATCTTTACAACTGTATTCCATTGACAAGCTCAGGTTTTTTAACGGATCGCACTCACTCTCCTGCTGGCGTGGAAAGAGTTAATTTCAGGAGGTGTCAATATTCCACTTCCACCGCAGCGAGCTTCTACTTGGTTCAGTACTCACTAATGTTTATACATCAACACTTGGGCCGGGCACCATGAAAAGGCTAGTCTTACCAGGGTCACACAAGCGGTGGAAGACACGCTTGGCGAGATGAAAGAAATAACTGGATTGTGGGCAGGAGTGGTGGTGGAGATACTCAGCCTGGCTTAGATGAGAACTGAGAGGATGAGAAGATCATTCCTGGTGAAAAAGAGGAACGGGGTAAGGAAATAAAAACAGAGATGTACTTTAATAAGGTAGGCAACATAATCATATTTATCTAAAGGGAGAGTGACGCGACAAAGAAGAATATTTATCACAGACTGTATTACTCGAATTTCATTAGTAAAGTTGGTATCGTTTAACTCTCGAATTTCATTAGTAAAGTTTGTATCGTTTAACTCTCGAATTTCATTAATAAAGTTTGTACCGTTTCTACTAAATGTTTGCTTATATGCAGGTGATGTCATTTTGTTTGATTCGTCACAAAAATTAAACAGCACCCTCACACCAACTCATTGTTTTTCCACAATGATCACATTATTTTTATCTAATACATACATACATACATATCATAATGCATATGTATTAATATGTATTAACAGCACTGTTTTTATTATGTTATTTGACACAAATATATATATATATATATATATATATATATATATATATATATATATATATATAATAGTAATAATACACATATAAAACTAGTCTTCACTTAAAAAAAAAAAAAATAAGAATTACCTTTGATGTTTAAGTCTTTTTTTTTAAAGGGTAACCTTTGGCAAGGTTAAACAAATATCGTGTAGTATTATTCTATCCACTCCACCATTCAGCTATTGGCTATATTCAAGCAAGAGCACTGCTTTCTTCGGTAAGAAGGGAAAGAAAATATACATCGATGTTGTATCTGAACTAAGTCGTTGTCTGTCACTTTTTAAAAACCTTATTTTTAACTATAAGTAAAAAAAATACTGTTCAGTAGATTTAGGTAAATCGTAACGATCGAAATTTCTTCTTATCGCAGAAAGATATTAATGCAGTGAAAAACATGAATACAAATTTCAAACATCCTAATCAAAGTCTGTGACACACCAATTTTCAATCTGACCATTCCAGTTTTCCCTGGCTATGACTGTATGATCCCGAAAGCTTAATACCCTCTTTAATTTCCACATAAAGAACTTAACAGAGACTTAAGATATAACCACAGTGCCATCGTTGCCTTGCACTACCTAAGCTATAATGTTGATAGTGATTTGGGACGTTCAAGATTTGATTTGATTTGAACTCTTACCATGAAACTTTGTACTTAAAAAGTTCTTCCAGTTTTCACAGGCTGGTTATGAGCGCTCCGTGTAGAAACCCCTACACTCGCTCCAGCTAATGTCAGTCATGGACATTGACATCTTACTTCGGTCTGCGGCCACTTATTAAAAGTCTCCAGCCTGATAAACTGATTGTATACGAAATACCATAGCAGTTCACGCGGGTATTAAATTTTCTGTCCACCATACAATTTCGATTGGTATTAATTTTGAACTTTGCTACCAAGCGAACCAAGGCCACGACAGGGTGAGAGAGAGGGAGAGAGAGAGAGAGAGAGAGAGAGAGAGAGAGAGAGAGAGAGAGAGAGAGAGAGAGAGAGAGAGAGAGAGAGAGAGGGAGATAAAAAGAGAGAGGAAGTAAGAGAGAGGAAGTAAGAAAGAGGCAGGCAGACAAAGAGATAGAAATAGATAAAGAGGAAGCGATAAGAAAGGTGAGAAAAAAAGAGAGATAGAGAGAAATTCGATAGATATCGAGAGATCAATGGTGAAAGCGCAAAAAAAAAAAAAAACCTGAGAGATGAAGAACGTCTGATATAGCTAGTCCACAAATAGGATCTCAGGCCTCTTCTGCGTATCAAACGACATCTGTCAGGGCGAGGTGAGACCCTCAACTCATCCACCGACAGTGTGTGTGTGTCTATGAATGCCAGCACCGACGTTCTTATACCGCAGCCAGTGGCCCTCCTGAGATAGATCGTAAAAGGTAGACACATGAACAGGCAAGAAATACAGAGAGAAAGATGGAAATATAAACAGATAGATAAATAGATAATTAGAGGGAGAGAGGGAGAAAGAGGGAAAAGAGAGAGAGAGAGAGAGAGAGAGAGAGAGAGAGAGAGAGAGAGAGAGAGAGAGAGAGAGAGAGAGAGAGAGAGAGAGAGAGAGAGAGAGAGAGAGATAGGCAGACAGACAGATATGAATTATTTACAAGGTACTTTTAGAGATCATTTTGGAGGTATGTTTTAATTAATTTATCTGTAGACTTATCAATCATGCATACCGACTAAATGTCTTTTGACGTCCGCGACAAAATCTAAAGACTGCAGTTCTTCCTAAAAGACTAAATTGTAATTATTCGACCTTTCTGTACTCTGTTTTAACATAAATTTTAAATCAATACGCATTGTTTTTCGAAACGTTGTACATACTTAGAAATGGAATACTCTTCACAGACAGTGACCTCATCAACTAAAATCAAAACTTCGTGAGCTCAGATGAATCAGACCAAAAACCAGTCTCCATGACTGTCTGAATAAACCATCTTACACGACTTCTGCACATCACTGGTCTGACTTTTTTTTATTCATAACTTTAATCGTACATGACCTTAGGAAATCACGTCTAACCTTTTTTCATTTATAATTTTCATCTTACATTACTCTTACAAATCACTGGTGTAAGTTTTTTTTATTTATAAAAAACTATCTTCCTTTTAAAAACTTTGATTCGTTTGATAGATCCATCTCTCGCATGAAGCGTCTAAGCTTTACATACATCTTGCTATGTTGAAACGTTAGATGACCTTGTGATACTCAATATTTCATATTGTCCTAATGGCCAGCATGATTTAACGGAAATTAAACAAATTTTTCGAACAATTGGTGGCTTTTCTAAAGTATTTTACTAATTCTCCATTTCCGGTACGGCTGTATATTCTATTAAATTAATGCAGTCGTGGCATGTTAATAAGATCGACCCCCCAAAAAAAAACCCAACTAGCTAACAAAAAAATAAACAACTACAGACGCTGCCGGAGTTAGAAATCTAACATAATCATTCTTTTAAGGGAATGCAGATTCATTTCGATCTAGAAATATATTTCAAAACTTATAATGATCAAAGTGAATGAAGCCCACAGGTGAGGAACCACACATGTTTTAACCATATTTACAGGAAAATGAAAAAAAAGATGCCTAAATTTTCACAGCTGTGCAATTCATTCCAAATCTTATTAGGCACTACAAACAAGCCTCTCAATGATTAAAACAAAAATTATTATATAAACATGCAATAAAAACCATATGGTTCTGAGAAAAACACTTTCGCATGAACGATATCTTTAAAATTCACTCACATATTTTGGCGCGTTTAAGCAGTTTGATTACTTTTAAACAGCGTTAAAAAGTGTGTTGTAGAGAGGTTAACCGTTGATTTCTATTTTTTTTTTTTCATAGGAAAAGATAAGACACCGAAATTTATTAATTCTTCACTAATGCAAAAAGTTCACAAACACCACGATTTAGCAAAAGTGAACATCGCCAAGTGAAAACTTGTTAATAATAATTAAAAAAAAAATAAGAAGTTCACATTTCTTTTACTGAACTTTCTTTAAAACCATATTTATAAATGTATATGTCATGAAAATAAATTAAAGAGAGAGAAACACACGCAAAACAAAAACAACAACAACAACAATAACAACAACAACAACAACAAAAGAAAACTTCTCGTAGGCTTTCATCTGTCAGAGTTTGGAAATAAAAATACTCAAACTTTCCAAATATGACATGTCTGGTTTTTTCCTTTGGGCCTCATTCCTAGCTCCGGTTTGTTTTGAACAATGCTACAGCGCATATCCTTTTTAGATCAATGTCATGGCGACACGTTGAAGTTTTCATGTTTGCTTGAAATCCAGCTTAACATGCACATTAATGCGCCCGATTTATACAACGGCCCTTTTTCTTCTTTTGTTTTGTTGTATGTTATTCTCTTACGAGAGCGCCGAACAAACAAGTGCCCGTCCTGATCACGCAATCCATACCTGACCATGAATGAGAAAAACTTGATTAAGAGGCCCACATCTCTCTAAACTAAGCTCATTGCGCCTGAGCCTAGGGAATATAAAGGCACAATTAACCTGAGACACATTAACTGATGAAAAACTAAAAGTAATTATGCTGGGTTTCTAATTGGGAGAGCATTTCATTCAAGTTGCTTCTGAGTAAGGTTTCAATACTGAGCTTCAATGCCATCTTATGCGCGTCGTCGTGAGTATTTTCCTTCTCAAAAGCGATAAAGAACAGCCTTCTCCCCTTCCATACTTCTTGCGTAGAGATCCATTCTTACTAATCTCTCTCTCTCTCTCTCTCTCTCTCTCTCTCTCTCTCTCTCTCTCTTCATCATAGTCATAGGCATGTATGTATCCCTCTATAACTCTATATTTGTGTCTCTCCCTTCAGTTTCTCCTGTCTCTCTCTCTCTCTCTCTCTCTCTCTCTCTCTCTCTCTCTCTCTCTCTCTCTTCATCATAGTCATAGGCATGTATGTATCCCTCTATAACTCTATATTTGTGTCTCTCCCTTCAGTTTCTCCTGTCTCTCTCTCTCTCTCTCTCTCTCTCTCTCTCTCTCTCTCTCTCTCTCTCTCTCTCTCCCCCTTCACTTTAAAGCTTGCTAGAGAAATTAAACATCTCCTTTTTGTACCTCTTTTTCTCGCCAATATGTGCTTATAATATATGCTTCTCTAAGGCACACTCATTTCCACATTTTTCGGTTAAAGAAACGAACAAAAAAAAAACCAGCAACAACAAAGTCAAAAAACCCTAAAAAACGCGATAGGCAAAGCAGAGCAAACAAACACCTTCAAAGTCGCATGGCGTGATCTATAAATTTAGATAGAATGTTATGTAAAACGTTTTTGGCGATACGAAAATACTTGATGTATTTTCCAGAGAATCTGTAACGGCTATAAATAAACTTCAAAATGTACACGGAAAAAATCGAATAAACATCTTTTGAATTTTAAATTTTGGGCAAAATTTTCTGTTTTCTCTTTCCGAACAGAAAAGCAACAGAAGAATCCTTACCTTTCTTTGAGTTTAGTTACAACACTACACCAACATATCGCCACTCCTGTAAACCTGCGTTTGCTAAGCTTCTGCGAGTTCTCAGAGAATCATGTAAGAAAACACCCGCTTGGTGAAATTGCTGAAGCAAAAGCGAGCCAATGGATGCAGTGATGTGAGTTGCCAAAAGAGCTAACTCAAGCGCATGACTATCTATATGCAATAAATATATTATTAAAAATTGATTAGAAAAAAAAAGCCATTGTCTATAATCTGGAATCGTACTTCTGTAAAACAGAAATATCGAGATCTATCTACATGACTGTGTCGAATATAGAAGCATTCAGAAAACCGACGAAATACCTTGTAGAAAGTCTTTTTATTGCATAATATTTTTTATGACATTATTTCACCTGGGAATATAGTTTAGAGCTTTCGAACTTCCGAACATCTTACATTCCTCAAAGCAAGTCTTTCATTGCTTTATCTGCATGGAAAGTACCGCTCAATTTAACACTAAGGGAAATTCCATTTTATTTAAGATTATTGGAAACCGGCTAATCTTTTACTTTCCAACGCTGTTTTTAGATGTAGAAAAATACAGGTAAACACTCTTTTAAATATTTTTATCACCTTAGGGAATATACTTGAAGTCCCTGTATGGTTTTAGCTTTCAAAGATCTCAACGTTTCAGATTTAAAGAAGCGCTAGAGATTTCACGGATTGCCATCTCTTGTTTTGAAAACATTATGTACTTTTTTCAGGATGCAAAATGTTTTCATCGTTACGACAACCTAAACTTAACCTTGAAGTTATCGAATTGTGCTGAGAATTGCATGTTTAAATCTACAGTTTATTCTGCATTAAATCATTCAAGCAGAATCCGTTCTATGGTAACATTCACAGATAAAGGGAAAAAAAAAACAATGATACTTTGTAATTTGTGCACAATTCTAAATCCTGTGCATAACAAAAAAAACAAAACAAAACAAAACAAAAACTACACCCCCCAAAAAAAAATAAAATAAATAAAACAAAGCAAAATATAAAACAACAAAGAACAATAACAAAAACCAAAGTAAAAAAAAAAAAAAAAAAAATACTTGCAAAGTGAAACTTAAAAGTAGTAACATTATCCACATAGCAAAAAAAAAGATGGTCTTTTTTCCTCAACAAACAAAAATAGAAAAAAAATCAATGAAGTTGTATAATACTTATTTTGACCTTTTTTTCTTCACTCAAAAACTGCATCCACCAGCTCATAAGTTCCTGTGGGCTGCAATAAACTTTCACTTGTACATAAAACTTGTTTCACAAAAAGGGAATAAAACGAGTACTACAAAATTTGCACAACTCTTTCACAACTGCAGTTTTCCTTTTTCTTTACCTAAAGAAAAAGAGAGAGAGAGAGAGAGAGAGAGAGAGAGAGAGAGAGAGAGAGAGAGAGAGAGAGAGAGAGAGAGAGAGAGAGAGAGAGAGAGAGAGAGAGAGAGAGAGAGAGAGAGATTTTGAAGTTCAATGGTAATATGATTCAAAACTTAGAAACACTGCTTTAAGGTTAAATAAAATGTTGGCATTAATATGATCAGTTACATAGTGTCGCAGTCATTTGTAAATAATAATAATAATAATAATAATAATAATAATAATAATAATAATAATAATAATAATAATAATAATAATAATAATGATAATAATAATAATGATAATAATAATAGTAATAGTAATAATAATAAAAACAACGCTATCTGCCTTTTTTTCCTAACTACTGCAAAAAGAATATTTTTCAAACTCATACTCTTGTTTTAGCTGAACAAAAAAATTAGTGTATATTATAACATGTTTAGAAAAATTAGTGTAAATAACATGTCCAAAATCCTCAGCCACTCAAAAGCGCTGTAGGTTTCACCGTTTTAAAAACGAAAACTAATTGTTTATCTCTTTCTTTCAAAGGCGTGAATTGTATTATGTAGCAGGATTTTCTGGGTCTATTTTTGTCGTGTTGTTCTTTGACCTCTTCCCTAGTACCGGCGCTATTGAACAAATCTCCTGCAATATTCTTGTTTTTTCACGACTCTCAATGTATCCACTAGATTCTGCCTTATATGAGTTCTATAAAACTCTTTCCCTCCGCTCCAGGTTATTTTGGAAACATCACTAGACTGTTTATAAATCAAACGCTACAAACTTTGTTCCCTTTGGGCAAAAAATAGACTTTTTGTCATAATTTGGCCGCGAAAATAGAAAGTTGTAGCAATCAGGCCATCTTACCTACAGGATTTTAATTTGGCTTTCGATCCGTCTCTTCTAATCTGCAATGGGTGGGAGTTAAACACATAGACATATTTTTGTATCATCAATAATAGTACCTTCAATGAAAATAATATTGGTGATTATCACAATCATAGTATTAGTTATAATAATAATAATAATAATAATAATAATAATAATAATAATAATAATAATAATAATAATAATAATAATAATAATAATAATAATAATAATGATATTAATAATAATAATAATAATAATAATAATAATAATAATAATAATAATAATAATAATAATAATAATAATAATAATAATAATAATAATAATAATAATAATAATAATAATAATAATAATAATAATAATAATAATAATAATAATAAATAAGTTTACAATTATACACTTTCCTCGCCAAAGGACAGCTTTTGAATAACACACATCGCACTATTTCCATGACAACATCTTTAGTGATAATACAGGAACTGCATACATTTCACGAAGAGCTTTGCACACAGTACTGAATAATCATGATCAGGCATCGAAAATGCAACCTGATATTTCGAAACGGTTCCGTCAATCACAGTAGGCGACACTCAAATCTTTTTCTTCAAGAACATCACAAAATTTATAAGGCAGTCAACGCGAATGGGAATTTGGACAGAGAGAGAGAGAGAGAGAGAGAGAGAGAGAGAGAGAGAGAGAGAGAGAGAGAGAGAGAGAGAGAGAGAGAGAGAGAGAGAGAGAGAGAGAGAGAGAGAGAGAGAGAGAGAGAGAGAGAGAGAGAGAGAAACAGACAGAGAGACAGAGAGAGACTAGGGGAGATATATAGATAGAACTAGGAAGTGGTAGAGAGAGACAGAAAGGTCTTAACAGAAAGAAAGATATATATATATATATATATATATATATATATATATATATATATATATATATATATATATATATATAGAGAGAGAGAGAGAGAGAGAGAGAGAGAAAGAGAGAGAGATATGGAGAGAGGTAGAGTCAGGGTTGGAGAGATATAGAGATAGAAAAGATAGTGTCACAAAGAAACAAAAATCTCGAAAAGAGATCTAAAGAGAAAGAGAGAAAGAGAGAGAGAGAGAGAGAGAGAGAGAGAGAGAGAGAGAGAGAGAGAGAGAGAGAGAGAGAGAGAGAGAGAGAGAGAGAGAGAGGGAGAGAATGTTGGGGGAGAGAGGCGGAGACAGTGTCACAGAGAGACAGAGATGTAGACATAGAGAAACAGATGCAGAAGAGGAAACAGAGAGATAGAAATAGGAGAGAGAGAGAGAGAGAGAGAGAGAGAGAGAGAGAGAGAGAGAGAGCTAGAGAGAGAGAGCTAGAGAGAGAGAGAGGGAGAAAAACAGACAGAGAGACAGAGAGAGACTAGGGGAGATATATAGATAGAACTAGGAAGTGGTAGAGAGAGACAGAAAGGTCTTAACAGAAAGAAAGAGAGATAGATAGATAGATATAGAGAGAGAGATATGAAGAGAGGTAGAGTCAGGGTTGGAGAGATGTAGAGATAGAAAAGATAGTGTCACAAAGAAAAAAAATCTCGAAAAGATATCTAAAGAGAAAGAGATAGAGAGAGAGAGAGAGAGAGAGAGAGAGAGAGATATGGAGAGAGGTAGAGTCAGGGTTGGAGAGATATAGAGATAGAAAAGATAGTGTCACAAAGAAAAAAAATCTCGAAAAGATATCTAAAGAGAAAGAGATAGAGAGAGAGAGAGAGAGAGAGAGAGAGAGAGAGAGAGAGAGAGAGAGAGAGAGAGAGAGAGAGAGAGAGAGAGAGATATGGAGAGAGGTAGAGTCAGGGTTGGAGAGATATAGAGATAGAAAAGATAGTGTCACAAAGAAAAAAAATCTCGAAAAGATATCTAAAGAGAAAGAGATAGAGAGAGAGAGAGAGAGAGAGAGAGAGAGAGAGAGAGAGAGAGAGAGAGAGAGAGAGAGAGAGAGAGAGAGAGAATGTTGGGGGAGAGGGGCGGAAACAGTGTTACAGAGAGACAGAGATGTAGACATAGAGAAAGAGATGCAGAAGAGGAAACAGAGAGATAAAAACAGGAGAGAGAGAGAGAGAGAGAGAGAGAGAGAGAGAGAGAGAGAGAGAGAGAGAGAGAGAGAGAGAGATAGAGAGACTAGGGGAGATATATAGATAGAACTAGGAAGTGGTAGAGAGAGACAGAAAGGTCTTAACAGAAAGAAAGAGAGATAGATAGATAGATATAGAGAGAGAGATATGAAGAGAGGTAGAGTCAGGGTTGGAGAGATGTAGAGATAGAAAAGACAGTGTCACAAAGTGACAAAAATCTCGAAAAGAGATCTAAACAGAAAGAGAGAGAGAGAGAGAGAGAGAGAGAGAGAGAGAGAGAGAGAGAGAGAGAGAGAGAAAGAGAGAGAGAAAGAATGTTGGAGGAGAGAGGCGGAAACAGTGTCATAGAGAGACAGAGATGTAGACATAGAGAAAGAGATGCAGAAGAGGAAACAGAGAGATAGAAATAGGAGAGAGAGAGAGAGAGAGAGAGAGAGAGAGAGAGAGAGAGAGAGAGAGAGAGAGAGAGAGAGAGAGAGAGAGAGAGTGTTTGGGGAGGGAGGGAGAGAGAAAGACATGTGTGTGAGCAACCATCACATGATTAGATCGACACCAGCTTTCCATTTAGCCGATAATGGATGTCTTTGAAAAGTTTGATCCTTACGGTTGGTAGAGTACATCAGAGTCAAGTCACGTCTGCATTGAACAGAAAAGAAATAAGAAAAACAATATAAAACGTTTTTGATCTTTATTCCTCATGAAACACACCAAAAATCATGCGCTAAATTTGCTGCTATTGCCGGAAAAAAACAAGAAAAAAGTACGGGTATTAAAATATAAGTTCAAACAGAAATTGCAATGAACAAGAGCGATACACATCAGTTAGACAGTGTGAATTGGACGAGATCAGAAAAGGTAGGGAGTTCATGCTTTTCCATACCAAAGACGTCTTTGAAAGCTTGTGCTTCTCATTCATTGACAGTTGGAACGACTGACATTTTCCAAATACATAGGAGTTTTAAAACTGCACACAAAAACACCAAAATGTATATGTATATACAAAAAATATTGTTGAACAGTATCGATGAACCTCACATTAAAATCAAGAACGAGAATAAGAACAAGAATAAGAATTAGAGCAGAGCGAATAACATCAGCGGCAGTTTGAAGCTACTACTACAACAACAACAACTACTACTACTACTACTACTACTACTACTACTACTACTACTACTACTACTACTACTACTACTACTACTACTACTACTACTACTACTACTACTACTATTTCTGCTACTACTGCTACTACGACTACTACTACTACTACTACTACTACTACTTCTACTATTACTACTACTACTACTACTACTATTACAACTACTACTACTACTGCTTCTCCTACAACTACTACTGCAACTACTGCTACTACTGCTGCTGTTTCTGCAACTACTACTACTACTACTACTACTACTGCTGCTACAACAACAACAACAACAACCACTACTACTACTACTACTACTACTACTACTACTACTACTGCTACTATTACTACTACTGCTACTACTGCTACTACTACTACTGCCACTGCTACTACTACTACTACTACTACTACTACTACTACTACTACTACTGCTGCTGCTGCTGCTGCTGCTGCTACTACTACTACTACTACTACTACTACTACTACTACTACTACTACTACTACTACTACTACCAACTTAATAATTGAATTTGCTTTGAAAATTATCCACTAAGGAAAATTCTTGCTGTAAGACATTTTTTCATTCTTTTCAAAACACCAAGGTACTCTCATTTTCAAAGGATATATGAGGAGCATCTTTTTTATTAAAAAAAAATCTCACTTTGAAGTTCAAAATGAATTTGCATTCACTCACGTGGCAGAGTCTGAAGATTTATGTGGTCTACCGGGCTTATACTTTTCTGCAAGCTCATTCTGATGCAGAAGTAATAAATGGTAAAAGCATTTGAAAGCATATCATGGAATCCTAAAATTGATTCTTTATTGAACAGGACGTCAAGAGAGATCACGTGCAAAAGTGCAATATGATTCGTAGATCTTTTTGTTAAAGTGACCAAGCGAGCTGTTTTATTTTGAATTTATTGCGTATTCAGAATAGCCAGCTAGGAATGCATTAACAGATATCTATTTTGCCCAACCATAAAAGGATAAGCTCACCCACAATAAACGCCCCTGAGTTTTGGACATGGTGCTTTCCCAATCTATTTAAAGATTCTTTTAGATGCTTATAAAAGTTATGATTTCCAGCAGAAAGGTGCACAAAGCTCAGATAAACTGATTTGCGGGCATTGATAGCTGTCCGCTCAGTTTAGCCCACATTATGCATGTTTCAAATGCTTAATAGATCAGCAAAGTAGAAGCTACCTTGAACATGTGTGTCAAATTTGTAGGTATACCAGTTGTACGCTAGTTTTGAAGTGTACTTTGCAGTAAGTGTTGACAGTTAATAAAAATGAGCATCGATCTTGACCACGTTTTAAGTTATGTACTATAACAATGAAGCAAGGCAATTACGCGCCGTCTTCCGAATTGTTTGCGCTTTAAAACATTTATAACATTCTCAACTCTCAAATGATTCATACTTGCCACTTTTTGAACTACTTTTTTACTGAAAAGCATGTGTATGCAAATATCGCACTTAAAAAAAACAACTTAATTTAGAAGCAAAGAAACATGATGATCGTACGAAATCTTATTCAAACCGTCTTCGTTTTTAACTCATTCTTGAAAACTTTATAGCCCAGCCTCTGATTTGTTTGATAACGGGGGAGATAAATAATTATCATCATTCGATGTTTATTAATGTGTAGCTCAGCCAAGCAAGCAGTGTTCTCACATCAATAGCGCAGCCGTCTTCCAATGACGTCACAGACTGAATAAATATGAACATTTTTCCCCGGCAAGGTTAATCGGTTTCCCCCGAAATCTTGAACTCGGGAGCGCAAACTAGATGCGGTGTTTGACGGTTAGGGTAAAGCTGCAGCTTTGAGGGGGTTTACAAGAGCTTAGCTCTAGAGACGCGTTTCCTCTGGAATCGTTTGTTTATTCATTAGTCTCTCATTGTGTGGGTTCTGACTGATGGCCCAACTGGAGTGGTCTGTAGGCCTATGTACACGCTGAAAATCATTTCCCCACACTCTGATTGTAGACAGCGACCACGATATCTTGGATTTTAATGGGCGTAGGTTTAGATCGTATCGAAGAAAATCCTGGTTTTTATTTTTCATGTCTACCTTATCTTCCAGATTTTTTTTCTCCATACTCATGAAAATAACGACGTTAGGATAGTATCTTTTTAACAGAGTTATTACACGTCATATTCAGTTACTTTCACTCGAAGCTTTAGACCTTTATATTGTTCATGCTGTAATCCAAACCTTGAATTCTGAAAGAAAAATGAAAAAAAAAACATATTGTTTTTCTCAAAACTGAACTTCATCTTACATATCCAGCTCGATTCGACTTTGGAAATTAAAAGAAGTGTTTCCCATTTTTTCGACTTATTCCTCTCATCCTCTTTTCTCTTTATCTCTCACTCGGACATGCCTTTTTCTCATCTCCTTCTGCAACAGTTCTCTTGTCTCCCCTGTCCTCTTTCTCCTTTATCCCTGCCCTCCTGGGGCTACTCAATAAATGAAACTTGGTGTTTTATTTCCCAGCATTAAAACCCACACAGCAATGGACTAGTGGGTCTGTAATCACTAATCCAAGCTTAAATTGGGATTAAGTGTAAGATCAAGACTTTACCGAAACTCACCTTCTTCAATTCGCTGTAAACCCATTCACTCACAAACGCGTCAGGCGCATGCTTCAGAATAATATAGTCATTACACCCCTCTCTGTTTCAACGGGAGCAGAGTAATCACAGTCTGTTTGACAATTGTCATAACAGACAGGTAATGGTTATCAGTTTTTAGGGTTTTAATGGATTCCCCTCGTGTTCTGAGAGGGCCATCGTCTTGAGTTGCGTGTTTACTAGACCTTGGTTGTGTTTGTCTTGCACTCAGCTAAGATCAAAGTATCTTCATTTTACTTTGGTTCTCGAATTCTGTAATTCACCATAGTTGCTTTGTATAAGGAGTGCCACAAAAAAATCCATTTTTTTCATAACCATCAGAAACTTTCTTTCAAATGTTATTTGGATTAAATTTCCATCGCACGCGTGGGAGTAAGATGTTTGATTTATATTAAATTGCCATTATGCGTATTGAGTTAACTATCACGAAATACGAAATTCTAGTGTGTGAAAAGCACTAAAAACAAATACTTAACGATACATTGCTCCGTCACTGTATTATGACACTGTTAATACTTGATATTAGACAACGAAAACTACAGGAATTCCTCGCTTCCATACAATCTACAAGCAATGACCAAATAGAAAAAAACACATGCTCTATAATCAAAGTTTATTGTATCAAGAACTACAAAACTTTTCAACTTTGCATCGAGCACTATAATTTGTATATCTTTACTGAACAAATACGGAGCAAGCGACTCTATGAAGAGTTGCAGAATAACAGCTTTTAGTAAAAATATTTCAAACTAAAAAAATGAGCTTGCTTGCAGACTTTTATTACGAAATAAGAAAATCTTCTTGGATATCAAAAGTAATGGTATTTTCACTTTTCAAGTATATCTCCTGGGTAAGTTGGCGCAGTCAACCTGTGGAGAGCTCCTTAAAACCTTAACAATGACAAAATAATATGGACTAAAAGAGCATAGAATGCATGCAAGTTTCACCTTGGCCCTATGCTGAGCAAGATTCCAATCAGTGACCTTCAACCCCTATACTATCCAGGAAACTCATCCATGCGAATGCCTCACAAAGTTATTTAGACAGCCATGTTGAGGGCTCATCGAAGTGGACAATATCGATACATCACTGAGCCTCGCTTGTGTAAGCAGCTCAGACCAATTACATGTTATAACTACGTTTTGAGCACAAATTTGTTCATTTATTTGATTGCAGTGAGTTGTCATGAATGGGGAAGAAATTGAAGCAATTTTGGAATGAATCCTCAAATTAATATCGTTTTCGAAAGCTTCAAAAACGGATTTGTTCGTTTCGGCAAAATTACGCACATGGATCTTTTAAAAAGCGAATTTTATTGAATAATCATGTAGGGAACATGAGCATTGTTATCTGTTTTACCGAAATATGATCCTTTCAATGACATCAGCAAATAAGACCATTGAATGTGCTTTCGTTTCCTTTTCATAAACTTCACATTACTGTTTCGCGCATATTTGAATTAAAAAAAGGCAACAGAAAGTTACAAAGAAAGAAATATGAAACAAGTCTAAATTTGGTTGAAAGAGCAGAATCGATGCATGTCCTGCCGTGACAATCCAAACTATCATGAGGTTCAGGGATAACCTAATAGATCCCCTATAGCGATATAGAATGGTGTTAAAAAAGCGCGTTTAAATTTCAAACAGTGGGTCGTAAAATCAGTTGTGAATTATCAAAATAAAAGTATGACCTTCGGACTACATTCGTCATAATTTTATCTCAAAGCATGATTATTCATATAAAAAAAGATCATCAAATACAGGGTGAAAACTAATGAAATATAATTTTGCTCACTGTTTACGAATGAATATGAGAATCCTCCAAAGAAGGGCTTGATGACGTTAATGTGAGTTAAAAAGGGAAGCAGTTCAATGGCATACATGCTCAGGGCCTCATAAAATGCTCTTGAAAGTTCATTGTATTTTTGCAATGTTCACATTGCGGAACGAGCCGTAGGCAGGAAAGGACCAGTCCTGGGGATCCTAGTGATCCAGGTACAGGTGGATCTAAGTATTTAAACTTCATGAGACACCCGAGGACAGCGCTCAGGCTGTTTTGCCCAGGTCTTCCGGGCGTAGAGATCTTGATCTTATATCAAATCTTACACAAAAATTGTTTTATATTGTATGCATAAAAATGTTTTATATTGTATGCATAAAAAATATAATTTGATACCTCGATTAATTACTTCAGTGTTTAAAACCTTAAGATAAAAATGCAACCTATAAAATTATATCTATCTATCTATCTATACCTATGTATAATATATATATATATATATATATATATATATATATATATAAAATGAGGTACGTACATATACATACATATATATAATGTATGTATGTGTGTATGCATATTCGCATGTATGTATGCACCTAATTAAGGACAATAGAAGCGGTCAGGACCAGAGAAGGACTTCAGTGGAGGGATGAAATTACTGAAGGTGGGTGAAAAAAAAGCCTCCTAGCTTAATTATTTTTTTTTCAATAGACACCATTTTTTTCCACCTCGTATTGCGTCAAACTTGGCATCTGTAGGTGACCACATCAGTACCACATAATTATGGTCTCGGTTGAGAGATGAACCAAATGAGTAGGCCTACCGTGAAGAAAAGCGCCTAGATTTGGATTTCGTTTTTGTTTGAGATTTCTAATCGTCTTATAAAAGACATGAAATGATATCCTATTGGAGACTTCATTCATAATAATAAGAATTTAAATCCCCTATCGTTCTGTACATTTTAAAACTTTTATTTGAATGACTGTGGAGGGTATAAAATTGCTATTGTTGTGAAGTTTGCTTAGATGTCTTCACCGCCTGTTTATTTGCACGGGAAATTATGCTTGTCTTTTATAAACTTAGAAAAGAGAAGTAAATAGAGAGGAAAAACGAGAGAGATACAAAGACAGAAACATGGTTAGAGAGAGAGAGGGAAAGGAAGAGACAGCATACAGAGAAATAGAGAAAGCGAAAGAGAGATAGATGAAGGTATGGAGAGAGTATATAAGGACGTCGACACCAACAGACAAAGCGAAAAAAGCAAAAGAGACTCTCGCTAAGATAGCGATAGAAACGTGTCAAAGAAACATTTGACCCCAAAAAATATAAGACATGCAGAAAAGGGCAGAGTCGAAATTGAAACATTCACATAAAAAGAGGCTCAAAATTTTCATTTATTGTGACATAGTAATTAGAATGAGAGGGAGAGAGAACGAGAGAAAGAATGTTAATGACAGAGAAATAGAGAGTGTGGGATATAGGCAATGGAAATGAAACAACACAAGTGTGATGTTTTTGATTTTCTAATTAGAGAGAGAGAGAGAGAGAGAGAGAGAGAGAGAGAGAGAGAGAGAGAGAGAGAGAGAGAGAGAGAGAGAGAGAGAGAGAGAGAGAGAGAGAGAGAGAGAGAGAGAGAAGGCCGGGGGGGGGGGGGGGGAGGGGATTTCATGAAAACAAGTTAGGTTTCCCAGATCAGCGTTCCTTAAATCAAGATAAAAAGATTTCTCCACTTTTGCTTTCTCTCAGTGAAGATGTCACAACTAACTCTGCCCTGATTGAGTCAGACAGTATCTTTTATTACCTTTTTATTTCTTTTACTTTTTACCGCTTTACTGCCGCCATTTGCAGAATATTGCTTGGTGGCCCCAGGGATTCTGCCCGGAGATATATCTTGTTAGGATCGATCAAACACTTTCTCAGGTCTGACTCAGCATAGAAACACCGGATCCATCTGGGCGATCTAGTTGATACTTCAAGAAGAAAACAGGACATTCCTTTGGTTGGTCAGTCGAACCAATTCTCCTACACAGAAGAGGTAGTATAAGAGTGCAATCAACACAGTCTTTAACTCAATAAAAGTACATTTTCTTAAGGTTCCCTACTATCTGAAACCTGTTATTATTTATGGTTTTAATCCAATTTAACTTGTTTTATTGTTTTTTATTTTCCTGATTGTCAGTGTATTTGTTATTTCTATAAGGCGTTATTTTTTCTTTTTGAGCGCTAAATTACTAACCACAGGCCTTCTACAACGTCATGCTATATTACAATATTTATTCGTTAAAAGAATGTGAAACTTTTCTCAATTTAAACTCCATTTCACCTGATTTTGTAAAATTTTAAAAATTGATTTGCAGTCGCATACACCATATAAATCGTTTCTGCCAAAGAAATAATAACGTTATTCCAAAGCTTAAGTACTAAAAAAATAATCTTGGAGGTGAGAAGGCCATGCCTTCTTTATTTACATCAATGCACTAAAGTATCAGAGGTTTTCATCCAAATTCTGCAGTGTTAACAACAATGATATTCTTCGATCTAAACAGAATAAATCTACGTCAACTAAGCTGGGCATGCAAAGAGATTGCAGGTTTCGATGCCGTGAAAAACTCATTTCTTCCATGCCACAAAGACAATGTTTTGTTCTTGCAAAATGAATTCCGTCCAAATTTGTCATGAAAAGGTGCATAAAGAAAAAATAAAGTGATGAATAAAAGACGACCACTTCATTTAAGTGTGATCAATGGTGAAGACTGAAAATCGTCTATAGAGTCTATTTAAAATAGTTTCTACAACTGTGTAACAGCCACCGTTTGCAATAATTTATTATGAAAAAATGCAAGAACATTAAAGATTAATTGTTGTTTTTAAGTTCAAATTTATCCTTCATTTTGAGTAAACAGAAGAAATAAAATAAACATGTGTATTTTCAGCGATAACGCCGATGAAGACTTAATTTTAAATTATTACGACTTATGGTTGTTAGAGATTGTGGGAATGTATGCCATGACACTAGTTGACTTTTAAGTCTGTACTTATGGAATGCACTTTCTTTGCCTTGGAATATAAGTATGGTTGAGAAAATATAAAACGGCCTTATGACGGTTGTGCGAATGACTACGCCAAAAGAAGACAATTGACGTAGACAAGTTTACAGGTTGTAGAAGTAATGCAAAATTTAGATCCTAAAATCATAACAAA
Source organism: Elysia crispata (assembly GCA_033675545.1). Classification (NCBI taxonomy): domain Eukaryota; kingdom Metazoa; phylum Mollusca; class Gastropoda; family Plakobranchidae; genus Elysia; species Elysia crispata. The sequence goes on along the minus strand of JAWDGP010006366.1, from coordinate 36,074 downwards.
TTCTTTTGCATAAATTATCTAATTTTATTTGATTGATTTAAACCCTTTCCAGAGCCAGTAAAAACCGCAGTCATTATAGACGTTCGCCTTTCTTGATGGACCTTCCTGTGAGCTTGCTTACCTTTCCTTAACATTTTTTTCTTTTTAAATTTGCTTGCTAACTCTTAACTTTTACACCTTTTTCCCCCATAAATTCGTTGTTTTTATCGGTATTTTTCTTCTTTTTCACTTTATGGTGGACTCGTTTCCCAAACCCAGATACTGACCTGTTTTTTCGTTAGTATGACTAAACTGAACCAACGTGTCATGCTTCGACAGTAAAGATTGATCGAGCCATGTCTCCCTACGGACCAGTGATGTCAGATACCTTCTGGCTGAGAGTGACAGAGGAACTCACCCACAGGCTACACAAGCGGCCATGGCCACAGCTCACGCTAGATGACTTCGCTGACGGATTGAGGTTAACAAGATTTACTGAGCGGTCTACAGTTCATTTCCATACAATCTGTCCAGATATATACCCTCACTTATTAAATCTATAACTGTTCATTTTTGTTTCCATTGTTATATAGAAATATATGAGTGCGAAAACGTTTTGCATTCATTAAATTCAACTTTGATGGAAGAATTATGAAGGCAGTTAACTGAAATATTGCCTTTGACATTTACCTCATGCACCGGTACTAAAAATTTTTTATTGTCTATGCAACTTAACACTTGAAAATCAAACTAGATCTAGCAGCTATCAATAAATCATACAACCAATAAAATTTTGAAATATGGACTGTTCGAAGAGTAGATTCACTTTTTTTTAAATTTAAATTGGTATTGTCTTTTAATCTATGAAAGTATTTGTGGAGCATAGAAGATAATTATGTCATTATATCAATAACATAAATTTCTTATCTTATTGGTTTCTTACTTCTTTTTCGAAAAGAATCTTAGACGATGTTAAAGTATTAACAATACATACGTATTTATTGAATGATCATTTAAGAGCCTGGGAAAACTGAAACTATGCAAGCATTACACAAATAATTATAATCTCACAACGACCAAGCTGCAGTAAGGGAAAAATGAAAATGTAATTCAGGGAATTAATATTATAAAATTAAAATCCACTGGCTTTTCACTTTTACAAGTTTTCTTTTTATTACAACAAAGACAGTCTCAAACAAATGATCAAAGAGTGTACCCTTTTTTTACTGAGTATGTAAAATCAAAGAGGCCCGCAACAGAGAAAAACATATAAACAATAACCTTGGTTCTGTGCTGCTGTGCCTATATCCTAGCATCTGAGTAGGTGTAGATATCGCCCCACTTTTTTTTCTCGGAGTGATTTGTTTCAGTTTAACCTGGTTCTACCTCAATACCAGTTGATGTGATTTTGACAAGGATGTTGAAATCTTGCAGCACATCGGACCAAGTAACTGGCCAAACTTCCAGAGTGAGCAGCGGCTTGTGGCAGTATCGAGAAGCAGTGTCTGACGGGCTCAACACCGGCCATTGCGACACGAACATCTCGCCAAGAACCAAACAAGAGGTCTGGCAACTAAGATTAAAAGGACTTATCTCTGTCCAGCAACTCTTGCAGGACTAGATTTGGATATAGATAAAATCTCAAATAGAAAGAAGCTGCGAAAAACTGTCGATAGTGCACGAATATCGTAGAGAAATGAAATTCACACGCAAACCCTGTCTGATCTTATATGGGTTCTTATGAACAACTTGGGTTGAGACAAAATCATGCTATAAGTTTGAGCATTTTTAGCCGCGAAATGAGAGAAACAAAACAAAACCCATTTCCTGTAAAAGCAGAATGTCTTGGTTATATTTGTCCTTAAATTCACTTATCAAATGATATTATGTCATAACAATGATCCTCTCTGCAAAATCAAACACATCAAGGGCCCTCTGAATAAGGAAATTGGAGTAAAATCTAAATGGTACGGGCTTAATGTGACGTGTAAAATACAATAAGGAGTTTATTTATTCGACAGTATTTGTTTATGCAATGAACTTGAACCTTTAAATAGTTAATGTAAGCTTTATTAGAAAACAAGCCATTTAGGTTCCATTATACTGCTATTGTTCATGTTTTAATTCAGAGAAAAAAAATGAAATAAAAAACAAAGTTGAAAACAGCTCCCGCTTGACACTTTCTTAAACGTCAATCCCTTTTGACATGAATGTGAACATAATTTTCATGACTTGAAACTTTTTTTTCCTCGATTCACATATAATTATTTTCTATGAAGATCCAAAGCAGTTTTTCTATCGAGCAACTGCAGTCTATGCCCTTAAGACTTAAATTAAAGATGAATTCTAAAAGTTTTGATGTAGGTTCAAATTTTTATCAAGATCAAATAAGATTACATAAATCATATTGTAATGCTAACGTATTCCGTAGAGGGGGTATACAGTTTCAAGTCTCATATTTGTTTGATTATTGAGGTCACTATGTTCGAATATATAAACTTTATAGAACAACAATTGAAAAATATAACTGGATGTTTTATTATGTTAACTAACGTTCAATCACTTACACTTTCTTGCTTCAGCCAAATTTTTATTTGTATGCGGTGGTAAATGTTCAGCTATATTATTCAAGCGTTCAGAGAAGTTCTATACAATATATTTTTAGAAAAATATTGTTATGACTGTTCTTTTTTTTATCTCTTACCGTAATGTCTCATTTTTAATCACTCCGATTTTACAGTCAGAATAACTGCAATACATATAATTGCACAAGTTCAAATTCTGCAGAACATTATATCTGTTTCCAGAAGGCTTTAGAAAACAATATCATGTTTTACAATACGTTTAGTTAATTTGTTGTCCACTTTTCACTGTTCCATTGCACTACGCAAAACTATTTAGAATTTAGGATTGATCTGAAGACGCCACAATACCAACTATTTCCGTTTGATCTCAGAAAGAGATAAGAAACAAACCACAATGTAAAAATTACACTGAAAACAGAATGTCCTAGCGGACATGCAGAGGACCTTTTCAAGGGGTGTTTATTCTCACTGTCACTGCACTAGGTTGCACCATCTAGCCCGAGGAGGAGTAATTAGTGCATACCTCATATTTCTAGCTTTCTCGCCTGTCTTTTTCATTTTTTTTAGCTAACCGAATGCAATGAACTTATTACAGTTGACTGATTGAGGAGAATTATCCAAAAGTCGACATTACCAGATGTATTTTTGCGATTAAAAAGAATCCAACACTGAATGTTCAATCACATTGCTAGTTGAGTAGGTGTAAGCCGACATAAAGAAACTATGTGCGTTTAAAGCGCACATAATTTTAAAGTTAAAAAAAAAATAGTACAAAAGATGAATTTTCTAATCGACATTTGATCAAAGCTTAACGGAGGAAATTAAAATTAATGATACTTTTTATATTAAAAAGTTTAAGCATCAATCATTTGATGATTTTTTTTGTGACAAAAGGAAACAAAAATAAATGAAAGAAACAGGAAAAAAAACTAGGATTAATGGATTTAAATCAGTTCAACTCGAATTGAAACATGATCAGCTCTAAATTTTGAGACAGGGATCTACACACACACACGTGCACACCATATACATTTATATATTTCTTTGTAAGTAAAAGAATTTTGATACCACTTCTCCTTATCAACGCTCAGTTATTGTTTCTAAACAGCCTGTAAATAATCCTTCTTTTAAACAATTGTGTCCCGCGTATATTTAAAACATGTATTGTCTAATAACAATTCATCTTGCTCTATATAATTATACTCAATGTGTTCCGAGAAAACTCAATATTTCTAGTAGTTGCGGTGGATCAAAGCTGAAAAATCCTGGTCTCTATTCTTATTACATTGTTAGAACCAGAAACTTCGTCACTTTTCTTCCTTATGAGCCGCTGCATATTTGAGACCTATAGCATTGATGTACAGTTTTTGTTTATTGATGTTTATTTCGTCTGTAATGGCAAATTCATTCCAAACATTGATCTGCCAAGGCAATATACATTGCTCATGTTATTAGAGTACAATAAGTATTCTATGACCACAATGTCATCACAATACAAGAAGGTCAGTATTCTGTCACAATAATGTTTGAGTAACCTTAAAACTCACCAATCATTTGAACCTTAAGGTTATAAATATCATTAAGTCGCAAGAATTAAAAATATACCATATATATAAAGTCTCCCTCCTAATGTTGAGTCCGCATTGCATACTGAGTCCCAAAGACAATTTTTTTTAACATTTGCCCTACTAGAAGCTTCCGAAAGCTTACTACCCTGAATATCTGGGCAATAGATTAAAAATCATGCGACCTTTACATGCAAATATACTGGCAAGACCAGAAAACAACAATAAACAAAGAAACGAAAAAAAAAAACATGGTCTAGACAATTAATCATATCTCAAATCTAGACATCTAGAGACGATGCCCAATAATCCCTGACTTAGCTAAATGCTAGTGGACCAATGTCGATGAGAAGTAATGACAGGTCACTGTTGCACTGTCTGGGGCTCAGCAACATTCTTTGGAGAGATAGTCTAAACAAGCTTTAACAAAGTACCGTAAAATAATCTTGGTCGAGATTATGCATGACATAAAACTATTTGAGGTAACACCATTTCGAGCATTTTATGAAAAGCCACGGTTCCTTTGGTAGAATTAATTATTTCTCCTTAGCTTTTAAAAAGCTGATTATATTAACCAGGAATAATCCTCAATACCAGCCTCTATGCCTTTGATTGCACAAACAAATTTATGTTCAGTCTTATCTTTGTAGAGGTATAAAATCGATTCTAAGAAATATAATTTCTATCGTGTATACATGTATGTATCACACTAAAGTAGAATGCCCATGTAATCTATTCTTCTGGTAAACATAGCGCAATAGATGATCAAACAAACTATTACATTATGATATGCGCACGATAACAAGTTTCTGTGTTCAACAAAACGAAAGTCCTTATTCCATATACAAATGGCGTCATAAATGGACCTGTGAAATAAAAGGACAAGATGTCAAAGTACCCTTTAGAAAACAAATCGTTTATTTATTCAATTGTCGATTGTCATCTTCTATGAGTTTCGCTAGTTTCGAGGAATCTTATTGCCGTTGAGTTCCCAGCAGGTAATAATTGTGCAACCAATAAAAAGTTTCTGATACAACCATTTTGCAGAAACGTAGAATTTAGTGTAATGTAATTGTTAAACTCTATACGTCATTTGGTTACAACACGCCAAGCATTCTAAGCATTAACAGAATGTCCAACTGTAAACTGTCTGTTGCCAGTCATTGCGATGTTATAAAAAGTACTTTATGTATATTGATACACAAACACATTATTTTTATAGCTTGTCTCGCCACAAGAAACTGATAAAGAAATCAATCGTGCTCCCAAAGTCATTAAGAAAGTTGGCACTAATGCATAGATTTTAATTTGTTTTTGATCTGGTTCTTTTTATAGTTAATTTATAGCATATCAAGAACTGAATTTAATAGATATAAAAAAAATGTAAGAATTTTAGGGGTAAACAGTCAAGGACTATGATCAATAAGTTAAACTTTTTATGTATTGCATAACATGTTTAAAACATTAAAACATTTTTTTTGCACAAGTGACAAGTCAAATTTTGTATTTCCCAGTCTGGCCATTTGAAAAACACATAAGGTAATTGTTAACTTCCACATTACAACATAGCAAAAAAATAAAAAAAAAAATATTACTGATCATTGACTCCAGAAAAAGCTGATGTAAGATATATGAAATATCTTTGCTGCCGTTTCATGATAATAAAAGTGTATTTGTCCAACCTTTGTTCACATTGAATATATCAATCACATGAGCAAAATTTCTTTAACTATACATAAGGTATAAAGAGAATTCTGGTAATTTATAAAATTTCACAATCTTTTGAAATGAAAACCTTATTTTTCTTCTCTTTGACAGATGTAGTATGACCTTGTTGATTTGGCTTGAGGATAAAACACTCTAATTTTCCATCTGATCAACCGTCGAATCAGTAAGTCTACGCTAAAGTCCGAAATGATCCAACCCTAGCACCATATGGACCAGGAGAAGACAGTGTCTCAAACCATAACGCGGGATCTGAAGCCTGTTTTGTATTTGTTGCATTGTACAGCGTGGCACATGTTAAGTACGTCTATTCTATATGGCACCATAACAAATGTTCGGATCAATATGTCTGAGTGGACTGCTTAGCGGATTGACAAGTAGAAAATTACTGTTCCGGGTCTTTTACTAAGACTCTCAACATTTGTCGGCCGCTTTGTCAACAGCACTATTACTTTTGTGAACAGGAAATAGAATCATTGTGCCGAAATTTCATGACCCATAAATATGTGAATGATATACTTGAAGTGCTGTATTTTAGAACAATGTGCGAGCTAACAAGAGCTGAGATTCTAGTGTGGTATGAATTTGGGTAGTCTTTATTGCTATATTATCTCATATCAACTACTCGAGGCAGATTGGGCTGTGAGCACTGAGTGCAAGTTATTGCAGGTCTTGTGGTTGTAATAATGAGGGAGAAGATCGAAAGCCAAATCGTCACTAGCTTCATTGTGTCATGTGTATGACAGAGAAAGAAAACAAACGAATAAAATTCAAACGATTCATTTTAATTAACAGACCGAAAACTATAAAAAGTTGTTTGGTTGTGTGTCCTTTCTTGAGTTTCTCCAAGATACCGACTTCATCTATAACGGCCCTCGTTTGTACCGCAGAGTAAATCTCAAACAGCTGAAACGTTAAGGTTTCATCTTTATTTATTGCAATACACAGTTGACAGGGAAAACACCACGGGTTCACAATTTCATTCCTGAAGGCGTGTGCAAACAAAATCAGATTCTGAAAGAAATATAAACACCCACAAATATTTTGATAAAGTTTTGACCCATTTCTTGGGTATCGTTCATCGCAAGTAATATTGCACACGGTGATTTAGCCGTTCAGTTAATCTGCAAGGCACACAAACACACATACACACAGCATTGCGGCGCGGCCACCCCCCAAATGGTAGCGGCTGTCACGGGGATATTGCAGATATATCAAGCCATCACATCGTTCCGGCATCACCAGAACCACAACACCGTACTAAGTGAGCGCTAGCTGGCTAAACGAAAGGAAAAGAGGTAACTCGCCAAAGTTAGTGAGAGAAACTGAAGATTGGAGAGAGAGAGAGAGAGAGAGAGAGAGAGAGAGAGAGAGAGAGAGAGAGAGAGAGAGAGAGAGAGAGAGAGAGAGAGAGAGAGAGAGAGAGAGAGAGAATTATATGAAGAGAGTAAGAAAATTGACCGACTGACAGACAGAAGACAGGTAGAAATTTTAGGGGAGGGAAAGGGAAAAGAATGGAAACAAAGACACATGGATAGTGAGGCAAAATGGGCAGATACGTGAGAGACAGAAAAAAAGGGGTAGAGAGAGAGAGTGAGGTTTTTTTCTATTCATCAACCCTTTATCATTTTAATTTCTTTTTGATAGTTCAACTCACTATCTGTCACTTCCTTTGTTCTCCCCTCGAGCGTTGTCCCTTCTTTCATAAAATTAATTTGCAAAACAATTTGCATCGCTCTATCTTTGTGCCTCTCCCTATCTATTCCTCGTTATGTTTATTTTGCTCTCTTTCCATGAACCTCAAAACTAGAAAAAATATGAACTGAGAGATGATTTTCTTATATTGAATCCAATATAATTTTTGAAGAAAATAAGCTGCAAATATTGGTCACTTATTCATAAGTTGATTTCAATTTGATCAAGTGAAAATAAAGAGCTTCAGTAATTGTAACTCAATTATTTTCCTAGCTGCATCAAAGGCTTCGGAAAGCCATATAGTGGCAAAGGAAAAAATAATAGTTGATAGAAAATACAAAAAAAAAAAAAAAAAGAATATATTTGGGAAATCAGGAATAGGACTCGGTGGCTTCGGGTGAACTTCCAAAAAAAAAAAAAATATTCAGATCTTTATGATGCAAACATGGTAAGGAAAAAAAATCGATGATGAATGGGACAAAATAAAGACGATTTTGTCAGTTAAGCAAAGGAAAAAAGAACCGAAATAAATGAAGAAGGGATGTAGAAAAAAATCTTAACAGCAGTACGAGAGGTTGATGCGGCAACTGGAATACCCTAATACAGAAATCGATGACTGTGTTTATTTTACGTATTGCTTATTTGAGTGGAGACGGAAGCATCTATAACTGCTTGATAATAAGGATTGTTTAAAACCTGCTGTTTAAACATAACATATTAGGAGTTGTTTTTTTTTCTAATGAGAATTTTCTAGTATTAATAGATTTTCGTGTTTTATATTTGGAAACTTTTGGGGTCGGAAAAGAACAACAAATGGCAAGTCTGAAAGAGAAATCTAGAGAGGGAGGGAGAGAGAGAAAAAAAAAGAAAGAGAAATAGAGAGATGGATAGTGAGAAAGAGAGGGAGAGAGATAGAGAGAGAGAGGAGAGTGAGTGAGAGATAGAGTGAGAGAAAGAGAAAGAGAGAGAGAGAGAGAGAGAGAGAGAGAGAGAGAGAGAGAGAGAGAGAGAGAGAGAGAGAGAGAGAGAGAGAGAGAGAGAGAGAGAGAGAGGAGAGAGTGAGTTAGAGATAGTGAGAGAGAAAGAGAGAAGAGAGAGAGAGAGAGAGAGAGAGAGAGAGAGAGAGAGAGAGAGAGAGAGAGAGAGAGAGAGAGAGAGAGAGAGAGAGGAGAGTGAGTGAGAGATAGAGTGAGAGAAAGAGAAAGAGAGAGAGAGAGAGAGAGAGAGAGAGAGAGAGAGAGAGAGAGAGAGAGAGAGAGAGAGAGAGAGAGAGAGAGAGAGAGAGAGAGAGAGAGAGAGAGAGAGAGAGAGAGAGAGAGAGAGAGAAACAGAGAGAGAAACAGAGACAGGGAGTAAAACATGTACTTCGATCTTTTTAAGTCAAGTATTATACTGAAAACTCAAAAAATAAAAATATAATGTTTGTATGCTTGTGTGGTTGTTTGTATGCTTGTGTGGTTGTTTGTATGCTTGTGTGGTTGTTTGTATGCTTGTGTGGTTGTTTGTATGCTTGTGTAGTTGTTTGTATGCTTGTGTGGTTGTTTGTATGCTTGTGTGGTTGTTTGTATGCTTGTGTGTTTTTTTTTTTAATCTATTTTTCTCTATTTTTTTTTAGGTGGGGGGAGGGAGGGATGAAGTGATGCTCTAATAGGTGCAATTGTTAAACCGGAAATTATAGGCCACACTTCTGTTTATTTATTTCCATGTATGTTTTTGTCTGTTGTATGAGCAAGTGGGTACAATAATACAAGTCAAATTTGTTTTTTTACTTTACCTTAGAGAAAGCAAACTACTATTTTGTGTTCAATCGATTTGGTTGTACATTCTATACCTTTTTCAAGCGGTTTAGGTCCAGACGTTTGAAACTACTTGTTTACTCACACTGACATAAACCAAACAAAACCTTCCTTAATGATCATGTCAATCTCAAAATAGCTGGGGCGTAGAGAAACATGACTCACTACAAATACTTGGACTTTTTGCGGTCAGACAAACGTGTGTGTCGAAAAAAATTGTGTGTGTGAGAGACAGAGAGAGAGAAACAGAGAGATAGAGAAAGAGAGAGAGACAGAGAGAGAGAGAGAGAGGCAGACAGACAGACACTCAGATAGACAGTCAGACAGACAGACAGAGAGAGAAAGACACACACAAACAAGCAATTTGGACCCACCTAGTCTCGTCTCGCGGAGGAAGGCCTAGGCCTAACGAACCATTCAAGATTTGTGCAAATGGGCCACTCCCCACGTAGCTCTAGAACTAAATTCTGGATGGATGGAAGATTACTCGAAGATGCCACGGATTGCATGTGATTGAGACAGAGCCCAGCTCTGTCTGGAAGAAAACAAGAAGTCTGAAAGCCAAAATGAATGCGAGATTACGTTAGAAAGTTATGTTCAAGGACATAAACGAATGAATTGTAACATCTACAACTTAGCTTGTGATCTTTACGCCTAGCTGAAAACGATTTTATTATGCAGTTCAAGAAATGTAACGAAGTTACATAAAATGACTTGAGGCACTCAAAATTTATTTTTATATTGCACATACAATTAGACAATAATGACACAAAGTTATCATAAAAATAACATATAAAATATGACATCGTTACTAAGAAACATCTATAACTGTGTTTAATAAGGACCATTGTATACAACATTTCTAAATAACTGCTTGCTGTTAAAAGGTAGATATTTTATTTTTTATGATGAGAGAAAGTGATGAAATTCATGACTAGCTGCTTGTTGTTAAAAGGTAGATATTTTGTTTTCATGTTGATAAAATGTGATAAAGTTCATGACTTTATCTGAATATAAGCCAGTTTATTTGATTTTGATAGAGACGAAAGGAAGCCAGCAACATTTGTGTCAAAATAAGAATTTGCGCAGTCAACTTGAGATTCCCTTTTCCATCTGTGGTTCACTTTATCGAACCTAGCTTGATAGATCTGTAGGGCGACATAATATGTGACTCCTCGGAGATTCTGGGCCCCATGACGCCTTTAAGCTGGTACATATTAATCCAATAACTCACCGTTGCTCTGAATTAAGAACACAAACCTGGAAAAGCTTGAAAAAAAAGTTACACTCTCTAGAGAAAATCTTACAGGTTTCATTGGCTGATCTTTAAAGGCTTTATCCTGGTCTTGTTTTATGAGTTCCTTGAGTGATCATACTCAGCTTTTTACATAAAGATATAGCAGCGTCACACGCGATAGGAGCCGAACGGGCTCAGTTATAAACTAAGGAGTAGGAACTTAAAAGATAAGAAGTAAATGATAATGCGTTAATATAATTATATAGGAGAAGCAACCAATAATCTAGATCGAACGAAAAAAAATGATAAAGTATGGAACTGAAAACGGAAAAAAATGATATGGCATAGGCAGGGATCTTACTCGCACTCTTATAGAAAATCTACCACCTTGCGTAAGATTTCCTAAAGAGAGAAAATTTTCGAAGACTCATTTTTGTTCGACACATGTTTGGTATTTGCTTTCATGAGTCCACAAAAATCTCCTTTTTTAATGACTGACCCAAAGAAACTAAGTTTCACGAATTAAAACAAAAATATCACAGGACAAGGACTCGTCAGTTCTGAGCAATAGAACATGATAATTACTTATTAGATATAGAACTTGCAAACAAATAACGTCAGTGTGCGATAAAGTTAGATAATGAAAATACAATAAAAAGCAAGAGATGCAAGGGGGAAAATGATTGTATCATAATTATTTGCTTACTCTAATCTAACATGCCCATTAATAACTCACCATTATTAAGGAAAAGTTGTTGGGCTTACGATTACTGCGTCGCTTCTTATAAAACCTGGAAAGGGGATTCATAGTTTAGTGTCCAGAGGAAAAGATGAGCAGCCTTTCTACAGCTTTGATTAAAAAAAGGGCTTCCAGAATATGGACATGAAGTTGGTCGATAGCGTAACCTATAGATCGATAGCTTAATATATGGATGTGCGTCATTAACAAGTTAAACAGATAAAGAGATCGATAAATAGACGGACGGATAGAGCCATGATAAAAATTAATCTCTTAAGGTGTTTTTATCGTAAAAAAATACGATAGAATTTATGGAACTCAATATGAATTTATTATGTAAATGCTACTAAACTGAATAAAATTCATAGATTTAAAACTCTAACGAAAAATGAAATTAAAACTTTTTTTTTAATGCTTAAGTAATTTATAGGAATTCTTCTGCAGAACAAAAACTTTCTTCTCTATCTCCTTCTCTTCATCTCTCTTTCTAATGTCTGTCTTCCGTTTGTCTGGTTTTTTTTTCTTTTTTTCCCCTCTCTTTTCAGCCCTAATCCCATTTCTTGCTTTTTCTACCACTCCTGTCTGACACCCTTTCTATAGACCGCTAAGGCCACTCCTACCTCACACCACCATGATTATAGCCTACGTATTATCTTCTCCTCTCCACTCTTTCAACCTGTCTCCAGCTGTCTTTCCCGTTTGCTCGTCTCTCTATCCCTCGCAATTGACGAGCGTCTCGACTTGGAATCTTTGACGGTTATCCTTCAGGAGCAACATTTAACTGGAAATCACTTCGTTGACTGGGCAATCAGAGACCCATTCAGCTCCCCAATCGACTGTTGCCAGCTCTGTACTGCTGAGAGGCGAAATTTCGACGCATTAGATAGAGTGGAAATAGCATAGGTAAGTCTGACCACACAGGCGAGACTGGGGCTAAACACGAGCAAGAATAGTAAGAAAATAAACGCGAGAAACAAGAGCAGTGTAAGAAGGACGGCAGTATTTATGTGGTCAGACTGGGTAACACAAAGTAAATATTGTCCAGCGTTTGAGAAAAAGGGTTCGAGAGATAGCTTGATGGGGCAAGCAAATACTGCGAACGTAAATATAAAAAAAACCCGCAAGGAAATGTAATGATTATTTACAGTAAACATTTTCTTTGGAACTTACGAATATATATAATATACTTTTTTAACTTCAACAATTATTTTTGTTTAACTAGATTTGTAGATTCACTCTTTTCCTACTCTTTTGAAATTTTGTGTTACTTTGAGATACTCATTTTGTTTACTAGTGAACTAATTAGCTTTTGTGTTTGTGGTTTTACCGTAGCGGGATTTTTAAAAAAAACCCTTTAGGTTGTTATTTTATTTGATTAGTTGATCAGTGCAACGTTCCTCTTTATCTAGGTCATCTCACGAAAACCTTTAAATCCTTGGTAGATCGAACAGAACCAAAGAGATTAACTTTTAAACCCAGCTCGCTATCCGATTTATCCTTTTTCAGCCTATACCCACTTTAACATTTCTCGTCTTCTCTCTTCGTTTTTGTACTAAGATAAATCTGCTTTATTGCTGTTCGCCTTCTCGCTTTCATTGACAATTTATAAACCACTATGGATAAAATATCCCAATGTAGGTTTTGTGATTCACCTCACCAATATCTCTCACTCTCTCTGTCTCTGTCTCTGTCTCTGTCTCTCTCTCTCTCTCTCTCTCTCTCTCTCTCTCACTCTCTGTTGGAATGGAAACCTGCAGAGAATAGGATATTGAAATTAAAACTGAAAAGAAAACAACAATCTCACATTAATACCATACTGTGCTCTCACAAAATAATAATCATTAAGATGAAAATAAAGAATTTTTATGCAAGCAGTGCAGGCGGAGTTTGAGACCTCAACATAGCACTTTTCACATGGAGGCTAAGTGCTTAAGTCGGCGATGAAAAGGAAACATGGCTGCAGCATAATCAACAACAATGTCGCACTCTTCCTAGAATATTCTGTGTAGAAAAGGAGCAGATAATTGGAAGCACTCTGTTCCAACACCCAGGAAGATACAAGCTCATCTGTGGGACTCACGTAATGGCAGACAAGAAGAAAATCGACCCTAGTTAATGTCCATTAATGGCACTTAGCGGCGGACACAGGTGGATGTGAAATCAAGAAGAGGAACAAACCTAGGCAGAGATGGCTGTGGGTAACTGCAGATATTGAACTCAATCTCAAGCGAATCACAAAGGAGAATGTAGTCCGCACGAATTAGTTTAATTGACTCAAAATTAATGTTAAGAAAAACATGAGGCACAGAGGATTAAAATGGGTAGGTTGTGTCGCAAGAAAAGATAACTACATCTCAAAAATCGCCATTCAGTGAAAGGTTGAAGCGGAACGTTATGGAGGGACCCCTGGATAATTCGGAAGCGACATGCAGGAAATGAGGCATCAGCCATGTAATGTATCGATTTCTTGATCTGACTTGAGCCAATCTGATACAATGCTGGGGTTATCAATTTTATCTACGCCTCAATTAGCGATAAATGGCTTGTAGCGTGTGATTCTGAAAACTGTGTCCGAATTAAAAAGGTTGAAGCAAAGTTTGACAAGGCCTCTTTTTCTGTGTAGCTTTACCATGCTCTACGCCTTATTATTAAACTTCCATTATGGTGTTGGCTGCTCTCGAAAATGAAAGTGTTAAAACAGCATTAAGCTTACTATGGTCGTCTGGCTCGCCGAGGAATCATGAACTGACAACCGATCGTGAGATAAGGTCTTCACCGTTGAGGGTCAATAACTGTAGCCTCATAAATTAATGTTCCACACCAGAGCAAAAACGTGGTCTGTCCTAAAAAACCACGACTAGGTTTATTTAGAAATTCGTCGAGGTAAGAAGAAAGTCTTTGTCTAGATCTTTGTCCTCCGTGTTCATGGAAGACAATAGAACTCAAGCCTTAGATTTAGATCTAATCTGAATACCAGGTCATTCTTTTAGTACAACAAAGGCGGCTGTTTAATTATTCACTGTGTTCTGATTACAACGTCAACCCAACATTTGTCGATTATTGTCTGTATCACGTCCCAAGATAGCTGACTTAATACCAGCTTATTAAAGGGTATTGAGACAAAATGTACTCAACTTGCCTTTAAGTACTCGACCATTTTCACTATCTGGAATTACCAAAAGAAACTCTTGCCGATTTTTCTATGGTTACTAGAAAATAGAGCTTGATTTCACAAGATCTACACTTGGATTCAAATCTTATTTTATTATAACCGCTAAATAAAAAAATCTACATGGTTTTTGGAATGATGAATGATTGAAATGGCAAACTTCACTCATTACTTTTTTGTAAGGTTTACAGCATAAAGCTTCTCTATCCATCATATGGCGCTAAATTTTATATCTGTAGGCTTATGAAGCTTTTCTAATATATATTTAGCCGTTTTCACATAACAGTTCTAATAGAAAAAACTCTAAAATCAACTCAAAAAAAAAAACATTGTAAATTTTGACTTGAGCCAAATGCTTTATAACTGAACTGAACAAGGGTTGTCAAATGAGCCGAAACTTACTGGCTCCTGTAGAAGCAGAATTACAAAATGGACGAATCTTTGCCCAGCACGACATATGGCGCCCTTGTAAACAGATATATTATAACTATTGATAACTCAAACTCTTGGATTTTTATTTCCTTTTAACTTGTTTCAAGAGATGGGGAACCGCAATCTAGCCTGACCGTGCAAAACGTGAATGAGCTTGACAAATAAATTTGAAGTTAAGATGATTTGCATCTCTTTCTTTTTTTTTTCTTTAAAAATGAGGGAGAATAATTCCAAAGATTCCTTTAATAGACACTCATAAACAATCCCATACTTGCGTGCTTGTAACCTCCTCCCCCTCCCCTCCTTTCTCTCTCTAACTCTCTTTTTCTAGCATTATATACAACACTAAACTTTCTTAACTTGGATAATGACAGAAAAGCAGGCGGTCAAGTCGATGTTTGCCGTTCCATCTAGATGTAACTATACAAAGAAGCCAAACTAAAAAATATTTAATTGCTAAACTCGGTTCAACCATGACATAATCATTTTTGGTGAGAAGTAGGGTGCGCGAGTTGTGGTGTTGCCGCAAAAAAATATCAGTAAACAGATCTGGGATTTCCTTCCTTGCAACGGATGAAGGATTTGTTTATAACTTCACGCAAAAGCAAATGGCTATTAATAATAACACTTCATTACGAAAATTGAATTAGATATTTCACCATGTATTCTATCTTTGCAACAGTAAAAAATTACAGAAAAAAGCCTAAATATAATTAGAATGTTACATCAGAATCACCGTCTCTTATTTTGTCTAGGTTTACTACAATCATTGTAGATGTGATTTCCTACATTTTATTTTCTTTTTAATGGCGTAAATAATGGAAACGGAGTCTATCGCGTAGACGACATAGACATGGTAAACGCAACATAGCTTTAATATTTGATGTAGAAACAAACCACAATTATAGCGTCTTTAACTTCAGAGTGATCTGATTTTCATTGTCACAAGTTCAACCAAACATTACGCGGTACATTTATTTTTCTTAAAATAAAATGTAAATTATGTCTTAGATGTAGATCTACATTCTGGAATAATGAAAAAAAAATCACAAAATTAAAAACAAATCATAATTATTTTGTATTCTATCAAGTCGAATATTAGCTCGCAATGTTTTTTTCAGCAACTATACAACAATTACACTTCTTTTTAAA
>JAWDGP010006366.1:0-15000 GCA_033675545.1 Elysia crispata | reverse complement strand
TCCTTCTCTCTCAGACTCTTTTCTCTCTCCCTCTTGTCCCTTTTATATGCGTCTGCCTCTGTGGCACCTTCACCATCCCGTTTTTTCTTCTATTTTTTTTTTGGTGTGAGATATAAACTTTTCCCAATCCGATCTCTGAACGTTCGCCTCCCTACCCTCTCTCTGCCTCTGTCTGTCTGTCTTTCTATGTTTATCTTTCTATCTTTCTCCCTGTCTGTCTGTATTTCTGCTTCTTCATCTCCCTATAATCTCTTCTCCCCCTCCCTCTATTTCTTCCATTTTCCTGTTAAGTCACATTAACTTTTACTTATCTGTCCCTGTAATTGTCCACTTGTGGATTTACACCACATCTCTCTCTCTCTCTCTCTCTCTCTCTCTCTCTCTCTCTCTCTCTCTCTCTCTCTCTCTCTCTCTCTCTCTCGATAATTTACTCTTTCGTTTATCTAACCCAAATTCTTTCTACCCTAACATTTCCTACGCACAATCTCTTGGAAAAGTGACCAGTGGTCGACATAACTTCCTGAGATGCTGAAGGGCAGTGGCCAATACCATGGCAAAAGACAAAAACTTCTTAACCTACTCTATAGCTTAAAAAAAAAATAATCATGTTTTGCCTTCAAAGTTATCTTCCATGTCTATTTCTGAGCTTATAAAACCAAAAAATTCATGAAATTTTTCGCTTTCAAAATATTATATTGTTTTTCTGGGCCTAGCCGGCAAAACAGAACTTTAGGATCCAAATAGAGTAATAAATGATGATTGCTAGTTTTTTTCTTAGGTTTACACTGAGCTCAGGGTGAGGAGCATGGACAAGCCACAAATTTAAAATTAAAAAATGGCAAATTTAGCTAGCATACAAATGAAATTGATTTCTTTTTTAATCATCCAGCAATCCCCCCACCTCCAAGAAGTGTTTTATGAGATGCCTAGTTCCGCATTAAGCATCAACCTTTAAACGGCAATATTATTCGATTCAGTACTTTTTAAAATTCTCTTATTCATTTATTCATTCATTTATCTATTTATTTATTTGTCCATTTATTTATTTATTTATTCATGTATTTATTTATTTATTTATTTATTCATGTATTTATTTATTTATTTATTTATTTATTTATTTATTTATTTATTATTATTATTATTATTATTATTATTATTATTATTATTACTACTACTACTACTACTACTACTACTACTACTACTACTACTACTACTACTACTACTACTACTACTACTACTACTACTACTACTACTACTACCACTATTATTATTATTATTATTATTATTATTATTATTATTATTATTCTTAAGAATAATAATAATAATAATAAGAATAAGAATAAGAATAAGAATAAGAATATTATTATTATTATTATTATTATTATTATTATTATTATTATTATTATTATTATTATTATTATTATTATTATTATCATCATTTTTTTCATTGTTATTGTTATTATTGTTGCTATTCTCTTTAATTTTATCATTATTAGCATTCGTTGTTTTTCTGGTGGTAGTACTGATGATGTTATTATTGTTGTGGTTATATGCTTAAATTTGACACATACTCTCAAAACTTGAAATCTTTCTTTATACCAGTGAGATCCAATGGCATTTAACTCTTCTCGAATTTAAGCATATGTAAGGCGTGTGTCATCACGGCTTTGTGTAAAAGACTTGACCAGCCTATACTCTTAAACTTAAAATTCACTCCGTATTACCAGCATTTAAAGCTTAAAAATAAAGTTACCTTGATGCATATCACTTCTGAAGTTAATTTTTTTGCAATTTCGTCTTATCGTTGCCGGAATCAAAGCAGTAAACTTATATTGGGCACAAGGACCTTAAGGTCTATTGATTGAGCCTCAAATGATTGATTTTGCGTTCGCGGCATACCGTCAACTAGCATAATAATTATCTAATAAGCCGGCTTAATAATGTACCATGGACAAGTAAAAAATGACCAGTAGGTTGAAGAGATGCATTCTTAAACTCGTTCTAGTTTTCTTATACTTCTTATGGCATATCAATTTTGATAACTTCCCATACTTTTCTGCGCTTTAAATTTATTTTACAGTGCGGTTTAAATTTGATATGATCTGAGTGCTCATCTTCTTGGTATACACGGATTAGGTGAGGGAATCTGATAGTTTTCTCTGCCCAATCTCACCCTTTCTTTTTTTCTCTCTTTCTGTTTTATATATGCACGCACGCGCACACAGCCACACTTCATGCTTTTTAGCATAAAATTTCTCCCTCCTCACCCCACCAAACACATTTCTCTCCCCCCCCCTCTCTCTCTCTCCCTCCATTCTCTCTCCTCCCTACCACTCCCTCCTCTGTTTACTTACTTAATTTCTATCTACGTTTATGTCTTCTTAATTTTTATACCTTAGAAAAGGGAACGTGTGACCACAGAACCTTTTAAGATTGTTAATATGCACTGGCTCATTATGTGAAATAAACTTCATAACTGAATCTATTGATCGAAAACTTGTATGAAATTGTCGCAAAAGGTGTATGCTAGGCGTAAATGGTACTATTTTAATAGAGATTAAAGGTTTCTTAATAGTTTTATGTTCATTTCTTCGGTCCGAACTTTCGATGATACTAGTCATATCATTCAAACTGTTTCGATTACCAATATTAAAAAAAAAACAAAACAAAAAAACATTGCCTTGTCTACGCACTTTGAATTGCAATCCCGGCAATAAGCTTAGATCAACAACCTTACTTTAGTTTGAAAAAAAAACCAACAACAACAAAACAACAAAAACCCCAAAAAATTATGCAAATAATAGTAGGACCTTCGATTGAGTACGTAGGTTTAGTATTAAGATATGATTTAGGATATACGGATCATAAATAACTTTCTTACGAAGTTAAATTTCTTTCTTTCTTATTACCAATACAAAAATCAAGCCCAATCTTTGTCTATGTCCCAATGACAGATGTCCTCTTTAATGTGATAGAGGTACCGTACCCATTCAGAATGTCCTTCCCAAACAAAAACGATGAATCAAAATGATGTTGGTTGTTTTTAAATTACTAGTCCTCTTCACCCCAATCCTCTCCTCAAGAAAGTGTTTCATAAGATGATTGGACTCGCCTTATGATCTACCTTTAAATTGCAATATAAAGAGTTGCATTAAACTTTTCATTATTATTATTATTATTATTATTATTATTATTATTATTATTATTATTATTATTATTATTATTATTATTATTATTATTATTATTATTATTATTATTATTATTATTATTATTATTATTATTATTATTATTATTATTATTATTATTATTTTTATTATGATTATAATTATTGTCATTTTTATTTTTCTTCTCTTTCTTCTTCTTCTTCTTCTTCTTCTTCTTCTTCTTCTTCTTCTTCTTCTTCTTCTTCTTCTTCTTCTTCTTCTTCTTCTTCTTCTTCTTCTTCTTCTTCTTCTTCTTCTTCTTCTTCTTCTTCTTCTTCTTTTTCTTCTTCTTCTTCTTCTCATTATCATTGTTATTATTGCTCTTGTTGTTGTTGTAGTAGTTAATATTTTTGTTATTATTAATCTTGTTTGACTGTCCTTTCAAGCAATCTTCAAGCATCGTGTAATTTAATCAGGCTTAACATCGCAGTGGTCTGTCGTAAACCATACATCACAGAATCTTACTATAATATTTCAGTCGGCAAAAAAAGAGAAAGTGCGCCGTAAGTCTAGGGTTTAGAGCGTTCATCCTGATATTTACAGTGAAATTCCCAAATTCGAGCCCATACACGGCTGGGGAGATAATTTCAGTTCTGCTTTCCCTGACGGAGGCTTGAATTAGATGTGCAAAAGCCTGAATTCATTGTGTTGGAACCAAACAAGCAGAAAGAAAAAGAGGAACTAGTGAACCATCATTACAAACTCAGTGTTATTCTATAGACGTTTCAGCGTGTTGAGCCCAAAATATATGTGGGTTCCTACCACGTGGTTGGTTGGTTGGTTGTCCTCTTAACACCCAATAAAGTATATGATTGTGGAGACTTTAGAAAAGAGATAGAGAACGTGTTTGATCTATGCTAAGAACTGATCATCTCTATTGCTTCACTAGTGATGTCATTCTACAAAAAAAAAAAAAAAAAAAAAGAGACCAGAGATTATTATCTTTCCGCTCAAATTTCTATCAGTCAACAATAAGATAAGTTCTTGCTCTGTTGACCTAGGCTGGACATGCTTGGGTTTTAACCAGTGCTCGCAAGCCAACAATTCCCTCTCTAGTCTTGCAAAATCGAATAACATTTTTATTCTTCTATTTTAAGGGCTTGATACGCCTACGCCGTCACCGCCTTTAAAAGATTTTCTCACGCTATATTCATTAAACCTGTAACCTATTTCGGTCCAAAGTAATTTTCATGCCAGTCATTATTCAGTTGATTTAGTCGAATTGAGTTTTGCAAAAATCAATGCAGGAATATTAGTCCTTGATTGAGCTTTGTAAGAGTTGCTTGAACAGCACGGCATAGTGTAAACTGATAAAATAATTATGATTATTCTAATGAGTCAGCCTAATCAGTAATCAGGAAGCCACTCAAAAGATTGATCAATAGAATGATACATTGCCATCTTAAACTCGTTACTATTTCTTTATATTATGGATAGAATACATTGTATCGCTCATTCACTTTGCTCTCCCTAAAATTCTTTACAGCTCTGAACGAGGCGTTTTGATTGACACAGGTTTGGAAAAGATGAGCGCATTGCTTACCAGGTGCGTCAACCTTACAGTTTACTCTCTTCTCCTCCTTTCTTTTTTACTGCATGCAAATACACACTGTGTATACTTCATGTATTTTTGCATGAAACATCCTTCTCTTTTCCTCTCTCTCTCTCTCTCTCTCTCTCTCGTTCGCTCGCTCGTTCCTTCTTTCATCCCATATGTATCTCTGTTTACCTCTTTATGTTTTTACCTCTACTCTTCCTCACTCCTTTCCTTCGACTTTCTTCTTCTGAGGGTTGGTTCTTTTTTTATTCTTTTTCGATATGACACTTTCGTTGTTTGTGTATCTTTCTCTTTCTATTTCCTCTCTCTCTCTCTCTCTCTCTCTCTCTCTCTCTCTCTCTCTCTCTCTCTCTTGTTCTGTCCACCACTACCTCTTTTGTTCACCCACTCTATTCATTTCTACATTTTTGTCTCCCAAGCACTATCTCTTAGGATAAGGAACTGTAGTCTACAAGAACACTTTAGATGCCCTGGGTCATTCCGTGGCAATAAGACAACAAACTTCATAACGTAGAGGTCGAAAACTCGGGTCATACAAATTCGTCCCTAAAGTGGTATTCCATGTTCGCGGATTTTAAACATAAGAGTTTTTAATATTCACTCATTCGCTCAAACCCTTTAATAATAATAATAATAATAATAATAATAATAATAATAATAATAATAATAATAATAATAATAATAATAATAATAATAATAATAATAATAATAATAATAATAATAATAATAATAATAATAATAATAATAATAATAATAATAATAATAATAATAATTATAAGAAGAAGAAGAAGAAGAAGAAGAAGAAGAAGAAGAAGAAGAAGAAGAAGAAGAAGAAGAAGCCTACACTGTTGTTTGTTGAGTAATTTAGATATATTCAAATTTCTCTAGAACATTGTGTTATGGACGGTCAAGATTAATAAAGAATGAAAGAAAAGCATAAAGCAAAAACAAAAAAAAAAAAACCCAGAAAAAAAAAAAAGAAAAGAAAAAAAAAATTAAAATAAAGGATAGCACAACTAGCAAGACGTGTTTTTTTCTTTCTTAGTAGCTTCATCGTGCTGTATAATCCATTGAGACGTTGTCCTTAGATCTAAGGAGTTCCAACCATATGATTGTTATCTTCTTGACACGTGACGAAGTGGACTCTAAGGAGAGAGACGCCATTTATGGTCAATGCTAAGCATTCGTGATCACCTTTGCTTCGATGTTTTAGTCATTCTTAAGAAATGAAAGATGCAAGTCTTGGAAGAAAGATAGTTATGAATGGACTCATTTTGTCAGTCTACTTTCTTTCTCTATATCAAGGGTTTGTAAGGCTTTTGCAGTTTCACAAGTATAGGCCATCATTTTTCTGGGATTAAAGGACGTGCCGAACAATCTATCTCCTAAACATTTTGTAAAGATGCCTTGTTTACAAAATATCAAGAAAGCAGGAAGTGTATAAAAATAATTGGGCCCAAGGAACTTAATGTCCTTGATTGGGTGGGCCTCGCACGATTTGCCTTGTGTACACGGCATACAGACAATTGGTAGGGTAGATTGATAGTAACCATGTACGAATGTGCCCGCTAAATTAAAAATGAGCTGGCCGACATATTTTTTCTTTGATAGATAGACAATCTTGATCTCTTCATAAGTTTCATTTTATCTTTGAGTAAAACAATTTTCAAACACAACAAACTGTTTTCATTGACACGGTGTTGGAAAGCACGATTTAAATGCTCAGCTTAAAATACTTGAATGAGGTGAGTAAACTGATAATTAAATTTTACTCTTCTAGACCCTTTTCTTTTTTTTTTCCTTACATGCACACATACACACACACCCGTAGGCATACTTCAGGCATTTTTGCATGGAATTGTCTCTCTCTCTCTCTCTCTCTCTCTCTCTCTCTCTCTCTCTCTCTCTCTCTCTGTCTCTTTCTCTCTCTCTTCTCTGCTGTCTTCTCTAAGCTTGCCGCTCTGAATATCGTACAAAACAAATCATCAGCTCATTTTTATCTTTTATTTCTCCCTTTGTCTCTATGTCGAGTAATCTTTTCATTCCTTTGTTACAAACTTCGCCAATCTAATCCCTCGTTTCCTTGACATGTCATTTAATTTTGTCTGTTTCTATTCTTTGTTTTGTATCTTCTTTTGAATTTTATAACATGCTTTATGAAAGTTAAATTAAAAAAAAAAAGGTTTTGGACACAATCAAATTTTACATCACACAAACCTGACGTTAATCCGCTCGCTGCAGGACAGCATTGTTGTCCGTGAGTCTTTCACGTTGGATTGCCACGTGAGACATTTCTCAGACACAAAGACGCAATCGTCCGGACTCACCGATTATGAGAATCGTTGATAAACTACAAAAAGGGTGAGTGTTGTGAATAAAATCCCAAGTTGTGCTGGACAAATTTAAAAAGAAATGAATTCTTCCCTGTTTTGTTATGGTTGGAAACTACCTGAGGTTTCCTGGACGGACTAATTAACAAATGAAATATTAAAAAAAAAATTGCAGATCCAATAGAAATATCTCTGGAAACACAAGACATTGTCTTACCAGCAAACAACAGTCAGATGAAAAATTTTTCTACCGAACGATTGCTTCGAGATCTGGTGAGATGCTTAAGATTTTCAAGCCAGTTATTTTGGCAATTTAAAAAGGTTTCTAAACTATCAAGAGTCCAAAATCTACTTATAGACCTCTATTGGACAAACTCATTGTAGAAGGAAAAAGTCCAGCGTTTAGAGATGCTTGAGCTTCACATTGCCCTAAAAGAAAAAATAGAATGAAAAAATTTTGAGTCATAAAGAAGCACCCCAAATTTAGAGCCTTATATCATTACAATATGATTTGTTACAGTTCTACGTCTTCCAGTAACGGTGTATTAATTGCTCCATCATGATATAGAAACAAAGACTAAATAATCCGTCGCTTTCGATTTTTCGCTTTTTCCATATTGTGAAGAAACCAAAATAAAAATACTACTTCCCAGAATTCATGAAAAATTTCTGTATAAACTAACAACCATAAATCCCAATAATAGTAGAAATATTGGTAGTAATAAAAGTAGTAGTAGTAGTAGTAGTAATAGTAGTAGTAGTAGTAAAAATTGTAGTTGCAGCAGCAGCAGCAGCAGCAGCAGCAGTAGTAGTAGTAGTAGTAGTAGTAGTAGTAGTAGTAGTAGTAGTAGTAGTAGTAGTAGTAGTAGTAGTAGTAGTAGTAGTAGTAATTGTTGTTGTTGTTGTTGTTGTTGTTGTTGTTGTGGCACTAGCAGTTTTAAGATACCTTGTAAAACATCTCTTTGATAACTGTAAAAGCTGTGCATTCAAAGTACCGCAGACTATTGTTTCGTTTCAAGGTTTTTGACGTTCAACTTTTCCCGCTCAAACTGAAAGGTTTGCTGCTGTCTACAAATTGCAAACATGACGAACTGCTCCTTGCAACGGAAGTGGAGTGATATTGCTGACTGTAAATGAAGTGATGTTGCTGACTGTAAATAATTCGTGTAGCCATAGCTTAGGTTCCTAACAAAACAATGTATCTTAAAAAAGAAAGAAAACCACTGTTAAGCTAATCCTGGGTCTTCCTCCAAGCCTTGTTAAAGCCTAGACGTTGCACACGTGAAAGGACAAACACACCAACGTTAGTGTTACTCATCTCTCCTGAGTCCGCATGTCTTTATTGCACAGAGACGATATAAGACCTTCGGATAATTCTGCTCTCAAAGGGCCATGCTTAGCTTAAGGCCAACCTTCAACTCAATTGGCTTTTTATCCTTGTCTAGTGAAAAGTTAATGGTAATAAACCATGCTGCCTTGTGGAGAAGTTTATTTCTTCTTAACAAGATCGCCTCAGGTGTCGAGAATAAAACATTAACAGTTTTGAGCTTGGGTTCAATAAGAAGGATTCTTAGTCCATTGGGTAAAGAAAGTGGATTATTGTAGGAAAAGAGAATATGTTTTAATGGGCTTTCAACACAGTGTGCAGCATTTAGGCTGCTTAAAGTACACCCTGTGCTTGAATAAAATATAACCAGGAGGAAAGCAAGTCATTGTGGATACTGCGTAGGGGCCTATGTTTAGAAACATGTCACCATAACAAGATAATATACAGATTCCAAGCAGAATTTGGGAAAGATCGTCTTATAAACCTCATATAATAGTAAGAGGTTTCACGGACGGGCCATACTTAACTTCATTTTTCAAAGGGAATGAAACATTTACATGTATATTCCATAGATTCTGAATACTGATTTTTTTGCATATCTCGGAGTGTCAACTTTTTAAACAAAAAATATACCTGTCATAATTATTGCAAAGAATTGGACTAAGTAAAAGTGTCAATTTAATGAAAGACCCTCGCACTGATGGACGAATTGTATAATTATGACACTTTCGGTTTTTCAAACATATCTAAAGAAGGCTCACTGGTGTTGAAATAATTTTTAGCACCAACTCTGCTAGGAAAAAATTATAATATCTATCGCTTTAGAAAATTCTTTCATTGAAAGTCAAATTCTAGATCATATATGAGTATTCCAGTTCAGCAATACTATAAGACAAGAATTCAGCATTTTTTTAAAAGTAAAGAAAAAAAAACAAACTTGGTCCCTTTTCAAACTCTTCCACGTGTATCTATTTTTATTTGGTTTTGTATGAACTTTACGTGTGCATAGGTTTAAAAGCATTAGGTAGGACGTCTCCTTTCACGCAGAGATCTATAATCCCATAAATATTGATCTAAAAGTTTCCCATAAGATATGTCATGTGGAACCCGTTCAACTTTCTTACTCTCTGTTTTAGCATTAAAACGAACGCAGTTTCATACTTCATCTAAGCGAGGAGAATATGAGTAAAAATCCGAGCGCGTACCATTTCGACGGCATAAGATTGATTTTGTTTTTTTCTTTATTTTTAAAATCCGATCAAATGCAAATCTTTGTTTTGAGCAAACTGGTGATGCGATATTTTAAAAATAAGTTACAATGGTGAATATAACATTTACTGACTAATGTATTGTCATCATAAAGGTGACCATGCGAAGCAAGATTATTACTGTTTGCGTCACAGGAAACCTGCATATTACTAACAAACTATTTAGACTTGCTAGAATAATGAAATGAGCGACTGAGTGTGACTCACGGACGGTCTCCTTCAGACCTCCTCAAGAGTGACACACTATTTGTTTTTCTTTCAGCCCAGCTCCAAGCATACCTTCACTGAGCTTGAACGACTTGCAAGTTTGCTTTACATTGTTTACATATATTTTGAAAGCCAGCCCCAAGTTTGATTTTTGTGGGAAAAATTTAGCTAGTTATTTATTCTTATATTGCAATACAATTACTGTATTGATTAGAGTAATTTGATAAACCATTATCGCATGAAATTTCCGATTGGACTCTGTACATATTTTTTCATATCTCCATCTTTGCCACAGGAACACGTTTATTTCATCTGTGAAATAAAAGAAAGGCTTAAGCCACAGTCCAGACTCCTCGCCGACTGCACAAAATGCGACAAGATATTTCTCAGGTTAGAAAAGTTTTTCTTATTCTTCAAGTCTTTCCAGTGGTTCACTCAATCCCTCACCTATCTAGCCTCTACCTCTTGCTGCTCGTATTTTCTAAGTCCGTGAAAATCTCATCTCTTCATGCGTAATTAAGTCCCCTCTACGGCTTATTTCTTTTTAATCCATAAGTATTTGCATATGTTCACTCATTGTATTCTCTACTCTGGCAAAGAGGTGGCTTCTGTCTCGTTTTGATAAAAATAGAAGTTATTGGAATAATTATGACACGATAAGTTCAGAACAATTTTAAATAAAAACTGAAATGAACAAATTTAACATCAATTTTCCACCATTTTTTCTATTTGACGAATGGCTGTTCATTTTAAATTTCATAAGAACATTATAATTTAATATCGCACATATGGCATTATAAACGATGATGCCTGTGTTAAATGTTCTAAATTACCGTTATTAGTGATAATGATTTTGAGGTGGCCTTAATTACGATTCATTCCTTTTAGCTTTTTACTGTCTGAGGGAGAGCTGAATTTAAATGGTGAGGTAAATCTTGTAAATTTGTTAAATTTCAGACTAATGAGTGATAAGAACGATTGTGGAAGCTCTTGAGCAAAAGAAAACCAGAATCATGTGGATTTTTAGACCGATTTATTTCCACAATGCGTCGGCAAAAGGCAGGCACTTTGCGAATCAAATATTCATTGGTTTTTGACAAACCATATTTTTCATCACACTCCTCGTCGATCTTTTGAATATTAGCGTGCATCTTCGAGACATAATTTCGAAAAATGTAAATGAACCAAAGCCCATGAAATTTATGAATTTGTAAAACGCAATTTATTTTTAAACCTTTCACAGCAATACAAACTGTCATTAGAGTCGAGAATGCCGCTTCAATCTTGATTCCTGAATTCAACATAAATTGATGCATAAACTTTAAATGCCCTCTAATCTATATAGAATATCTCCCCCTAAATTTCTAGCTAGCTTGTGTATAATGCGGTTTACTTTGTTCCTTTCAAGAACCTCATAGGTAGGACTACCACGATGGCTCCTCACGTATGACCATTGAGGGTAAGCAACACCCGAGGGACAAGCATTGCCCATTCTCATGACCAGATTACCCAGATCAGACCATAGCAGAAATGTTCATGTTGAAATTCTCCACAATCGTCATCACACAGCAGCAACACTTTTCATTGTTCAGCCAGCAAGATCTGGCTGCAATCTCTGCAGGTAAGTCATCCGTAATATGGTAGGACTTCCGATTGAGTACTTTGGTTTTGTATAGTAAGAAATGATATATTGATATATTTTTTAATTGTAAATTCATTGTTAGAAACCATTTTTACTCTTGAAGCATTAATATGGCCCGATCAAACGAAGCCCTTCTTTAGTATGATAGAGGTACCGTACCCATTCGGAAGTCCTTCCTATAAGATATGAGGAGGTGTTTCTATTGATTGCATTTATCATACCTGTGTGAACAATATCATTCATAATTGTGTAATATATGAACATACCAGATTGTATTCATGGTCTAATCAAGCTTAATTTTTCAGTCATGAGCAACATCAACCGGTAGTAACTTCTGTCGTGAAAGATTCCGTTTCTGCGAATTTTTCTCTCTTTCCAACAAATTCAAAGGTGATCACACATTTCAATTTGGCTCCTTTTTATAATGAAGAGCTTCCGTTAAAAATATGAAAAGACAAACCCATTTTATGACAAGGACTTTAAATATTCTTGATAGAAATATACGCTTTGACAGTGATGCGCTTTGTTTCGTTCTCTGTGGAAAAACAATACCGCAACTATCATTTCAGATTCTTGATAAATTACTTCAAGTTGTAGAAATTCAATCAGAGGTATTTGGAGCCAAGAATGTATAAAAATGAGCTAGTTTTTGTTCTTTTAAAATATTATTTCAGGAGGTTTGGTTTAAATTATAAATTGTCATGAGTTCTGCAAGGTAACGTTTTTTATTTGACAACAGTTTTTAAATTTAAGTGGAAAATGTCGATTTATGCGACTAAAAGATGTACTAAAAAGTTGCCACTAGCCCCTTCTCTTTGCGGAAATATCAAAAGCGTCCTATTTTGTTTTTATTGTATTGAGGTCACATTATAGCAAGGTTGCGAAAACAGTATCGTAGCGCCCTGAGAGATCAGCGATTATTGTTGGCGAGTCTTAGAGCCTCTCTTATGAGAAAAATGACACTTAGCAATATCTATAAAGCAAAATTGTCAAATGAGGAAAAGAGCAGCACAGTACAAAAGCGAAAAGGCAATAAGACAGGAGAAAATTTTAAAAGAAAATAAAATATAGATTGAAGAAGAGGGAAAGTTTAAAGAGCAAAAAATAATGTAAAAAGAGTTAACCAATGAAATATATTTTTTCCTACGATAATATTTATAAGGCATTGATTTTCTATTCTTATCGCTTCTTATCGCTTCTTATCGCTTATATCTTATCGTTTATAGACCGCTGATACTCGTATTTTTTTTTCTTAAAATAATGAATGAAATAAGACTTTCAGTTGTAATGTTAATAATTATTGGTAACATACATTTGAAGGAGAAGATCGAGACAAACCGATTGCAGTAAAAAAGGAAAGAACATCTGAAAAGTGGACAAATAAAGAAAAATAGATGAAAAGAACAACCAAAATGATTGAACTAAGACAAGTGCAAAAATAAGAAATGAGAAATGTGGAGAAAAGCCAGAATAATGAGGGAAAAGACAGCTTGAGAACACAATTAAAGGCATTAGTAGCTGCATAGCATTAAGTTTTTTAGACAAGATGATGGACTAATACAAAAATCAAGCAGATACAAACAAGGTTTTGAAATTTAATTTCACTGTAAAGATTTGCCTCTTCTCATCCAGTTGACATCATGCTTACGTCTGATCACATCGATATAGAACATTGATATCGATGGGAGCAGCGCATGATTATAGAATATACATCTCATCAGCACAGTGATCATATCACAGAACCCTCTTCAGAATTTTCCATATGGAATGAAACCTTAAAGAATGGAGAGCGTATTGCAAGAAGGAAAACATTCACTTTCTATGTGTCTCTTTAACAGATGCGTGTCTGGTTTTATAAAATGTAGCGTAAAACGTCAGATGTTATCTTAAAAACATTGGATGATGAGATCAAAGCGACTCAAAGCACCGTCATTTATAGTATGTCTTTCAGCTGCCTTTAAAATAGGAGGAGGGGAAGGGGGAAGAGGAGGGGGAGGAAGGCGTGATCTCATCTCTCTATATCAGTAATTCATTTATTTCGCAAGAGAGGATTTTATTTTCAAATTTTCACTTAAGGTCGATGTAATTATGGAATGCAAAAATTTTTAAAGCTTCTTATAAAATAATCCAAAACAAAACAACAAGAAACAGAAAAAGCAACTTAGCATATGAAGATAATGCATAATGTGATTATTTTGCTGACGATAGAAGTAATATATTATAAAATAGAAAGAAATTTTTAAAAGTACATGTTGAATATATATATATATATATATATATATATATATATATATATATATAAATATATAAATATATATAAATAATTACATATAGTTTGAAGATAAGTTATAATTATATATATATATAAGAGAAAGATATTTATCAATAGGAACTGGATAAATAGACAGTCAATAGCTAGATGCTTAAATAGATAGAAAGGCAGTGAGAGATATTACTGTTGAGACAAATAAGAAAAGCACTCTGTAAATTTATGTAGATAGAAAAGCTAGATTTCAACTCTTGAAACGTTACATGCAGCTTAAATTCCAGAATCAGTTAATATGCAAGGATAACCGCAGGTATTTGAGAAATGAAAAAAATATGAAAAAGTCACCAACTTGAACTTAGGACATGAACTCAGCAAAAACAAATAGTATTTACCATAGAAATCGTTTCGACTTTCATGTTGGCTTCTTCAGTACAGAAATGAGAAACAGAGGACGAGTAACAAAAGTTATACATACAGTAGCCTAAGCTGGACACAAATTGGACAGGTGATTGGTTGTGGGACGGGCAGGGTGCACCTTGTTTCTGTTCTAGCCGTAGTTGCAAGGTCCAGGGCACTGACCCATGGTGGGGAGGCATACTGCGCGAGGTCGTTGATAAGGGGTTAGTTGAGGTTGGCGCGTCTTTACGATTGTGTGTTTGGAGAGGCAAGTAGTTTGAATTGGGCTACTTTTTATGTCAAAATGTTTTGAGGGGCAATAACGGTGGAAGTGATGGGGGAAAGGGGGCATCGGAGGGAAGGAGGTGTGAGCGAAAAATGAGGTTTAGAAGGTTTCTTATGAATAAACAGGGGCAAAAAAACATTTAAAATTCATGCATAATCTTTGTATATCCCACATTAAAGTTATCACAGAGTTTTGTAAAAAGTGAACTATTTCAGGAGATGTATACATTGTAAGGAGAGATGTCGTCTTTCTTCTCTCTGTCTTACTATTCTTTTTCAATTATCTCTCCCTCCCTCTCTCTCTCTCTCTCTCTCTCTCTCTCTCTCTTTGTCTCTCTCTCTGTCTCCAGCTCTCTCATTCCTCGGTTGGCAATTTTCTATTTTCTCGGTAATCCCTCTCTTTCTAACCCCCCCCCCCCCCTCTCTCTCTCTCTCTCTCTCCTTGTCTCTCTCTGTCTCCAGCTTTCTCATTCCTAGGTTGGCAACTTTCTATTTTCTTATTAACTAATCTCCTT
>JAWDGP010006365.1:105000-140000 GCA_033675545.1 Elysia crispata | reverse complement strand
CTCTCTCTCTGTTTCCTTCCTTCTCTCTAAACTGTTTTCAAGTCCCTTTATCAGATCATGGATGTCGCCAATCCAAAGTTTGCAAAAGCACCAATCTCTCTGAGTGAGCTGTGAAAGATAAGTCAGATGTGGACAGAAATTGTTGAAGCTGTCCTAGGACTCAAAATGTTCATCGCAGAAAGGTTTCCTACATCTAGATGATTAAGTTAGTAACAGTACTGAACATTTCTTTGAACAACACGATCTTAACTATTCTTTGAAGCCTATGTATAAATCAAATTTTACTAGCAGCTTTAAAATTCATATGCAAATAGCCTTATAAGATGTGCTGAAAATGTAGAAAAAATCGTATAGTTTTCCTTTCTTTTGGTATCTCATTTTCTATCAATTGCAGTTGCTGAAATTATGCTACTCATACCCAGAGAAAAAATTTATTATGGTGAATTTACTGTGACTTCCAATCCTCTCTCTCTCCTCCCAGCTTGACATAGGAAAGAGATGTAAATTATCATGGCCTAGCGATGTGTACCCTCATGGCACTAAAGTGGGGAGATTACATCAGTATGTGCATATATCGTTTATAAATTGTCGTTCGTGATTATTCAACAAGAAGTGGCTAAGAGCATAGAGCTTTCACCCTGGTATCTGCAAGATCATCTTTGCGGGTTCGAGTCCTACTCCATTGGTAGGTGAGTTTAAAGCCTTCCATGCCCGACGGGGGCTTAGTTTAGATATAGTAAAAGGCCTGAGATCATCATGTTGTCGACAGGTTTCAGTCAA
The DNA here is from genome assembly GCA_033675545.1 of Elysia crispata. Taxonomy (NCBI): domain Eukaryota; kingdom Metazoa; phylum Mollusca; class Gastropoda; family Plakobranchidae; genus Elysia; species Elysia crispata. The sequence goes on along the minus strand of JAWDGP010006365.1, from coordinate 139,220 downwards.
CAAGCAACCGTGTTATGCTTCCCTGTCAAGGAAAAATGTAACATGTTTAATTTAAACATTACTTTTTTTTGATAAACAAGTTGGCTACTTTTTCTGTACATTTTTATACCCTGTTCCTCATTCAATCCTCTCTGTTTATCCATTTGAATCTCTCTCTCTCTCTCTCTCTCTCTCTCTCTCTCTCTCTCTCTTTCTTTCGTGCCACTCTCAGCGATGTGTACTCTCACGGCAGTGAATAATCTTGGACCAGCGATGTGTACTCGCATGGCATAATCTTGTACCTGCAATGTGTACTCTCATGGCAGTGAATAATCTTGGACCAGCTATGTGTACTCTCACGGCAGTGAATAATCTTGGACCAGCAATGTGTACTCTCACGGCAGTGAATAATCTTGGACCAGCTATGTGTACTCTCACGGCAGTGAATAATCTTGGAACAGCGATGTGTACTCTCACGGCACTTAAGTGGAGAGATTACATCAGTATGTGCACATTTCGCTTATAAATTATCGCAAGTGAATATTCGACCACAGAATAGAGGCTAAGGGCATAGAGTATTCACCCTGATATCTGCAGGATCACTTTCAGGGGTTCAAGTCCCACACCATCAGTAGGTGAGTTTAAAGCCTCGTTTTTTTCCGTTCCCGCCATGCCGGACAGGGGCTTTTGTTAAAATAATAGGCCTGAGATCAGCGTGTTGTAAAAGTGCTTTAGGTAATTGGCAATCTGTGTTGTGTTTCTTTGAAAGAAAAATGTTACATGTTAAATTTAAACATTACTTTTTCTTACAAACAAGTTACATGTATTATTTTTTTTTGGGTCACATTTTTTATAATCTACTCCTGATTCGGTCATATGTCTATCCATCTGAATCTCTCCCGCTCTCTTTCTCATCTCTCTCTCTCTCAATTTATCTCCTCATTCTTTTTCTCTTAACTTCCTTCTGTATAAAACGTTTTTATGTCCCATTATCAGGTTCTGGATGTCATCAGTCATAAGTATCCCAAAGCCGTAACCTCCCCGAGTGGGCTGTGAAAGGTACCCTAGGTGTGAAAAGCTCCAGTTGTGGACAGACGTTGTTGGAGCTGCCCCAGGACCTACCGGGGGAGGGGGAATGTTTATAATCAGAGAAAGGTTTGCTATATATGTCTAGATGGTTTATTAAGTTTATGCCGGTTTCGAACATTTCTTTGATCAAGATTTTAAGAATTCTCTAACGCCTTTTTTTTTTAAATTAAATTTTACAGTCCGCTCTTTGACATGTCAATAGCCTTATAAGATGCCATGAAACGGTTGAAAAATCTTCAACGCTTACTTTCGATAAATCCGTATCTGTCATACTGCAGTTGTAAGAATAATGCTATCCACATTCAGAGTCAATTTATTACAGTGATTTTTTTTTATTCTATATTGTCTGATCAGTTTAATTTGCTGTCTCTCTCTGATCCTCCTTCCCTCCTCCAAGCTTTACCTTTTACCTGGACATTAGAAAAGTGAGGTGAATAGTCTTGGACCAGTAATGTGTACTGACACACAACCAGAGAAGCTTAATCAGGTTCACAGCATTTGGATTAACTTCTGGAGCATTCCACAAGGAGGCTCAAGAGGAGAGAGTTTCAAGAGTAAACTATGGGTTGGTAATAAAGACAAGTTTGTACAAAATGAAAGATGAAAAAAAAAAGTTGACTTAGAAAGCCATAAGCTGGTTTCTTTAAGAAAAAATTTGGCAGAAATTACATTTTTGTTATTTTATTTGCAGGCCTAGTTTTTTTTTAACTATTAGAATCTGATATTATGATAAGGACAAAGTTGATAAAATTTCAATGCTAATGAAGCTTTAAGTCACCGATTTTTATAAGTGTAATGAAACAATTTTTTTCAAGATGATAAATTTGATTTAAGGCCATTTCAAATACTTCAACTTAAAAAAAAGTGATGTGCTCTTTATTGGATCTTGCCAATATTTTCCTGTTCCCTTTAGATTTGAGGGTCTGTTTTTATTTTCCTCATCAGGAGTTGATTATCAGCATGCCTAGTTAGCGCTAAATTTGTCATCTGGTCTATCACAGTGTTTCAGCAGCAGCTATACCAGAAAGATATGATCAAAGATATAGCCTGAGAGAAAGGCGTGGGCGTGTCTCTTGATGCTCTGACAAAAGTAGGTTTATATGATCGCTTTCTCGTTTTTCTAAGTTTCTTTCGTATGTTACACTTGATAGTACTTCTTTGGCACAACCTTTTTTTTCTTTTTCAATAAATGGGATTTCAATAAAATTACGTTACCCTTTTTTTATATATGGTATTTAATCAATCATGTGCCATGCTCTTTAGCGTAGGCAATCATGACCTTCCACACATCTCTATCCTTGGTCGCTTTCCGTGCTTCTGTCACTCTTCCTACTTGGTGTGTCCATCCAACATCTTTTCATGCTGTTTTCCCCTGCTACATTTTCCCTCGATCATTCCAGTTGTCACAAGATGTTCCAGTTTCTCTCCTCTCATCACATGGCCAAAATAGGTTGCTTAGCTTTTATGTATTCTATTTATGAGTGATGTTGTGTCAGTTTCTCGCATTACTGATTTGTTTGATTTCTTTGCAATCCATGAGATTCATAGCATTCTCCAAAGGAACCATATTTCTGTTGCTTCCAATTTCTTTTGTAGCCGCTTTGAAATTGTCCATGCCTTACATCCGTACATCAGAATGGGTTCAATATAGCACTCCAGGGCTCTTCTTGTGTGAATAGAGATGTCGTCCTTGGTTAGTATTGATTTCATTCTCTGAAAACTCTTTTTTGCTTGCGCTACTTGATGCAATTTCAGTGTTGTTGCGTCCATAAGTTGATATGAAGCACCAAGTATTTGAATTAACCCTTTTCCCTGAGTTTATTCCAGTTGACAAAGATTTGATATGGGATACTCATTGTTTCAACTGACAACCATAATTTCTATATTTTTGCTATTCAGTTTCAACCCTTTCTTTCTGCTTTCTTCTTCAACGATGTTTAATAATTACTGCAAGTGTACTTCATTTTCTGCCATTATTACAGTGTCATCAGCGTATCTCAAGTTGTTTACGTTGTGCCATTCTTCTTTAATTCCTGGGTATCCTAGGTTTCATATAATAAGTTCACGGTAGAGAGAGAAAAGAGTTGGGGAAAGCACACATCCTTGTCTGACACCATGCTTTATTGTATTAAAAGAGCTGATTTCTCCATCAACTCGCATAGCTGCTGTTTGTTCCTAGTACATGTTTTTGATCACTAATAGATCTTTTTCAGCTATCCTCAACTGTGTTAGAGTTGTAATTATCTCATCATGTAGTACTCTTGTCAAATGCCTTGGTGTAGTCAATGAAGCACAGATATACCTCTTTTTGTGCTTCAAGAGCTCTTTCAATTATATTATTATATGGTTTCTTTGGCGATGCAATAAATATAGATTTGTAGATGTCTGGTGGCATCTGACCTGTGTCATAGATTTGAGTAATGTTGTGATCTTATCGATTCCATAGTCTTCAAGTGCTTCTAAAAGTTCCACTGATATACTGTCTGGGCCTGTTGCTTTGCCTATGGTTTTACATTTATGAAATATGGAATATCAAATTATTTCTTCTAGTTTTATTCGGACAAGGTATGATTTGTGAGTTCCAAATAGAACTAGATCAACTTTCTAACCTCTTGAACTCAAAGGACGATTTATTGATTCCTACAAATCAGTGTATCCATGGATAAAGATTGGCGGTGAATACTGTTAAGTACAGGCAGTAACTTGCTTTATACACTTAATCTGAATTTGTTATTGAATGCACTAGTGAGTTCGAACACGGCAGTCTCCAATAAATTTACAACCTTCAACTTTTCCATTGCTTTGAGGAAAAAAAATGACCCTTGGCGTTGATGCAACACTCAAAGAAGCAAAAACTAACCAGATTGTAGAAAATTATTATGACAAAGCTGTAGTTGATTAGTCATTAGATCAATAAACGTTAAATGAGAATTGTTTTAAACATTTTCTTCCCTCAGGTTATGCAGGGCAGATGTCGAATTTTCTCTACATGATCTCCCCATAACATTTATCATCAAGCTGCAAAATGGAATGACGTCTCAATTAGGATGGATCTTTCCGAGTGGACAGGCTGTGTTCAGACGTGGATTCTTCGTAGTTTAATTTATGTTGATTGAGTTTGTAAATGATAAATTCATGTCTTTTCAGCTGATTTGCTCGACGGAGGCCTATATGTTATAACCAACAGAGGCTTATCTGGTTTGCCCGTCAGGGCATATATATTTTGCCTGATGGGGCGTATATGTTCTGCCCAACAGAGGCTTACATGTTCTGCCCGACGGAGGCTTGTATGTTCTATCCGACGAAGGCTTATATGTTGTGCCCGACGGAGGCTTGTATGTTGTGCCCGATGGAGACTTGTATGTTGTGCCCGACGGAGACTTGTATGTTCTGCCAATGGAGGCTCAAGTTTACCATCCCAAAGGGAGGCTAATTAGTTTTGCAATGCCCATCGATGGCTAATCTGTTCAACATTGTACTGGCCTACGGTGCCTCTCATTTGTAATACAAGAGGAAAATAATTTTTGTTAGCAATTGTAATGCTTGACAGGTGACAATTTTGTCATGCTTGACGGAAGCTAATCTGTTTAGCTCTGCACTGCCTGATGGTAGCTTAGTTTAGCCATCTAGGGGGAGGCTAATCTGTTTAGCTCTGCACTGCCGACGGGGGCTCAGTTTTACCATTTTGGGGGAGGCTAATCTGTTTATCCCTGCACTGCCCGACGGGGGGCTCAATTTTACCATTTTGGGGGAAGCTAATCTGTTAAGCTCTACACTGCCCGATGGGGGCCCAATTTTGCCATCTAGGGGAGGCTAATCTTGTGGCCATTCCAGAACCTTAGTCTTGTCCCACGGAGATAAATTGTTCATCATTGCCTCAAAAAAGTTAAACTGATCTTTTTGTGAGTCAGCGATAGCTCAAATTTGTGTGAAATCTCAAGGTAACTTGGTTGACAATGAACCAAAAGCTTGGAACCATTTTAGAATAGCTATAAGCTCTTATCTCTCCTGTTAGTTCTCGGTTTTGGAAAACCTAATGCTTTATTTATCAATAAGACAATACGGTCTTAGGCATGTGATTGTTTTGGTAGCAGTTAAGCTAACTTTGCTCCATTCCATTTTTTTTCTGGGGGGAAAATTGTGGGAGAGTTATGGAAGGGGATGGTCAGAAACAAGATTTTATCAAGATAAAACTCACGTAAACTTTTATATGATTTGACGTAGCTTTGTTTTTCACGTGCATGGACAAAGAACCTGCAGGAACCTGCATTGTAACACTCTCTATTGATTGAAGCTTGCCTAAATTCCGACACATCCTAAGTGGGGAAAACTTGTATTGGTCTCACAATAAGCTCAGCATTGGCCAACAGGAATAAATTGCTTTTCGCAAATCTTTGCTTGGCAGCAGATTTATAATGAACACATCTAAAGGTGCGATAGTAAAACATGTTGAGAGGGTCCCCTACACTTCCACACCTGAAGAGACTAAAACTAATGTTCAAACGTAGAAGAAAAATCTAATGCACTTTATAAAACTATCTGTGTGGTGGTCCTCACTGCCTCATGTAACTATGTGCCCGTAGAAGACTAAATCTAGATCCTGTTATTTCCTTGAGGAAATACAAAAATGTATGTTGAGAGTACAATCCGTGATTCGACAAATCTGTAACAACCAAATTTTTCTTCAGAAAAATCTATATTCCTCTCATTTTCATATACCTTGCTTCTATATATACCACACAGGTTTCACTACAGTTTATGTGGACACAGTCTTAAAACTGAACACATTTATCGATGCAAATACAAACACTTTGTCGTAATGATTATTGAACTTAACATTCACACTTTTTGTTAGACTGACTTCAGGAAACGTGAACATTCTTGATTAAAAAAGAGCACCTGTGTACTGGGGTTATAAAGCACAATATGATACCCACAAAGAAATTTTATCCTAGTTGAACCCCACAATATTGTTGGGTGAGCTTGGGGCTTCACCATTTACAGTTACTTCATGCCCAATGGGGCCTGCTGTTTGATATGCAGATAAGGCCCAAGATCATCTTGCTCAATTTTTGTACGGCCTGATGGGGGTCTAAGACCTGCAAACATGCTGTTACATCCAAAGGAACGAGTTGTTTTTCAGAACTCAAGTATTCTTAACCATGCACACATACGAGTTATTGTCTATTACCAGAATAGAGCTGTCTCTGAGGGCCTAGATATACTTTACATTCAGTACTGCTTGTTAATAATCTACTGGCTGCCCATTAATCTTCTTTTATTTATATCGAATCCATCACTTATTATCACGCAAAGTCCATCGTCTCACGCTCTTCTAAAATGTTGTGCAGCGTACAAGAAATCTTTCTTTTAGCACTGTCTTGTCCCTGTTACTATTTCTGTCTGTCTTTATCTAATCTTGTCTGTGTATTAATGTATATGTCAATATATATATCTGCCTGTTGTCTGTCTTTTTTCCTCTTGTTTATCTCTCTGCAACTTTTGTTTTCTTTGTCGTCGTAGTTTTGCTCTATTTCCCGAATGCAAACTGACATTTCTCGTTTTCATTTCGTACACGGCGTATTAATGAACATTTTCCAGGTCTTTGGGACAAAGAAAAAGTATTGTAGATGATGAAAATATTGCTCATTCACAATGCGATTTGGCTATCATCACAGTTATATTTTTTTTTTAAAATTTTAATGGATGCAATACATTAGAAAAGCCAGTATGAAATGTCTTTATTGGGTACGATTTGTCTGACGTGGCAATATTTTTTTTTATAATTACTGAACATATATGTCGATTTTTCCCCTTGTGTAATGATGTACAGTTTATCCGAGCAGAGAGATATCAATACATAGTTTTTGTCGAGAATTTGAAAATATGAGTGCTATAAAAAAGTGGCTGAATCTTTGATGATATGTGGCGCCACACAATGCTATAGTGTATCTTAGGTTTTTCTTTTATATTTAAAAAAAAAGTTATCTCCCTTCTCCTTGAACGTGTTCTCTGGCAAGTGCAGTTTGATTTTTGCGAAAATCGGAGGCTTTTCACTTTTTTGTATTCGGTCAGTTTCTTCATATCAGTTTTGTTTTCTTTCACTTGTATATCAGTATTTGGCAATTGACCTTAAGCCGACATGTCATGGCTTTAATTCCTTGATGATTCTATTTTTCAGCCTCATTTACTGTGGATTGAGTAGTATCTTTTCATCTTGGGATTTTTCGAGTTGAATTATTCAACTTTCAGTGGGTCACTTGTCTCTTGAGAAAACCATTCTTGTGAGTTTAGATCTCCTGTGTCTGTGATCCTTCCATGGTGGGCTTGTTAAAGATAATGTTTGGAATCCGGCACTGTGTAGGATACTATTTATTAATCAATTTTCAATGGCCCTTGTGGGTGTGTGTGGGGGGTTCTGTGAGGATTGGGGGTAAAGAGGAGAGCGAGGGGGAATGGAGCCTTCACTTAAAATTTTTTGGACAGAGGCTAAATTTTGATACCTTTAGGTCCAGTATTTGAGACAATTGTCGACTTTTTAGACCTAGCCATTTTGTCTATATGCCTTTAAAGGCCCAGAAATTCAAAATATTGATCTTTGACCAATTGGGTGCATCTGTAATAAGTTTCACCATTGTATTGGCATTGCTTTTTTTTTTTTTTATTTTTTCTTTCTTTTTATTTTTTCCCCCATGCTAACAGCACGCGACTAACCTGCATGCCAATCTGTGCTGATACAATAGTGAACCAGGAAAGATGCACCTGTCTACTTCAATTATGAGTGAAAGAAAATTGTTTCCATTTTTTTAAATGGCGTTAGATGAAGACTGAAAAAGAGGGGTAGGGATGGGGAGGAGTGGGGTGGGGGGGTGGGGGGGGGGAGAAAGGGAGAGGAGGGTTAGGATTGGGGAGGAGTGGGGTGGGGGCGAGAGAAAGGGAGAGGAGGGTTAGGAATGGGGAGGAGTGGGGTGGGGGCGAGAGAATGGGAGAGAGAGGAAAGGGAGAGGATGTAGGGATGGGGAGGAGTGGGGTGGGGGGGAGAAAGGGAGAGGAGGGGTAGGGATGGGGAGGAGTGGGTTGGGGGCGGGAGAAAGGGAGAGGAGGGTTAGGAATGGGGAGGAGTGGGGTGGGGGCGAGAGAAAGGGAGAGGAGGGTTAGGAATGGGGAGGAGTGGGGTGGGGGGGGGGCGAGAGAAAGGGAGAGGGAGGGTTAGGAATGGGGAGGAGTGGGGTGGGGGGGGGGGGCGAGAGAAAGGGAGAGGAGGGTTAGGGATGGGGAGGAGTGGGGTGGGGGGGCGAGAAAGGGAGAGGAGGGTTAGGCTTGGGGAGGAGTGGGGTGGGGGCGAGAGAAAGGGGAGAGGAGGGGTTAGGAATGGGGAGGAGTGGGGTGGGGGGGGCGAGAGAAAGGGAGAGGAGGGTTAGGGATGGGGAGGAGTGGGGTGGGGGCGAGAGAAAGGGAGAGGAGGTTAGGAATGGGGAGGAGTGGGGTGGGGGCGAGAGAAAGGGAGAGGAGGGTTAGGAATGGGGAGGAGTGGGGTGGGGGCGAGAGAAAGGGAGAGGAGGGTTAGGAATGGGGAGGAGTGGGGTGGGGGCGAGAAAAGGGAGAGGAGGGTTAGGAATGGGGAGGAGTGTGGTGGGGGGGGGGGCGAGAGAAAGGGAGAGGAGTTAGGAATGGGGAGGAGTGGGGTGGGGGCGAGAGAAAGGGAGAGGAGGGTTAGGAATGGGGAGGAGTGGGGTGGGGGCGAGAGAAAGGGAGAGGAGGGTTAGGAATGGGGAGGAGTGGGGTGGGGGGGGGGGCGAGAGAAAGGGAGAGGAGGGTTAGGAATGGGGAGGATTGGGGTGGGGGGGGGAAACAAACGGAGAGGAGGGTTAGGGATGGGGAGGAGTGGGGTGGGGGGGGGGGCGAGAGAAGGGAGAGGAGGGTTAGGAATGGGGAGGAGTGGGGTGGGGGCGAGAGAAAGGGAGAGGAGGGTTAGGGATGGGGAGGAGTGGGGTGGGGGCGAGAGAAAGGGAGAGGAGGGTTAGGAATGGGGAGGAGTGGGGTGGGGGCGAGAGAAAGGGAGAGGAGGGTTAGGGGTGGGGGCGAGAGAAAGGGAGAGGAGGGTTAGGAATGGGGAGGAGTGGGGTGGGGGCGAGAGAAAGGGAGAGGAGGGTTAGGAATGGGGAGGAGTGGGGTGGGGGCGAGAGAAAGGGAGAGGAGGGTTAGGAATGGGGAGGAGTGGGGTGGGGGGAGAGAAAGGGTTAGGAATGGGGAGGAGTGGGGTGGGGGCGAGAGAAAGGGAGAGGAGGGGTTAGGGATGGGGAGGAGTGGGGGGGCGAGAGAAAGGGAGAGGAGGGTTAGGAATGGGGAGGAGTGGGGTGGGGGCGAGAGAAAGGGAGAGGAGGGTTAGGAATGGGGAGGAGTGGGGTGGGGGGAGAAAGGGAGAGGAGGGGTAGGGATGGGGAGGAGTGGGGTGGGGGCGAGAGAAAGGGAGAGGAGGGTTAGGGATGGGGAGGAGTGGGGTGGGGGGGGGCGAGAGAAAGGGAGAGGAGGGTTAGGAATGGGGAGGAGTGGGGTGGGGGCGAGAGAAAGGGAGAGGAGGGTTAGGGATGGGGAGGAGTGGGGTGGGGGCGAGAGAAAGGGAGAGGAGGGTTAGGAATGGGGAGGAGTGGGGTGGGGGCGAGAGAAAGGGAGAGGAGGGTTAGGAATGGGGAGGAGTGGGGTGGGGGCGAGAGAAAGGGAGAGGAGGGTTAAGGGTGGGGCGAGAGAAAGGGAGAGGAGGGTTAGGAATGGGGAGGAGTGGGGTGGGGGCGAGAGAAAGGGAGAGGAGGGTTAGGATTGGGGAGGAGTGGGGTGGGGGGGTGATATAGGGAGTGGAGGGTTAGGAATGGGGAGGAGTGGGGTGGGGGCGAGAGAAAGGGAGAGGAGGGTTAGGGATGGGGAGGAGTGGGGTGGGGGCGAGAGAAAGGGAGAGGAGGGTTAGGAATGGGGAGGAGTGGGGTGGGGGGGGGCGAGAGAAAGGGAGAGAGGAGGGTTAGGAATGGGGAGGAGTGGGGTGGGGGGGGGGGGGGGGGCGAGAGAAAGGGAGAGGAGGGTTAGGAATGGGGAGGAGTGGGGGGGGGGAGAAAGGGAGAGGAGGGTTAGGAATGGGGAGGAGTGGGGTGGGGGTGGGGGCGAGAGAAAGGGAGAGGAGGGTTGGGAATGGGGAGAAGTGGGGTGGGGGCGAGAGAAAGGGAGAGGAGGGTTAGGAATGGGGAGGAGTGGGGTGGGGGGGGGGGGGGCGGCGAGAGAAAGGGAGAGGAGGGTTGGGAATGGGGAGGAGTGGGGTGGGGGGGAAGAAAGGGAGAGGAGGGTTAGGAATGGGGAGGAGTGGGGTGGGGTGGGGGCGAGAGAAAGGGAGAGGAGGGTTGGGAATGGGGAGAAGTGGGGTGGGGGCGAGAGAAAGGGAGAGGAGGGTTGGGAATGGGGAGAAGACTTTCACCAAGTTTTCATCCTGAGAGTCCAAAGCAGTTTGAGTGGAGCTAGTTGGCCCAGTTTCGTCATTTCCCGCATTATTGTCCTAATTTCAAGTTTTGGTCTCAAGGTAAGCTTGCTGGTCTGTCCGCAAGTAGAATGATTTGTCAGTTTACATAATCTTCTTTCTGATCGATATCTTTGCGTAGTTTTTCCAGCGTTCCTTTCCTTTGCCCTCCTTTTGTTTTGTTCAGATTTAGCAGTTAAACACTCTCAGGCGGCAGTAGAAAGTAAAGGTGAGAACAATTTGGTGGTCCAGATTTAGTTTAGTTGTGAGCTGCCATGATCTTTGGGATTTGAATATTTGAATTTAGCAGTGCTCTTTCCCACAGTCATAGCAATCATTGTTGCCCCCGTCAGTTCTGGTCTGGTAATCATAAATCGTAATAACTTGAGGGCTTCTATAGTTGTCATCAATGGAAAAAAGAATTATTTTTTGCTTTGAATTGAATTTTACGTCCATTTTCAATTGTTGATTGAGAACAAATTATGTTCAGCCTTTTCTCTCTTCCTTTTGGATTTCCTCTATGTGAACAAAGCGTGTAAATCTTTAATAAAATTATCGTTACGATACATTTACCTTGTTAAGGCATCAAAAAGCACATTCGCTTTACATTTTTATGGAACGTCATGGTTTGATTCCTGGCTGAGTCATCAGGTGGTGAGCGTGTGATCTTACCTAATCAGCCCCATTCGTGGCTTGACAGAAAGCAACGTCCCCCGCCGAATTGCTGTTCGTTTGACTGACCTGATTTAAAATAGTTCTGGACCAAGAAATGCTTAAAGCTATCAGGAAAGCTGTGACATGGATTTTTCTTTTTTTAATTAAAGTGATTCAGGAAGCGAAGAAACTTCTTAAATAAAACAGAGCTTGTATGGGGGTTATAACGTCCGATATAATACTCACAGATATTTTTCTGCAGTTGACCCCCACACTGTTGTTGGGTGAGTATGGGGCCCTGCCATTTTAGTTCCTCGATGCCCAATATGAGCTACAGTTTGATATGCAGATAAGGCCCGTGATAACCTAGATCAATTTTTTACAGCCTTGCGGGGATGTAAGACTAGTGTGTTGTTACATCAGAAAGAGCGAACATTTTTGTTTTATCTATTATTGTACTTGAGTGTTCTTGATTAAATAACTTGCGAGTTGACGTCTTTTACTTGGAAAGAGGTGTCTTGGATGGCATAGATACACTTTACACTCAGCTATGCCTGTTATTAATCTTCATGCCGTCCTTTGTCTTCCACTATTTATATCAAATCTGTTTGTTTTTATTACGTAAAGTTTATTCCTTCACCTTCTTCTAAATTGTCTTTCAGTGTTTAGGAAAATTTTCTGACACAATCTTGTCTCTGTTACTATCTCTGTCTGTCTTTATCTTCTCGTGTCGGTGTATTTCTGTATGTAAGTGAATATATCTGTCTATCCCGTGTGTCTCTTTTCCTCTGTTTATCTCTTTGCGACTCTTTAAATTTTCTGTCGCCGTAGTTTTTCTCTACTTTTCGAATGCAAATTGACATTTTCCGCTTTCATTTTGTACCCAGCGTATAATATATGGACAGTTTCAAGAAAGTTGTTTGGGACAAAGTAAAAAGTATTAAACATAATAAAAATATTGCTCATTCATAATGCGTTGTTACTATCATTCCAGGTATAGTTTTGTGTTATTTTAATGGATGCAATACATTAAGATTTGCTCAGACGCGGCAATTGATTAATTACTGACCACTAATCAGTCGCCTTCTTTTCCCTCGATGTAATGATGTCCAGTTTGTTATCAGCAGAGAGATGTCAACACATAGTTTTCTTGGAGAATTTGAAAATGTTAGTGCGTTAAAAATTGACTGAATCTATGATATGTGGCACCGCACAATGTGTATCCTGTTGTGTTTTTTTTTTATATTTTTAAATTCAACTGTCAGCATTCTTCTTGAACTGTGCTTTGGCAAATGAGGTCTAATTTTATTTTGGTTGAAAATTGACGGAGGCTTTTAAGTTTTTGTATTCTGTGAAACAAGGTTCTTCATATGGTTTTTTTTCCTCTCGGCTTCATATCGGTATTTTCTCACATGTCTTGGATATCAGACTAATTTGCAGCACATCAGATCTTATTTTTTTTTGCCAGGGGATTTTTCGAGTTGAATAGTCCAAAATTTCAGTGGGCCACTTGTCTTTTTAGGGCACCATTTATTAGAGTTGAGAACTTCATGTTCTCCATGAAATAGTGTTTGGAAACAGACACTGTGTAGGATACTATTTTTTTTTTGTGAGTGGGGAGCAGGGGAAGGGGGAAGAGGGCAAGGAAGGGTGGTGCCTTCACCTGGAACTTTTTAGTCTAAGTCTGAATTTTGATACCTTTATGCATTATGTTTGAAAAGATTATGAACTTTAACAGACCTAGTTATTTTGTCGACACATTCGTGCAGAGAAAATAAAAATAATGATCCTCAACCAATTAGACTCATCTGTTATGTTTCACAATTGTATTGGCATTTTTTTTTACTTTTACTTTTTTTTTTTGGGGGGGGGCATGCTAACAGCATGTGACTAACCTGCACCTCACCTTGTGCTGATACAATAGTGAAATTGGAACGATGCGACCGTTAGAATCTGTTTACTTGAATCATAAGCTAAAGGAAATACATCATGTTTCCATGTGAAGGCTGGATGGGGGGGGGGGTGGGGGCATGCTAACAGCATGTGACTAACCTGCACCTCACCTTGTGCTGATACAATAGTGAAATTGGAACGATGCGACCGTTAGAATCTGTTTACTTGAATCATAAGCTAAAGGAAATACATCATGTTTCCATGTGAAGGCTGGATGCGCGAAAAAGTGAGGAAAGGTGGGGGGGGGGGGGGAGGGAAAGAGATGGGGGATTTTGGGGAAGCCAAAAGAGAAAGAGGAGGGCTAGGAATGGGGAGAAGGCATTAAGTCACATTTATTTATTTTTCACCAGGTTGTCATCCTGTGAGTTCTAAGCGGTTTGGGTGGAGCTAGTTGGCCCAGTTTTGTCAGTTCTCACATTATTTCAAGGTTTGGTTTCAACAGGACGATGCTGCTCTGTCCACAAGTAGAATAGAATTATTTGTCAGTTAATGTGTTCTTTTTTCTGATCAATATCTTGACAACATAGTTTTTCCAGCGTTCCTTTCCTCTGCTCCTTTTTTGTTTGTTTCTTGGGGTTTTTTTATTTTGCAGTTTTAACACTTTCAGGTAGCAGAAGGAACATCAGGGTCTGAAAATAAAGGCAAGATTAATTTGATAGTCCAGAGTTTAGTCTGAGTTGTGAGCTGCTTTGCTCTTTAAGATTTCAATTTTGTGGCACTCTTTCCCTCAATCATGTCAATCATTGTTGCTTCCGTCAAGCCTGGTCAGGTATTTATAAAGTGCAATACCTTTGGGGCTTCTATAGATGTCAAGAGACTTTCGAAGCAAAATTTTTTTTTTCAAATTTAATTTTCTGGCTGTTTCTACACGCTGATTAAAAAAATTATGTTTAACTATTTCTCTCTCTCTCTCATGTAATCATGCTGTTACATCCTAAGAAACGAGCTGTTTTTTTTTTTTTGGGGGGGGGGGTTGTATTTTTGTACAATTGGATGTCAAGTATTTCAAACCGAGCACAATTACGGGTTATCGTCATTTACACCCACTACTGCCTGTTTTTAATCTACCGTCTGCTCCTAGGTCTTTCGCTATTTATATCAAATTCATTGGTTACTATGCAAAGTTTATTGCCTCACCATCTTCTAAATTGTTGAACAGAGTACAGGAAAATTCTTTTCTCTGTTGCTATCACTGTCTTATCTTCTCTTGTTGTGTACTACATTCATGTGCAAGTCACTATATCTGTCTTCCTGTGTGTCTCTTTTCCTCTTGTTTATCTCTCTGCGACTCCTTCATTTTCTGTCAGCGTAGTTTTGCTCTGTTTTCCGAATGCAAACTGATATTTCTCGTTTTCATTTTGTACACAGCAAGTTAATAAACATTTTCAAGAAGGTGGTTTAGGACACAAAAAAAGCACTATAAAAGAAAATGTTGCTCATTCAAAATTCGATATGACTATCTTCTCAGTTGTAGTGTTGTGTTCTTTTAATGAATGCAATGCATTAAAATAGCCAATATGAAATGTCTTTATTAGGTAAGATTTGCTTTGACACACCAACATTTTTAATAATTCCTTAACAGTTATTAGGTTTTATTTCCTCGGTGTTATGATGTAAAATTTATCAGCGGAGTGATGGAATACGTTAAAATATTGACTGAATCTTTGATGGTATGGGGCACCGCAAAATGCTTTTGTGCATCTTGTTTTTTATATTTTAAATTCTTTAATTTTTGTTTGGCCTGGCGGGGATATAAGACCTGTAAACATGCTGTTACATCCAAAGGAACAAGGGGTTTTTTTTTAAACTCTTGGAGCTCAAGTATTCTTAATTAAGCACACTTACAACTTTTCGTCTTTTACCAAAAGAGAGCTGTCTCAAACACTTTTCAAAGGTGTAGATACACTTTACACTGGGTACTGCCTGCTATTGATCCACTGGCTGCTCTTTGATTTTCCGCTATTTGTATGGAATCCAACAATTATTATTAACGCGCTGAGTTTATTGTCTCCCCCTGTTCTAAATTGTTGCATAAACACAGATCCTCTTGTTGTGCCTGTCTTTATCTCGTCTTGTCGGCGTATGTCCGTATGTAAATCAAGATATCTGTATGCCTGTCTGTCTCTTTTCCTCTGTTTATTTCTATGCGACGCTTTTGTGAATGCAAAGTGTCATTTTTCATTACCATTTTATATTGCTACAGCTCTTAAACCTGCTGAGTTATCTGGCTGTTAAGTGTTTGATCTCACCTAATCAGCCCCATCTGCGGCCTGATGGAAAACTGTCGTCTCCGTGTAAGATTCTTTGGGACACTGGAGGAATGTAACACTTGTCGAAGAGCGCATTTACTTTGTTGCTGGGTTAGAGGCTATTTTCTAGGATGAACTCGGGTATAATGAAGGTGTTTCGATGAGGATATAAACAACTTGATAGTTTAACATGTTGAATCGTTTTTGAAGAAAATTTTTCGTCTTTGTTCATCTCCCTTCTCATCACAAATTGGAGTGACAGGAGTAGTTTTTGTTATAAGTTTACATATAATCCACAGAAGTTTGAACTCTCCGTTTTGTTGTGTTTCACCGGTACTCAGTCAGTGAGGGGATTCCCCGTCTTTAATTCGTATTTCAAGATGTATCGGAGAGACACTTGTCTATGATTATTATGTGTCAAAGACGCAATATAAATTATCATATTATGAGACTGGTAAAGAAATTGGCTTGAAATTCAGTATAATTTCCGCACTATTAATACTTATCTTGACAGTCAGATACTGTGTCTTTTTGTCAGCTTTTTAATCTCAAGAAATTTTTTCCGTTTTCTAATTGCTCCAGCTGCATGATAAAATTTGATTGGGAAATTCACAAAATTTGGCCTGGGCCTATACTTTAAGGGAGCATTTTTGGGCCATATGTGGGAAAAGGTTTGGGGGGGGGGGGAGGAGGTAATATCCTCGTTGACTGCTATTTAAAATTTTTTTTTTATTTTTTTGAGATTTGATTCCAAGCTTTTGTCTCCATTGTTTGATTCTTTAATCTCAAACCATAGTTAAGCTCAGTGAATGTTTTATCACTGGGGTCGTATAAAAAATCTGATGTCACATTTTCGTCAACCTAAAATTTTTGTGAAACATGTATATGTAATATTGTAAAATAACCTTCATATGAATTTTATGATGTGGTTGTATTTTTAATAAGCTTTTGATATTTTATCTTATTAGTGTCGTCAGAGGCATTCATTGGATGTTATCTCTTGAGTTTGAGCCCCACACTGCCAGTGGATGGGTTTAGGGCCTGATCTTCCCATTTCTGGCCCGCTTGGCTGGGGTATTTCTTGATAAAGGCAGAAGAAGCTTGTGTTCACCGTTGTATGTACAGAGTATATCAAACAACAAAGTAATTGAATTTTATTTCTTAATGTGTTCCATGTCATTTTTTAAAATTGGTTATGAATAATTTTTGCTTTGTAATTGTCAAGATTGTTTACTTATGCTTGAATGTTCTAAAACAAAAAGGCCTTAAAAACTTTTATTGATACAATTTTCCTCAGAGCTGTAATCTTGTGGAAATTTATCATTTTTTAATAATCCGTGTTCTAAATTCAATATATAAAAACGTTTTAAACTTTTGTTTGAGCTATATGCTTAGAACTCAGGGCCTTGTGGAAGGGGTATATCACACAAGAAACAGACAAGCACTTTTTTGTGCTGGTGAGTTTGGGGTCTTACCTTCCATAAAGTACCTTGGCTAGCGACAACTGTATTACATTAGAGGAGGCTAATTATTACCCAGTGGTAACAAGAAATATATTTATATTTGCTTTGTGCAAAACTTATACAATTAGATACTTCTATGAAATAATATGATTTCTTTGCAGACCTAAAATTGCAAAACATTTGAAATGGTAAAAAAAAATATTTGTCTATTTTTAAAAATGTTAAACACTAAACTTATTATTTCCTCCGTGTTATTCATCGAGCCTGTTTGTAAAAATGTAATGAAGGTAGAGATTATAAGCTTATTATCCACTAAGTTTTATCATTGTAAGTCAGTTTTACGAAGACCAAAGATATTGCAACATAAAGGTCAAACTTCATGGGACTGAAGCCGAGAGATTCCATCAGTATGTGGGAATATTGCTTATAAACTAATACCACTCGGGAAGATTCGACCAGAGATTGGTGGCTAAGGGAATAAGATACGATCCCCTGTAACACTTGCCATCAATATCACCTTGTTCAATTTTTGTACCGTCTGGCTGGGGTGTAAGACTTGTAATCGTTCTGCGCTATCCAAAGGAACGAGTTGTTTTTCTGGCCATTTGACCTCAAGTATTCTTAATTAAGCCCACTTGCTAGTTAATGTCTTTGACTTGGAAAGACCTGTCACGGACAGCGTTGACACACTTTACACTCAGTACTGCCTGTTATTAATCTACCAGCTGCTCTTTG
Organism: Elysia crispata; assembly: GCA_033675545.1. Lineage (NCBI taxonomy): Eukaryota > Metazoa > Mollusca > Gastropoda > Plakobranchidae > Elysia > Elysia crispata. The sequence continues at coordinate 121,599 of JAWDGP010006365.1, read as the reverse complement.
ATCTGCCGCTATTTATATCAAATCTGTCAGTTATTATTAAGCAAAGTTTGTCTCGCCCTGTACTGAATTCTCGCACAGGACTGATCAGCATCTTTTTGGTAACTTATTCAGTCTGTTCTCGTGTCTGCATACTATATTCGTGTGCAAGTCAATATGTCTGTCTGTCTGACTTTTTTCCTCTGTTTATCTCTTTGCAACACTTCATTTTCTCTTGCTGTGTACTATATTCGTGTGCAAGTCAATATATCTGTCTGTCTCTTTGCAACTCTTTATTTTCTCTGTCACCGTAGATTTTCTCTTTTTTTTTTTGGAATGCAAATTGACATTTTCCATTTTCATTTTGTACCCAGCGTAGAATATATGGACGGATTCAGGAAAGTTGTTTGGGACAAAGTAAAAAGTATTATACATAATGAAAATATTGCTTATTCATAATGCAGTTTTACTATCCTCTCCGTTGTAGTTGAATGTTATTGTAATGGATGCAATACATTAAGATTGCTCATATGAAAATTGTCTTTATTGGGTGAGATTTGCTCCTACTAGGCAATATTTTATAATTACAGACCGTTCATCAGTCTTTTTTTTCCCTGGATGTAATGATGTATAGTTTATCAGCAGAGAGATGTCAACACAGTTTTTGTGGAGAACTTAAAAATGAGTGCGTTAAAAATTGAATCCTTGATAATATGGGGCACCACATAATGCTTTAGTGTATCTTTTTTTTTTTATTTATATTTTTAAATTGAATTGTCTGCCCTCTTTAACGTATGCTTTGGTAAGTGCAGTTTGCTTTTGTGGTCGAAAATCGGAGGAGATTTTTTAGTTTTAAATTCAGTCAAACAGTTTCATCACATTGGTTTTTTATTTCTTTCACTTGTATATCAGTATTTGACAACTGACCTCAAGCCAACATGCTACGGTTACCGTTCCTTGATGATTCTATTTTTTAGCCTCATTTACTGTGGATTGAATAGTTTCTTTATCTTGGGATTTTTCGAGTTGAATTATTCAAATTTCAGTCGGTCACTTCTGTCTCCTGAGAACACCATTCTTGTGGGTTTAGATCTTCTGATTCTGTGATCCTCCCTTGTTGGCTCGTGAAAAATAATGTTTGGAAAACGGCTCTGTGTAGGACACTATTTATCCGTTAATTGTCACTAGTTTTTGAACGGGGGGGAGGGAGGGGGGGTAGAGCTTTCACCTAAACTTTAAAGGCTAAATTCTGATATCTTTAGGCCTAATGTTTGAAATGGTTGTCGACTTTAAAGACCAATTTATCTTTTGACACATTCATTGACACTTTAAGGCCCAAAAAAAAGTTTTGATCCTCACCAATTGGGCGCATCTGTTAAATGTTTCACTATTGTATTGGCATCATACTTTTCTTTTCTTTTTTTTTTTTTTGTGCATACTAACAGCACGTGACTAACTTGCACGTTACTAACCTGCACGTCAACTTGTGCTGATACAACAGTGAACTAAAGATGCGTCCATTAGAATTTGTAAACTTTAATCATGAGCTAAAGGAAAGTTTTTGCGTCTTTTTAAATGGTCTATTATTTGAAGGCAGGTTGGGAATGGGGACAAAGGGGGAGAAGGCATTGAGTCACTATTATAATTTTTTCTAAAAGTCGATTTCACAAAGTCCTGCCAGTCCTAAGCGGTTTGGGTGGAGCTAGTTGGCTCACATTATTGTCCTAATTTCAGTTTTGGTTTCACGGTGATGTTGTTGCTCTGCCCGCAAGTAGAATGATTTTTTAGTTTACGCGTTCTTTGTTATGATCGGTATCTTAACTATAGTTTTTCCAGCATTCTCTTCCTTTGCGCTTCTTTTTTTTTAATTTTATAGTTAAACACTTTAGAACAGCACTAAAATAATCCAGGTCTGCATTTAAAGTCGCGAACCATTTGATAGTCCAGATTTAGTTCTGAGATGTGAGCTGCTGTGCTTAGTGGGATTTCAATTAAGCTGCACTTTCTCCCACAGTCATGTCAATCATTGTGCCTCCGTCGGGCCTGGTCTGGTATTTATAAAGCGTAACAAGTTTGGGAGTTCTATAGATGTCCTGTTGTCAAGGGATTTTCGGATGGAAAATTGGATTTTTTTTTTTTTTCAAATTTAATTTTCCGGCTGTTTCTAAACGTTGATTAAAAAAAAATAATGTTCAACCATTTCTCTCTCCCATGTGCTTTTCCTATGTGAACACAAGTAAATCACACATGAAACTAACATTTCGAGACAGTTACCGCGTTTGTGGCGTCAAATAGCACATTCGGTGTACATAACCTGTGTTGATGGAATTTCCAAATATTAGTTTGTTCATCTCTGCATTGCTCGACGGGGTTTTTTTTTTTTTTTCAATCTCAGCGGCCAAACCTGATAGGCTTTGCATAAGCCAACGAGTGACCAAGTTAACATCTCAATAGAAAGTTTATGATTCCAGGTCTGTAAAATTAAAGGTCGACGGAGGCTAATATCGCTTCAGCTCTTAAACCTGCTGAGTTATCTGGCAGTTAAGTGTTTGATCTCGCCTAATCAGCCCCATCTGCGGCTTGACGGAAAGCTACTGTCTCTGTGTAAGATTCTTTGGGACATTGGAGGAATGTAACACTTAGCGAAGAGCGCATTTACTTTGTTGCTGGGTTAGAGGCTATTTTCTAGGATGAACTCGGGTATAATGAAGGTGTTTCGATGAGGATATAAATGACTTGATAGTTTAACATGTTGAATCTTTTTGAAGAAAATTCTTTCATCTTTGTTCATCTCCCTTCTCATCACAAATTGGAGTGACAGCAGTAGTTTATGTGACAAGTTTACACATAATCCACAGAAGTTTAAAGACTTGTTTGTTGTGCCTTGCCTGTAGTCTGTCAGGAGGGGGATTCCCCTTGCTTAATGCGGATTCCACTATATATGGAAGAGATACTTGTCTATGATAGTTTTGTGTCAAAGACGCATTAATAAATTATCAAACTATGAGGGTGATAAAGAAATTGATTTAAAATACAATGTAATTTCCACACAATTGTCAGTCCGCACACATCTTATCTCGACCACCGCACATTGTGTATCTTTTAGTCAACTTATTACCTAAACAAATTCCTTCTTTCTGATTGCTCCAGTTGCTTAAATTGATTCTGAAAGTCACAAAACTTGCTCTGGGCCGATACTTAGATACTGATAGTGCAAGAACTCTTCAGCCATTCTTGAATTTCACTGATTTTCAACTGATATTTAATGAATATTGATGATTCTCCAAACGCCTGTATATTGTCTAAATTGAGTTTATGTGAAATCAAATTATTTGAAGGTCAGATTGTTGAAAAAGGCTGTATTCGGTGGGTGGTTGAATTAACACAGTTATAAGTTTATAACATAGCAAAAAGGAAATCAATAAATTGAGCATTGGTTGAAATATCTCGCCATCACGTCTGCGACATTCCAACTTACTTGTGTGTGTTTTGCGATATCCTTACTTATCTCATAGGTTCTGCAAATTACTTTTTTATACTCGCTTCCAATCTTTTTAACAACTCGCCGGTTGAATATCCACTTATACTATGAGGACAATAGTTTATAGAAAGAAACAAGTTTAGAAAAGAATTCTCAGCCTTCACACAATTTTATATATTTAGCAGAGGCTTATCAGTTCAGCTCTTCACAGCCCGACGAGGGCTCAATTCTGCCATGTAAGGGGAGGCTTATCAGTTCAGCTCTTCACAGCCCGACGAGGGCTCAGTTCTGCCATGTAAGGGGAGGCTTGTTATATGTTCAGCTCTGAACTGCCTGACAAGGGCTCAACTGGGGAGGCTTGTTATATGTTCAGCTCTGAACTGCCCGACGAGGGCTCAACTCTGCCATGTAAGGGGAGGCTTGTTATATTTTCAGCTCTTCACTGCCCGACGAGGGCTCAATTCTGCCATGTAAGGGGAGGCTTGTTATATGTTCAGCTCTGAACTGTCCGACGAGGGCTCAACTCTGCCATGTAAGGGGAGGCTTGTTATATGTTCAGCTCTGAACTGCCTGACAAGGGCTCAATTCTGCCATGTAAGGGGAGGCTTGTTATCTGTTCAGCTCTGAACTGCCCGACAAGTGCTCAATTCTGCCATGTAAGGGGAGGCTTGTTGTATGTTCAGCTCTGAACTGCCTGACAAGGGCTCAACTCTGCCATGTAAGGGGAGGCTTGTTATATGTTCAGCTCTGAACTGCCCGACGAGTGCTCAACTCTGCCATGTAAGGGGAGGCTTGTTATATGTTCAGCTCTGAACTGCCTGACAAGGGCTCAATTCTACCATATAAGGGGAGGCTTGTTGTATGTTCAGCTCTGAACTGCCTGACAAGGGCTCAATTCTACCATGTAAGGGGAGGCTTGTTATCTGTTCAGCTCTGAACTGCCTGACAAGGGCTCAACTCTGCCATGTAAGGGGAGGCTTGTTATATGTTCAGCTCTGAACTGCCTGACAAGGGCTCAACTCTGCCATGTAAGGGGAGGCTTGTTATATGTTCAGCTCTTCACTGCCCGACGAGGGCTCAACTCTGCCATGTAAGGGGAGGCTTGTTATATGTTCAGCTCTTCACTGCCCGACGAGGGCTCAACTCTGCCATGTAAGGGGAGGCTTGTTATCTGTTCAGCTCTGAACTGCCTGACAAGGGCTCAACTCTGCCATGTAAGGGGAGGCTTGTTATATGTTCAGCTCTGAACTGCCTGACAAGGGCTCAACTGGGGAGGCTTGTTATATGTTCAGCTCTGAACTGCCTGACAAGGGCTCAACTGGGGAGGCTTGTTATATGTTCAGCTCTGAACTGCCTGACAAGGGCTCAACTCTGCCATGTAAGGGGAGGCTTGTTGTATGTTCAGCTCTGAACTGCCTGACAAGGGCTCAACTCTGCCATGTAAGGGGAGGCTTGTTATATGTTCAGCTCTGAACTGCCCGACGAGGGCTCAACTCTGCCATGTAAGGGGAGGCTTGTTATATGTTCAGCTCTGAACTGCCTGACAAGGGCTCAACTCTGCCATGTAAGGGGAGGCTTGTTATATATTCAGCTCTGAACTGCCCGACGAGGGCTCAACTCTGCCATGTAAGGGGAGGCTTGTTGTATGTTCAGCTCTGAACTGCCTGACAAGTGCTCAAGACAACTCCATTCCGTCCTCTTCCGCCCCCAACCCCCACCTTGATGTGGGATTAAGTTTGATATGAAAGAAGGTCTCAGATCACCGAGTTGTCAACCAACAAACAAATCTGTTATCATCCGTCAAGATCGATGGGGTGTCAAACTGCCATCCTAGAGTGATATAAATACAAAATATTCTGTTGCCAATAAATTGGGCATCGGTTGAAATATTTCGACTTTGAGTTTGCGACACAAAGAACATTATGACTTTCATTCATGTGTGTTTTGCGACAACCCTACTTGTATCGTAGGATTTACAAGTTACTCTTTTATACTAGCTTCAAATCTTTATCAACAGCCGTGTCGATTTACTATCCTCTAATACTGGTATGTCGATGATAGTTTATAGAGGGAAGATATTCTTCAAGACTGTATGTGTTGCCAAAAGAGAATTCTTCACCATCACACCAGTATCTCATCCCAAAATAAATCAGTCTGTACTGATGCCTATTTGTTATGTCTCTAATTTATGAACTTTATTTTATCCGGTCATAAAGCAAACTAATACAGTTTGATGTTTGAAGACAGAGATAGTTTCTGATGGGTGCGATAATTTTGGAGCACACTGTTAAAGGGGGGAAGGGGAGAGAAAGATTTTTTGGGGTATTATAATTTCCCTGATGACATCAAACAGTGATTTAAAAAAAAAATTTTTTTTTCATTCGGTTCCAAGCTTTTGTCTCCATTGTTTGATTCTTTAATCTCAGAGCATTAATTACTTAAGATCAATAAATGTTTTTGTTCGGGGGTCGTACAAAAAAATCCGGCATCATATTTTCGTCAACCTAGAATTTTTCAGAAACATGTATAAGATTGTGAAAAAAACTTCATATTGTCATGATAATATAACCTCATTGTGAGATCATAATGATATTATCAGTATCATCAGTGGATGTTATCTCAAGGGTTCGAGCCCCACACAGTCGCAGATGGGTATAGGGGCTTTTCTTGATATGCAAATGAAGCCTAAATTCATGTGGTGTATATGGCATGTATCAAACATCAAATATGAAATGAATTGCATTTCTAAATGCATTGCTTAATTTTTCCATGTCTTTTTTTTCCAATTGATTTTAAATAATTTTTGCTTTGTTATTTGTCATGATTGTTAAATTATACTTGAATGTCCCAAAAACAAAGCCCATGTTACAAATTTAAAATTGGTTTAAAAAAAAGTATTCAAAACAAAGCCCACCAAAGACACAAGGCTAACCCTTCAATTATGCAACATTCTTCTGGGTCTTTTACTGTTAACACTTATCTTCACTGTTGCTTTCTGATGAAAATATAATGTTTGTAATCCATGATCAAAAGATCTAAGCATTTTAAAATTGTCTTTGAGCAAAGGGCTCAAAATTGTTTTTAATATTAATTTATGACTATTGATGTCATTAAAACAACCAATGATAAAACTCAGGTGCCATAATCTGTTTAAGTCCATCACCATACCTGTTTGGAATGTATTTACTTGCACTAATTGAATTGTTTATATGGGCCGATGGCTGTGGGGCTAGAGTGTCCGCTTTGAAGTCGAAGAATTGTCTTCACAGGAATGAGTCCCACACCATCGATACATGAGTTTAGGGCCTCATCTTTTTAATGACAAGGGCTTCACTTTGACATGAACAAAGTCCTGAGATTACGGCCTTGAGGAAGGCTTGTATCATACAAGAAACATACAAGCAGATTTTTTTGTGAGTTTGGGGTCTCATCTTGCATTGTTTACCGTGGCTAGCGGGGACTCTAGGGGTCGTTAATTATCACCCTGTGGTGACAAGAATTATATCTGCTTTGTTAAAAACTGGTACAGATAGATACTTAATTACTCAGTCTTGAAGAAACAGGCTCCATCTTCACGGGTTTGAGCCCCACACAAGTTGAGTTTAGAGCCTCATCTTTCCAGTTCCACCTGCCTGACGACGGCTTATAGTTGATGTGCAAATAAAAAAAAAATCTTTAATCATTGTGTTTGTGGGCACGCTATATCAATCAGCAACCAAATAAAACCAATTAAACTTGGTCTGAATTAGTCTGGTGTCACTATTTTGAGCTTCAAAAATAAACTTACAATCTGTATACATGTATTTCCATTCTCTTTCAAGCCCAATGGCTTAAACATCTGTGGGATGATCCTATTTGTTTGAAGATTTAAGATTTGCAAAATGCTTTAAATGGAAAAAAAAAAAAAAAAAGAGAAATGTGTCCTCTTTAAAAATATTGTAATGTGTCATTCATCGAGTCTGCAGAACGTTTTTTTTTTTTAACTTTGATTTCATCCAAATGATTACATGGCAGTCATCTCCGACTCTAAAATGCTGAATAGTTTGACTTTTTCCTAATGAACAAAATCTGAAATAATGTTCAAATGTGTGTTTTTATGAATCTCAACATAGTTTCATTTTAGTCGTATGAATTCGCTGAATTCACAACATTTAATGTTTTAGAAATTATCCTGATCATTTGGATAATGCGCACATATTTGTACATACCATGTAAATAGATTTCATATTTTGGTTTTTATATACTTATGCTAATTGAATTTTTGTCATTTAAATTACCATTTGAAGATAGCTTATGTCCAATCTAATTGTAAATCATCTAACTTTGCATGTTTTATCGAGGAAAATGGAGCACTGACGGCTGTTGGGTTAAGACTTCGTCTTTTTAGTCTTGCTCTGCCCAGCGGGGGCTTACGCTTGATATGTGGGCCTGAGATTATTAGCAGACTCACTGCAAACTTTTGTTGAACTTGAAAGTTGTAAATATAATATAACTTGTATAATTAAATACATGATGTGTGTTGAATGCAACATTTAAATATATGAATAAATTTGAAAGTGCACCACGGAGTACTCAAAGTGGTTCCAACCGTTTTTTGTTGTTTTTTTTTTAAGATTTATGAACTGTTATTGAAATTATTATCCTAATAACTTAATGCAGCACTTCAATCATTTGTTATAATATCTTTGAAGGTCCAAGTAATGATTGATCAGGAGTTGATTACAATGCGAGTGTAATACATAACTTTAATAAGCTTATCTGTCTTAGATTATCTCGGTGATTAAAATTAAAAGTTGAAAGCTGGTTTCAGATCTTTTTATGATGTGCAGATTGTTTGTCATATGTTGATGTCTGATGTCTGTATGTTCTGCTCAGTTTTATCCTTCTTTCTATCCTCCTTGCTCTCGTCAGTTTTATCCTTCTCTTTATCATGCTTGTTAAGTTGGATGCTACTTCCGTGCCGTTAGCGCTATTGAGACTGCGACTTCACAAAGAGTCGTGCCACTTTGATGATCAAAAAATCCCAGTTTAGCCCCATCAATGTGTCGAACTTGTGATATTCATCAAATTTAAAGAGATTTATTTACAAAGAAAATAGTTTGAAAATTGGAAGTGGTATAAAAACATGTATTTTAGTTATGTTTGAAAACATTTTAAACGGAGTTTTTGGAGTACTCGTCATTTTTTAATTCACAGATTTTTTTATATATATAATTTTCGTTGTTATTGTCTAAAAGTTAATCAATATGGGGGAAGGATACTTGGTACAAATATTTGTAGAAATTAATACAGGAAGAAAAATCTCATGCATTATAGCGGACATGGAAGGGAAGCAACACAATCTCAAACTAGGATTTTTTTTCATATTTTGGACGTTTTCTTAACACCCCTGGTTAACTTTTAGGGATGAGTGCAGATTGATGCCTGTACATTCCATCTGGCCTTATGTTTTCACATCTTTTGTCTTGTTGACTGTCTGGAGCTAGACCTAGGTTTGTGGTTAATTTTTCCTAACTATTTCTATCTTCTCTGACAGACATGGCTATCCTGTTTGGGATCCTTCACTGCTGACAGAGATCTAAATTTGTCTCAAGAAATAATTAATACATGAAGGGAAAAAAAAATTGAGAACGAAAGGGAAGCAATGCAATTTCAATTTAGGAATTTGTGTGTGGCAGACATTGTTTAGGGTTACCGCCCCTGGCTAATCTTAGCCCTACCTTCTCTATCCGCCATTTTTACCCGTTGTGTGTTCATTGACTACTGGTTTAGGTTGTACATTTGCCCTTCTACTACAGCAAAATAGCAGTTCTTGGGTACTGATGTAGATCTTACATTTGCCAAGATATAGCCCTTCTACTACAAGGTGGTATTTAGCTTCTACTGTTCTTAGACAGCAAGATAACAATTCTTGGGTACTGATGTAGATCCTATATTTGCCTAGATATAGCCCTTCTACTACAAGGTGGTAATTAGCTTTTTACTGTTCTTAATCAGCAAAATAACAATTCTTGGGTAATGATGTAGATCTTACATTTGCCTAGATATAGCCCTCCTACTACAAGGTGGTATTTAGCTTCTATTGTTCTTAATATCAAAATAACAATTCTTAGGTAATGATGTAGATCCTACATTTACGGAAATATAGCCCTTCTACCACAAAGTAGTATTAAACCTTCACTGCTCTCACAAATAAAAAAAACAAAAAAATTGGGTTGTGGTCGGTCGGTCAATTTCAAAGATGTAGCCCATCCACTACAAAGTGGTTGTGATAACCTTCACTGTTCACAAACAGGGCAGGGCGGACATATTGAGAACGACAACTTAATGTTACGATTGAGGCAGTTTGATGTCTTGAAGAAAAGTTCCTGTAAAATCTAGCGAAGAGTGAACTTATCTTCTCCCACCTTTTTAGCCTTCTTGTTGTAGTTCTTTGTAAATGTTGAATAGATCTGGCGTTAGTACAACGTCTCCTAAGTTAATCTATAAATCTTATCTGGGGACGGCGGCTCTTTGTCGAGCCAAGTATAGGGCCGCTTAGGTGAGATCCAGCCATTAGACTGAATGGCTCAGACTAGGGTCGAACCTCATTATCCTCTCATTGTACATCCAACACTTTAGTGACTCAGCTTTCTGACGTCGCTTCTTTAAGGCAATGTCGCGTGTTATAGCAAGCCAATACAATACAAGTACGTGACAAAATAAACCATTCAACTTTGTGATTTAAAGATTTCTTGATGATTATTGATTGATTTACACATTCACCGTGTTCAAATGATTAGACCTTGTTGTTAGACCTCTGACTTCGGTAGCATCATCATCATCATCGTCATCATCATCGTCGTCATCGTCATATCATCATCATCAGCGTCATCATCATCGTCATATCATCATCTTCATCATCATCATCATCATCATCGTCATCATCGTCATCATCATCATCATCATCATCATCATCATCATCGTCATCATCATCATCATCATCGTCATCATCATCATCATCATCATCATCATCATCATCATCATCATCATCATCATCATCATCATCATCATCATCATCATCATCATCATCATCACGACCACCATCATCTTCTTACGCCTCTCCTTTCACGTCATCATCATCATCAGCGTCATCATCATCATCATCATCATCATCATCATCATCATCATCATCATCATCATCATCATCATCATCATCATCATCATCATCATCATCATCATCATCATCATCATCATCATCATCATCATCATCATCATCATCATCATCACGACCACCATCATCTTCTTACGCCTCTCCTTTCACGTCATCATCCACACCATCATCAATCATAGCGTAATGAAGCGGCAGAGGCTGCTCTTGTTTGACTGTAACTTTACCCTCCGCCAAATCCTTACATACTTCACCAGCCTCCGAGGTTTTTGAGACGCCTCATTACCTTCAATCTTCTTTTTATTTTTATTTTCCCACCGAGACCATGTGGTGTAACACAAGACTTTCATTTTATGATGAATATATTCAAATTTTTACTTTCATCCCAGATATTTTTAGGAAAAACCCAAAACATACACTGAAGTCATTCATCATTTCTTTCAAACGCCATTCACAAAAAGTATGATACATTACGAAACATAACTCTTTTAAGTGTCATAATAGGTAAAATTATGTCCCCTGAAGGTACTAGGACAAAACGCTTTTTTTTTTTCCCCTTAATTTGTTTTGGGTCAGTAGAAATAGCTTTAGAAAAATGTTAGTAACCGTAAGAAATTGTTCATCGCTGTAGAAGAATTGGCCCAAATCTTATTATAGATATTCATTTTTTTTTATTACCATCATTCTTTGTTCACACGAGGTACTTAGTGCGTCTAGGAGGTATAAAAGCGCAGCAGGGAATGAACAAACTCTTTCATATCTTGGCTTCTTTTTTGTGTCTTCTGTCAAAACCTCTTTGTCTAGGGAAAATTCAGACACGTTAACTTCTCAAAAAATATATATTAAGGTGAAAAAAAAAAACACTCTTTGTTGGTGATGGTACTCCATTTTCGATTTGAAAATCAGATTTTTTTTTTTGCCTTAGGTATGATAAGACCTCGGTTTCACGTGTTTAGTTCTGAAAACAGGCGGGGTACATCTCTAATATTATTTGTTCTTACATGTTTCATTCTAAAGATACACAGTTTTACTCTTTAGCTTAGTTTTACCGATAAGTTTTACATCAAACTGTTGGACCGATGCAGCCCAGGTACTCGATAATTCAAGTAAATATTTTCGGGTTGTTATTTTTCCACTTTCGACTTAATTTTGTTTCGATAGTTTCACTTTTCTTTGCTTTTTTTACTTTCAAAACATTTCTTTGGATAGTTTGGGTTGGAAGCGGTCATGGGATGAGGGTGGGACGGAAAGGAGAAGAACAAGAGGGGGGAAAGCATCTTGGAGGTTTTTTTTCTTCTTTTTATTCGGTATTACACACCCTCGCTATACCGAAATCCAATAAATATTCCTTACATCTTCAAATCACAAAAGTGTATAACATATCGCCAGCATCTACGTGTTGCACACGTACAGGCGTTTCTTTCTACTCACAGCTCATGACTCGTAACTCGTAACTTATAATGATAAAAGAAAAATTCTTTTCTCCCACAAAGTTTCCATAGAATGCACTAAAGTCAGTGCTTTTTGGATGTGGGTGTAATTAATCATTCAAACATTTTTTCCTTCTGAAAAGAAAAAGTTTGCGCGTGACTTAGTGAACTATCTATTTACGAGATGCGTAATTTTTTCCCCCCACACATATTCTAAGTTTAGTCACTTTGGTCGTTTCATAAGAGATAGATATTTTGATGCCACACCCTCCTTCTCCTCTCTCTCTCTCTCTCTCTCTCTCTCTCTCTCTCTCTCTCTCTCTCTCTCTCTCTCTCTCTCTCTCTCTCTCTCTCTCTCTCTCTCTCTCTCTCTCTCTCTCTCTCTCTCTCTCTCTTTCTTTCTCTCTCTCACTCTCTCTCTGTCATTCTCTCTTTTTATCCATATATATATATATATATATATAGAGAGAGAGAGAGAGAGTCTTTCTTTCTCTTTCTATCTGTCCTCCTTTCATTCTCTCTCACCTCTCTCACATTCTCTCTCACTTTCACTCACTCTCTCTATTCTTCCTCTTTCTTTCTCACTCTCTCCCATCCCTCCCTCCTCCCTTGCCCTTGAATCGGCAATGCCATTGCTTATAACTTAGCCATTCAGCATAAAACCTATAAATCTTCAAACACTAATGTTTGTTCCACTACGGAATCAAAAGTCTTGTATTGTAACTTGTCAACGCCGTACCCCGGTAATTCATAATCACATACCGTATACTGTTTACTGTTTCCTTCAAGGATTGGTTATTTTTCAATTCATAAGAACAGTCAGTCTCTGCAGTGGCTAACATTCCACAATTCAACCAGCGCCAGTCTTGCTTCGTGAGAGAATGAAAGTGTTCTATGTGTCTCCGCTGTTACTATTGACATAGATCTACATCTTTTGGAAATATTGCACCATGACTGACTAAAGCTTTCTTGCTGTATACGCTGGGTTAGTCTGTGAGAGTGAAAGTGTTCTATGTGTCTCCGCTGTTACTATTGAGATAGATCTAGATCTTTTGGAAATATCGCACCATGACTGACTAAAGCTATCTCGACGTGCACGCTGGGAAATTTGAAAGAATGAAAGATGGGTGTGGTGACTGGGAGGCTGGGGTTGGGTAGAAGAGGCGGAAAAAAAAGTTGAGTCTGAAGACTTTGTTTGTAGCTGTGGAAAGTTAACATCTATGATGACAGTCAGATTAGAGCTCCGCTGGCTGTGAGGATCCTATTCGAGCTGACTTTCTCTTGTTTTGAAGTGATTTAAGGCAAACAAAGTGATGGTCTATAGTAGAGCTCTTAACTCTAACAATCATAATGTTTACGCTAGTACCCACTTACATCTGGTGAAATCCTGCAAATTGCATTACATGTGGGCATGAAGCCAGATGCAGCTTCCACCAGTATATTTGCCCATTCGACCTTTCGATCTGTCCAGCCAGACGCATCCAGGGTATGATGTCGTAGGCCGCCACCAATTTAAGTCATCATTCACTTCGTCTGATAAAAAAAAATATGGGAAAATTATCTCGGTTGATCCGCCTTAGAAACCATGGAGAATTTGGAGCACGGACTTTTCTTTCCCACAATTCCTCAAGAACTGAAAAAGAGACGCGGGCGTTTCCCCTCGACACACCCGCTTAAACCGAAATCCCCAGGGGGTGACACTTCCCTCGGGCTAAACCGCGTAAACACGAATTAATTATTCATTTCTTAATTTTTTTTCAATAATATGTTTTTGTAATGATTATTTATCACTCCCAGTAGGGGATCTATATTTGATAATGTATGTCTTTCCTGGGAGCTGAGGAGAAGTGAGAAATGGAGAGAGAGGGAGAGAGAGAGAGAGAGAGAGAGAGAGAGAGAGAGAGAGAGAGAGAGAGAGAGAGAGAGAGAGAGAGAGAGAGAGAGAGAGAGAGAGAGAGAGAGAGAGAGAGAGAGAGAGAGAGAGAGAGACGGTTTTAATGTTTAATCTATACTTGTGTTGTTTCTTTTTTTAGTCCCGTAGTTATAAAGTGGTGTGCCTGTCTCTTTTTAAACCTAGAGAGACAGACAGACAGACAGACAGACACTCAGGCAGGCAGACAGGCAGACAGGCAGAGGAGGGGGGGCGGGAATGGACAGAGACAGGAGAAGGGAGAAAGAAATGGAGAAGAAAATTAGAATGAAACTATTGATAGCAACAAGAAAATGCATGTCATAACTTGATTTAATTCCTCAAGGCTTAATGCTGTCAGAGCAACAATAAATATTATTCTAAACAATAACAGAAAAATACAAGCTTTGCGCACCGACCAAACACAATCAAGAGCGACAGAATCGTATACATAATACAGAGATGGACACACGTCACAAAAAGCGACCAATCAGAATTAATTTGAACATAAATTATGAACAAATATAGTAACATACTCTCTAACAACAAAATGTTTTAACCAAAACACATGGCTAGACCTAAATGATTTTCGCCCCAATTACTTTTTACTCTGACTATTACAATGTACTCTGGTTAAACCAAAATATATTCAATCCATGAGTTTTAAGGACCTCCAAGTTCGATCTACATGTTTATTGTTAAGAAGGAAAATAAAATGAACTAATCATTTAACACCGGTATAGAAATAGCACTATCAGAATTAGTTTTCGCAGATACGCCCATTCATTGATTTGGGAAATGTTCCTCTTAAATCGAGAGTTATTCTTTAAGTTAGCCAGACATATTTTATGAGTGTGATTTATTCGTCTTGATTTATTATTTAATCTTAAGTTCCTTTAGCTTTCATCTACCAGAGTCGGTTCCCCTGAAACTTCATTTTCTGCATGCAGGACCTTCAAAATGTAAATGTTATCAACAAATAAGACTCTTTGATTAATTTATTTTCTTCTTTTTTCATCTCGCCTCTCTCTCTCTCTCTCTCTCTCTCTCTCTCTCTCTCTCTCTCTGTGTCTTTGGTTTGCTCCATCTCACTCACTCTCTCCCTCCCTACCTCTTTCTCTTTTCCGCTCCTCCTCTTTCTCTCCTCTTCTCCCTCTCTCTCTCTCTTTCTCTCCTCTCCCTCTCATGCAGAGAGACATGTAAAACCTCCCAATCTCTACATGTGTGAAGGTCAAAATGTCCTGGATTTCCCCCAACAAAATTCATTATCGTTAACACGCTACATTTCAATAAGTCTCGGCGATTTTATATAATTCGCGTCACCTCCTGCGGAGAAAATTGGAACTTGTTCAACTGCCATTTAAAATCGTTATGAAATCTCTTTCAGATCTTTTTTATTATGTTATTTTTTAAGCCCTTCCGTTTCCGATTTGGCCATATTTTGTGGTCGTGTACGCGATTTTTGCTCTACATTCTAATTTCTATTCAATGGCCTCAATGAAAGGGATCTTGTAAGGCTGTCGGATAAATTATGTGTGTTGAGAAGTGTGTTTGTGAATGGGTTACTGAACTCCGCACTGATTAGGAGAGCTAATACCGGTGCGGTGTGGTGTGGTGCGGTGTGGTGTGGTGCGGTGCGCAATGCGGAGTATACAGGGTAGATCCATGTTTCTTGAAGACTGGGAAACTTTTGACAGTTGGGAGATCTGTGATAGATGGAGATAGGGAGTGACAACTAACAGGGCCAGTTAGTCAGGGATAGCCTTGAAAAAAAATTAATCTGAAGGGTGGAGAAAAAGAGAGAAAGAGAGAGAGAGAGAGAGAGAGAGAGAGAGAGAGAGAGAGAGAGAGAGAGAGAGAGAGAGAGAGAGAGAGAGAGATTGGGAGTAAGAGAAGGAGGAAGAGAGAGAAGGATAGAGAAAATGGGCAAATAAACAGCTGCAGGTGAAGAGAAAAGGAAAAGTTTCGTGAGAGAGAGAGAGAGAGAGAGAGAGAGAGAGAGAGAGAGAGAGAGAGAGAGAGAGAGAGAGAGAGAGAGAGAGAGAGAGAGAGAGAGAGAGAGAGAGAGAGAGAAAGCATAGATGAAGAAACATGATGTTGACACAGATAGACAGAGACGGACACAGATTAAACAAACGCAAAACCTTTTTGTTTCGACTCTTTTTCCAGTCACAAGTTGTTGTTTTTTTTTGTTTTTTTTTTAAATTTTTATACGTATGAAAACTATTTGTATTCTGATTTTATAATCTTCTCAAACAACCAAATGACATTGATATTTGCCGTCGTTGCAATTCGCTGCATTTCTCAGCATTCATCTAAAGCAGCATGAGTCGAAATAAAAAATGTTTACATTTTAACATAATTTCAATGAAGCTGTGTTAAAAGTGTACTATCCTCTCTCTATAGAGACCCGTGCCCCGTGACTAATGGCCGCTCGATCTAATTGTCCAGGCTCTTATGGCGTGAAACTCTCTCGTGATTAGAGCCAGTTAAAGTTTTCACTGGATAGTTTAATTTCTAGCCAGTGCGCTGTGTTTAGTTATCAAGAAATTTATCTCGGGCTATATTTAGCTTTTTGACTTTAGATTGGTGGATAATTTACGATGTTCTAACACTGTTGAGGAAATAAAGCATCTCTTTCTGTCAGTATCTC
>JAWDGP010006365.1:87500-100000 GCA_033675545.1 Elysia crispata | reverse complement strand
CGCACTTCCATCAGTTCTTCCTCTTGTCCTCGCCGGAAATATTTTCACAGCTACGGTTTTTCCAAAATCACTTTCAATCATCTCGAATTGTTTTGTAGGACTAATAGCGTATTCGCCCCAAAGCTCTCTCTCTCTCTCTCCCTCCCTCTCTCTCTCTTTCTCTCAATCTCTTTCCGTCTCTCTCTCTCTCTCTCTCTCTCTCTCTCTCCCTATCTCTCTGTCCCTCCCTCCCTCTCTCTCTCTTTCTCTCAATCTCTTCCTCTCTCTCTCTCTTTCCGTCTCTCTCTCTCTCTCTCTCTCTCTCTCTCTCTCTCCCTCTCTATCTCTCTCTCTCTCTCTCTCTCTCTCTCTCTCTCTCTCTCTTCTCGTTCTCTCTCTCTCTCTTCTCGTTCTCTCTCTCTCTCTCTCTCTCTCTCTCTCTGTCCCTCCCTCTCTCCAATGACCCAATGCCTAACTCTATGTCCATCACCATCATCCCAACATTCTCCCACCGAGCCAGTTCCCAGCACCACACCTCTAGCTCTCCTGATGACAGTAACCAAACCCGTCAGATGCTCCTCCAACCTCCACGACCCCTCTGTCTGTGTGCAGCTCACCGACACCCGCCCTATCAAACTGCGGGACATCACTTTCATCACTTCATCACTCACTCGCTAATCTCTCTCGTCACCTGATCATGGTGGTGGGATAAACCCCAGACCTGGTACTGGTGGCTGCTGGGATGATACAGCCCCCCCTATCCTTCCGCCACGGCCTGTAATCTGTTGGGTGACACGCTGTTAAGATTGAGTCACAGTTGGTTACCTGTTGTTCTGTTACTCGCCACAGCCAGGTAATGGCCCTAAAGATGGGCGATAAAGATGGGACATTTAACAAAGTGGCTACATGTATTAATTTTAACTGTCTCGTTTTCTAGTTTCCTCTTGATTCTCTTTCTTTATCTCTCTCTCTCTCTCTCTCTCTCTCTCTCTCTCTCTCTCTCTCTCTCTCTCTCTCTCTCTCTCTCTCTCTCTCTCTCTCTCTCTGTTTCTCTTTCTCTTTCGCTCTGTTTCTGTCTGTCTACAGACCTCTCTGTCTGTCTGTCTCTCTCCCTATCTTTTTCTGTCTCTGTCTCTGTCTGCCTGTCTGTCTGTCTGTCTCTCTCTCTTATACTATTATGGTATTAACTACCGCTTTATTATAATACTACAAAGGAAGTAATGAAAGAGAGAAACGAATGAAAATGGCAGAGGGAAGTACCTCGAAAAAAAAAAAATAAACAATTTGAGGACTGCTGATCTCACAGTTTTCTTACACAATGAAAATTGTACAACCATAATGTAAAGACAGTAAAGGGATCTTGGCTTATAACGAGTATGTAATTTAACAATAAGAATTGGTTCTAAATATGCAGCTCCCACAATAAAAGTAACCGATTACGTGACATCATAACCGCTATGTTGATAATCACCCCTTGTCGCTGTTGAAGACAGTCAAGGCAACAGACTTCAGTCTGTCCTGTAACCATAGATACACACAAAGCTTGACCATTAACTGACCACTCGCTACTGACTAATCTCTGCGGTGACCATCACAATCATGAGAGGATTAGACCGGCCCAGGGTCCTACCGGTTGAACAGTTTAAAAACCCGCGCTGTAATCTTGGGTCAAATAATGGTGCGTTGAGTCACAGCGGGTTTCTGTTGGACTCACTCCTCCAGGTGGTTTGTGTCTCTGTCACAGAAGATGGATTTGAAAATGTAACATTTAGACTAACTGGACTCGTTGAGACTAATTTTTTAATCAGTTTTTCTGTCAGTCCCCTCCCCATTCTCTCTTTCTCTCTCTCTGTCTCTGTCTCTGTCTCTGTCTGTCTCTCTCTCTCTCTCTCTCTCTCTCTCTCTCTCTCTCTCTCTCTCTCTCTCTTTCCCACTTACTCTTTTTCCCTTTCCCCATTCTGCCTTTATCTGTCCATCTATGTTCTGTTTACCTCTGTCTTTCTTCCCCCGCACTCTCTGAGTCTTATTTCTCTCTCTCTCTCTCTCTCTCTCTCTCTCTCTCTCTCTCTCTTCGTCTCTGTCTCTCTCTCTCTCTCTGTCTCTCTGACTCTCTTTCTCTCTCTTCGTCTCTGTCTCTCTCTCTGCCTGTCTGTCTCTCTCTATCTGTCTGTCTATCTATCTGTCAGTCTGTCTCTGTCTGTCTGTCTGTCTGTCTGTCTGTCTGTCTCTCTCTCTCTCTCTCTCTCTCTCTCTCTCTCTCTCTCTCTCTCTCTCTCTCTCTCTCTCTTCTTCTTCTTCTTCTTCTTAACGATCTGTCAAAAAGGAATAGTATTAGTTCTATTCAGCGTAAAAACACTTTAAACAGGATCTAGATCTAGATCTAATCTACAGCAAATTATGACCCGGCACGTACAAGCTCCTCACACCCAGATTACTTTAGTCTCTTAGAAAAACCAAAGCCCATCTTTCATTGTAACAGTCTGCCCCACAGTTTAGCTCAACTACCCACCGCTCTAGACAGACAACAGACAACTCTTGTCTGTTTGTTTTCGTGTAGCTTATACCAGCAACGAGATCTATTCTGGTAAGGTATTTGAATTGTGTTTGCTTTTCTTTCTTTTTTTTTAAGTAATAATTATTTATACATATTATACAGTTAATGTTTTCTCGGGTTTTTTGTTTTGTTTTATTGATCCTCTTTATTCCTCTCCTAACTTAAGGTGATGTGGATTGAGTTAACTTCCGCACGCATATTTCTCTTCTTCTCTTCCTCGCTTTTCTCTTGTTTAGAGAAGCGGAAAGTCCCGAATCTGTCGCACACAATAGCGATTTAACTATACAAGGATCCAAAAACTGCTTTGAAACGAACAAGCTTTCCTGGTTTGATCTGACTTGGGTAATGGACATAAAACGGGATGTGGTGTTTTTTACCTGTCATTTTTTTTATTTGTTCTTCTTCTTTCTTGTATTTTGTCTCCTCTTTTCTTCTTCTTCTTCTTCTTCTTCTTCTTCTTCTTCTTCTTCTTCTTCTTCTTCTTCTTCTTCTTCTTCTTCTTCTTCTTCTTCTTCTTCTTCTTCTTCTTCTTCTTCTTCTTCTTCTTCTTCTTCTTCTTCTTCTTTAACTTCTCTACTTCCTCCTTCTCCTCCCCCTTTCTCTGTTTATTCTCCTTCCTCTGCCCCTTCTTCCTCAAACCCACCTATAATCCCCCAGCCTTTCATCCCCTCCACTTCACTCTGTCAACTTTTCCCAAAACGCCCATTTATCACGCACACACAAGGAACTATCTTGTCCATTTGTTTGTAATGAGATCCTTTGATAACATCTTCGTCTTCGCCCCCTCCCCCCCCCCACCCCCCTCCCACCATCCCTCCCATACCACTTCTTGTATAACGTCTCAGAATCTCCCCCCTCACCGCCATGATGAAAGCTTAACTTTAATCTCCGGCTGCCCTCCACGTCACAGAGATGAAAGCTCGTCTTCTCTTTCTAAGCTAATCAAGGATCTGTCTCTCTCGTGTCTGACTATCTTTGATGGTGGGAGAACTATCCAGAGAACTGGGTCCAACGAGATTCTAAACTATCTGATGAGGTCATCGTGTCTGACTATCTTTGATGGTGGGAGAACTATCAAGGGGCCAGGGATACTACATTCTAAACTATCTGATGAGATCATCGTGTCTGACTATCTTTGATGGTGGGAGAACTATCAAGAGACCAGGGATACTAGATTTTATAATTGTAAATGTCACCTCTAACGTTTTGCTCCAACCACTCTATTCTATCTCTAAGTTAGGGAGTTCATATTTTCCTCTTTTTTTTTCTCCTTCTAGAATCTCAAATAAATCAAAACCTTGGCTCTCCACATACTATAATAATTACAGAGCTATGATCTCCCAAGGCTATCAGCAGCCTGGAGCTATATAGATCACTTGAATCTCAAATAAATCAAAACCTTGGCTCTCCACATACTATAATAATTACAGAGCTATGATCTCCCAAGGCTATCAGCAGCCTGGAGCCATATCATAGATCACTTGAATCTCAAATAAATCAAAACCTTGGCTCTCCACATACTATAATAATTACAGAGCTATGATCTCCCAAGGCTATCAGCAGCCTGGAACCATATAGATCTCTTGAATCTCAAATAAATCAAAACCTTGGCTCTCCACATACTATAATAATTACAGAGCTATGATCTCCCAAGGCTATCAGCAGTCTGGAGCCATAGAGCCCACACCCAACCTCAGGACAGCGGCAGCCTGGACAGCAGTACAGCACTAGGGTTCCCAGGCCTGCCGACCACACAGACCCGTGGCGGTTTAAGCCAAATCCGATTGGCCGGCTGTTCTGTGGAGATCAAAGCCAAAGTGTGACTTGCCGCCAGGGGGTTTAGCCGTTTACCTGGGATAGACACGGCTAGGACTGGACGGATTTGATTGGTGCGTCACACTTCTAGCCTTGGAGCAATATCACTTCCTCTCTCTCTCTCTCTCTCTCTCTCTCTCTCTCTCTATCTTTCTCTCTCACTCTCTCTCTCTCTCTCTCTCTCTCTATCTCTCTCTCTCTCTCTCTCTCTCTATCTTTCTCTCTCACTCTCTCTCTATCTTTCTACCTATCTTTCTCTCTCACTCTCTATCTATCTTTCTCTCTCTATCTTTCTCTCTCACTCTCTCTCTATCTTTCTACCTATCTTTCTCTCTCACTCTCTATCTATCTTTCTCTCTCTATCTCTCTCGTTCTCTCTATCTCCTTTCCACCTTCACCCTGTCCATATCTCCGCTGTCCCTCCGTCCTTTTCTCTACGTTCTGTCGTCGTATTTATCCATGGATCTCTATATTGTACTTCTCGATCTGATGAATTGAAATCCATTTATTTCCATCCTGGTATCCAATTTTAGTTCTGTCATTCCATTTTTCAAGTAACGTACCCTACTTCCTTCATGTCCACCACTTTTTATTTAATTTTTTTTTTTAAATTTTAATTTTACTTCCCCGTTTCGGTTTATGCCATCCTCTATATTTTTCTGCTATTTCAATCACCCTAATATTTTCTACTCCCTTCCCCCTCCTGATTCACTCCCTCTCTCCTCCCTCCCTCCTCCCCCCTCCCCCTTCCTTCTCTCAGAACCACCTGCCCAATTAACAGCAACGCATATTCTCTCGTCTATTGTTGTTGCCGGACAAAGCAACCCCACAGCAGACCACTGGTCAACGGGTCAGCCTTTGGTCCGCGATAACTCACCCATTCACGGCCTTCAAAGACGCGCGAGACAGAACGCCAGCTGTAGCGGCTGTAGTTTCTCCACATTGGGAAGATCAAACGCCGAGATTTCACACAATCTCGAGGAAAAACATGAAATTTCTCACTCGAGAACAACAGACGAAGGGGTTCAGATAGGTGCGAGCTGTCTTTTATCTGGAGAAGGTAGGAGAATTTTGTGAGGGATTAATTACATTTACAGATTTATAGCTTAGGAAATCACTTTGCACCTTGATGAATACGCCAAGTTTTGGTTAAATGCTCCCATGCTTTTGAAGAAATAGATTAGATATATATCTCTACTTTGTTGCACAGAGGAAGGTCGGTTTTAATAAGATGCGTCGGAACCTTACGATACAGCATTGCTCATACCGATTGCATTACTTTACGATCGTCGGAAAGTTATTTTGTATACGTTACTTTTCTTAACAGGGTCCTACATTGTTTCTACAGCGCTAATTTTAAGAAGATAATTGCATGGAATTCAAGACTGGTCGAACAGATAAAAGAGCTAAATAAGGGAAAGAGGGATGACAAATACCATGCTCTAAAGATTTCTTTCACTCAATTATTCACTCACTCGCTCTCAGTCTCTCTCTCTCTGCCGTTCTTTCTTTCTGTGTCTCTCCATCTAGTTCTTTCTTTTTTTTTTTTCCTCTTCTTCCTATTATCTCTCTGTCTGTCTGTCCGTCTCTCTATCTATCTCCCTCTCTCTCTCTTTTTCTCTCCCTCCTGCAGTCTAAGGTACAAATTAACCTTACACACACGGCCATTACCGTGTGATTCGCTAAACTTAGAGCCAGCCTTGCGCAGAATGTTGACACAGATGTTACATAAAATAAAATTAATGATAATTAATGGTGCGAAGCGAAAGTGCGTGTGGGTGTGTGGGTGTGTGTATGTACAGTGTTGGTGAGGGAAAAAGGAAATATTAAAATAAAAAACGGGAAAAATAGAGAGTGTCGTGGAGTGCTATTGACGGGGAGGTGCGCAGAATTTTATGAAACCAGCCATTATAATTGTGTCAGATCTGACTAGGGGAGTCACTTAAGCCTAACATCTTTGAAAATTGCCAGCTTTAGAGCTAACAGCCACTAATTAGCTTTGCTTAAAACACGCCAGTGTGGATGAAGGGGCCGAGAGAAAATACAAGATAGGCCAAAATAATTAAATCTTTGACTTAATATCCAGTTATTTCTGAGGTATAGGAGAAAGACTTGTACTGGTATTATCTTGAATTATATTTGATTGTGTTGGTCATAATAGTGAAACAGTTTCTTTCTATGCTCTATTTATCACTTTACTGTAGAAGGGCTATAACCAAACAGTTATCAAAAGCTCTATTTAATTAACTATTGTCTAGAGACATGTCAAGTGATTGCGACTGGTGTGACAAAGTTATACATAATTTGTCTTAAATATAAACATTGCATTCTATGATTTCGGTGAGAAAAATTCAATTTAAAGATTTGACAGCACTATGCGAAACTTTTGATCTACCAGTACGCCTCTTCTTAAAACTCTTACGCCTGGAACAGTTCGCAAAACTTATAAAACTCGTCAATATTTAGGCTTAACCTTAACTTTGTTAATCTTATCTTTTGTATGGTACGGCACGCGATCTGATACCTCCCCCTTCCCCTTCTCTCCATCCCTTCCTTTGTCTCCATGTCTCTGTCTGTCCCACCTGCCACTGATGGAGACAAACGTTTCTGTCACGTGTCTCTGGGGCTCTGTGAGCTTCAACCTCTTGACCTCTTTCACGCACGCCTCTCCTTCTCTCTCTCTCTCTCTCTCTCTCTCTCACTCTTTCTGCCTGTATCTGCCTCTTTGCCACTCTTTTCTCTGTCTGTATCTCCCTCTTTCTCTGCCACTCAGAATATCTGTCTGTCTCTCTCCCTCTCTATCTGCCTCTCTTTCCTTCTCTCTCTCTCTCTCTGACTGTATCTCCCTCTTTGTCTCTCTTTTCTCTTCGTCTGTATATCCCGCCTTCCCTTCCACTCTGAATATCTTATCTGTCTGTCTCTCTCTCCTTCAGTGTCCCTCCCTCCCTGTCCCTCTCTCTATCTCTCCTCAATCTCCCCTCAGTCCTCATCAAAATTTGATTCTCCAACCTTTACAAGTTATCAAACCGACGCGAGTAAAACTTGAGGACCTGGCGAGTGAAACTTTGTTTACCTGTCAAGTTTTGAGGTCCTCCTCCAACGGGGAAGGGGGGGGGGGGAGGTGAGATGAGACTGTCTTGGTTTCTGGCGCGGCGCTACACCCCTCAATCACACCATCACACACAGCACTCTACACTGGCGCGGCGTACGGCACGCACACACACACACACACAGAGGTTTGTCGTCGCCAGCCCGCCCGCTTCCTCGCCGCTGCCGCTTTACCCTGGCTGCTTCTCTCGCTCGTGATAGATCTCGATCTAAACCTCGAGGCTAGATCTAGAGCCTAGCTGCTCGAGTCACAATACCTGTCGCCGACCCGTCCAGATCTAGATTATTTATCTTCCAGTCAAGGATATCGTCACCCCTCAAGTTGTGGACTGCTTGTTTAGATGGTCCACTCTCATGATTTAACTGTGAGGCTGTTAGTAGTAGAGTTTGGTATTGGACCGCTCTTATAGGTCTACTAGAGAAACTTGCCGCTCACTCATAGGACAGAATTTGTCACATGTCCTTACTTTCATTTGTGAAACAGATTTTCATCAGATATTTATTGTCAGAATTTTTCAGTCGGAGCTAATCAAGATTTCTAGATTGAAGGTTTATCATGTGTTTATTCCGTGTGTGACAAAGCTGTAGAACTAATCTAGATCTACCACCAAGTTCAACTGTTATAAACTAAGAGACTGGGTTAATCTGTTAATACTCCCTAATCCAATGTGAATACTCGGGATCCAGATTATCGTAAAATCAATCAGCTGAGTTTTTCTCAAGACATCGAATGCGATCTAGGATTTCATTATCTCATCTGATTGCTGAACTTATCAACAGAAAGCAGAATTTATTTTAGATAACGGCAAGCGTTTCAATCTCTGATTTCAAACAATCAGACTTGTTTTTATGACTTCTCAACTGTTCCTGGATTTCACATTTCTCAGACAGCTGCTTTATATGTGGATCACAAACTGTTACATGTAATGTAAACTTCACTGTGTAAAATCTCACAGTTCTCTCAAGGATATAAACTGGACACATTTTATTTTCACCGAGCCATGGTAAGTGGTTGTTATTTGTTACCGAACCTTTCTTTCTGTAAGTTTACAATTTTCAAGGCGACCCGTTTATTTCTGTCCTAACAGTAACACAAGGGTTAAATTACACGTAGTGTGCTGTAGAGTTGAAATCCACAATCAGATTAAAGTCCCGAGAGAGGATACTGTTTTCTGAATGGACTTGAGTTTTAACACTTTACTGTCCTGTCAACCCGGGTTGGTTTCTCATTCTTGATAACTTTTCCGATGTTAAATTTTCATCATAAATTTGGGCTTAACTCGTGCTCTCTCTCTCTCTCTCTCTCTCTCTCTCTCTCTCTCTCTCTCTCTCTCTCTCTCTCTCTATCTATCTATCTATCTACTATCTCTCTTTTTCCCCCATCCCCCGCTCTTTCTCCCACTTTATACCCATAAACTTCAATAGCTACCCTATCATATATCTTTTAAGTCTTTCTAGCTTTTCATATCCCCTCCCTCTCCCCCCCCCCCTCCCTGTGGTAATAAATTCATATGGTGATATCACTGTATATCATGTATTATCCAGGGAGGCAGCCAGTAACTCAGCACACACCACAACACTGACTTGTGTTTTATTGTCACGCGCTTCTTCCTCAATGTAAAAGAAATCTATGTGAGGCATGCGTTGGGGTCTTTTATGGCCTGTGACGTTCTTGTTACTGTCAAGGAGAAAATTAAAGGATAGAGAGAGAGAGAGAGAGAGAGAGAGAGAGAGAGAGAGAGAGAGAGAGAGAGAGAGAGAGAGAGAGAGAGAGAGAGTCGATGGATGAATGAACAGAAACTTTGCAGCTCTGCAGATACCAGGAGAATGAGAAAGAGAGAGAGAGAGAGAGAGAGAGAGAGAGAGAGAGAGAGAGAGAGAGAGAGAGAGAGAGAGAGAGAGAGAGAGAGAAAATCAAATCTTCACAGAGGTGTTAAATAATTTCCAAATACTCAAGGACACACTAGACAAGAATCATGAGAATTTTAACGCCCTCCTAAGTTGACCAAAGAATGTGATACAGAAACCCTGATAGAAGATAAAGATCTTGTAATACAAGTTGTATGTGCCCCCTGTATGTATCCGTTTTTCATATCGGTCACCACCCCAGCGCTTTATAACTGGAGATAAATAGATCCTAAACTTGTGTGACGTCAATCGGATATTTCGGAAACTCGATTCCTGCCCCCAGCGAAGAAATCGGCTCTGATTGAGGACTCGGTTGAATAGAATCATTTTCAATAGCTTTTCAATATCAAGATCGATCCATTGTCAAACCGAGTACCGGCTAATGTGACCCCCCTCCTGGATAATTCATGTTTCATAGCTGTTGGAGAAAGCCTGGGGTAGGTTTTATAATACCATCAGGCCACTTGAGATAAATATATTTTTGATTTTTTTTAATACTTTTATTCCGAGATGTGGAATACGATAAAGTATGTGGCTTACCTCAGATGATCCGTCGAGAACTGTTTGGCAATCGATTTAGAATAGAGAATCAATCAACATGATTAACACATTGTAATTAGATACCACTTGTAAGATTTGGTCTTTTCAGATGTTTCGCCTCGAAAACTTCTGATCAGCGCTTAAACACAAAGATAGATGTAACACAATGACTTGTGAGATAAGGATCTTTATGGAGTTCAGCCAATTCTGTTATTTTTTCCATTTTTAAAAAATCCTTTCAACGCTTTTGAAAACGTTATGGATTATCGTAAAAAGTGCATAATTGTGCACTGCCTTTCGGGAATTCCTAGCTGCCCATTTGTTGTAAATTTCATGATTAGAAATGGTTGAAAAGAATCTATGAGATCTAGATGTAGATTTTTACAAAATTAACAATCTAGAATATTTCGACGCCCCAGTTTTCATTTGTTCTATATCCACATGACATAGTTTTGAGAAAATGGCTTTTAAACTTTCATTCATCTTATACTCATAATGTTGGACATACAACAAATGAAGAACTTGACCCTTTTTGCTTGACTGTTGGTTCTAAAATTAACAGGGCATATAGATGATGTTGTTAGGCGATGGAAATTTACTAGCTCTAATTTTAGTGAGGCTGGATATAGAACAAATGTAAACGGAGGCGTCGCATTCTTAAAGGAACTTTTCCCAATCATTAGAGCTCAAGAATAAATAAGAACGGTGAACTGATTTTTTATAATCCAAATCTATTATGGATTTATTTTCTTGTAGGTTTAAATAACTGCGCGGCTAAGAATTCCCGCAAGGGAGTGTGTACTTTCATTCACAGCTTTCCATTAAGCGCTGAAAATAATTTAAGAACAAATTGGGACAGAGCAGAATTAGTGGATTTCCTATACTCGGAAAGAAGCTATGAACGTTATAATTTGTTTATTTTTTAGGCAATTTAAAGTTATTTCGCATTTTTCATTAGGCCTCGGACATATTAATGTTTGAACATAACCATTTCAGACATAATGCAACACCAATCTCCGCTATTTAAAGCAATAAACTTTTGTCTAATTAATGCTGTCAGTTTTTTTTTATTTTTCGGTTCAGATATTTTTGTTTTATTACTTGTAAACTTCGCTAGAATTCTCCCGGTGTATCTATAATTATAATTAATATCACCGTGCTTCTCTCTCTCTCTTTATGTTTGCCGCCTAAATAATAATAAAATTAAGTATGATTGTAATCTCTCCATCTTTCTCCCGATACCGCTGGATGCTTATTTATCTAAAACTTCGCCCTAAAACCCCGATTAGATTAAAATAAACCAAGGCCATACGCTGCTTTAGAGAATATTTTTTTTTTAATAAACATTTATAATTATCCTTACATAATTCCACGTGTTTTTATAGTTTTTATTTCCCCGTTAATTGCATTTTCGAAGCAAAAAGTTTCTACCACGCCATTTTGTTGCGTCAAACGAATAAGAGATACAGTTCAAATTTTATTTTCGTACCTCTGGATTTTTTTACACTTCTTTTTTTTTTCTTCGGCTTTCTATAGACGTTTTGCAACACTTGAACAAGATGGTATCTTGCTTTCCTTGTTGTAATTGGGAGTTTTTATTCCGACTGCTTCACGTCGCCATCTTTTCTATCGCCGGTGTGTTAAACGCTTCACTTGGTTTATGAGGAGGGTTTTTGGGTTTTATTTCTGTATTGTGTATTCATGACATAAAAGAGGTTTGTGTGGCCGCGAGTTGATCTAGATTATAATTTCGACTCTGTACTTTGCTGGTGTGTTCTTGCTGAGGGTTGAGAGTAAAACTGAAGGCACGTTGAATAAATTATAGCTAGATTTCTAGATCTAAATCTAAATCTAGGCCTGCGTATTTAGTGATGCATCTTGTGCATTTGTGGGTGTAGAATGCATTTTGTCAATGTATTAATAATAAACAGGCTTCTATGGACACATGTTGCCACAAAGGGTTATTCTCAAGACTTAATTTTTAGATTAACAATAGTGGCAATTGCTCGGTTATTTGTGAGTTTGTACATTGTCAAGGTGTTACAGGTAAGTAAACATGTCCATCTATTTTCAAAGGAATAATATTTCACAATTTATATCTTTGCGGGAATTTCAAAATGCGTTTAGTTGTTTTTGTTATGTATGTAGCCTATGGGCCCAGTGATAGAAGATGTGAATATTAAACAAAAAACAAAACAAAAAAAAAAAAAAAAAAAAAGAAAAGAAAAACAAACTTGTAAGGTCTGAAGCTGAGTGAATTATATAGGCCTACGTACCAAAGAAATATCTTTGAACTTAACGATACATTGTAAACAGTTCAAATAACTTGCATTTATCTACATACAAATTTAGACAATATATAGAGATCGGCATCTTAGAAACATTGGGTACAACATGACGTACGTAAATTTAGATCTAGAACTTGAGATTCCAAAGTAAATAACCCAAGGCAGGACACCCACAGACATTGTCTTTAGTGCTGCACCGTGCAGCGGAGAAACCAGAAAACCTGAGTCTGTCGTATTCTTGTGTAATTCCCGATTCTCGCCTTACAAGCCAAGGCTAGGTGTACCCGCGCCAATGTTATTGAGCCATT
>JAWDGP010006365.1:27500-82500 GCA_033675545.1 Elysia crispata | reverse complement strand
GAGAGAGAGAGAGAGAGAGAGAGAGAGAGAGAGAGAGAGAGAGATAGATAGATAGATAGATAGATAGATAGATAGATAGATAGATAGAGAGAGAGAGAGAGAGAGAGAGAGAGAGAGAGAGAGAGAGACATAGACAGACAGACAAGTTTTCAGGATTTTATTAAGGAAGGAGCCCTTTCTCTTTTCCTCGACTTTTCTGTCGCCTAAGTCTTTCCAACTTTCTATATTTTATCGTCTCCTAAGCCTTACGACATTTTTATCTAACGAGTCCTCTAAGTCTCAAAGCTTGTATTTCACGTCTCCTAAGTCGTTTTATTCACTATCTGAGGAGCCATCGCGAGCCACCATTCGTCTTTTATTGTCCCTCATGTCATAAAGTCGGCGTTAATATAGGGCTTCTAGCGCTATGTCTCATCGTCTCTTAAGTCGGTGAGGGAACCCCACTGGCGACAAGACCTTAGTCTCGAGACATTGGTAAGTCTAGGGGATCAGGGGAGGTAAAGAGAATACACAGGTCTACTGGCACGGCTAGAATGGAGGAAGTAGCGACTGCATCAGCAACATTAACGGTGCGATTGTCAGCAACATCAACACCATGACAACTGCCGCCAACTACATCGTCAGCGTCCACCATCATCATCATCGATATTAGCAACATTACGACTTGTACCACTACAAACATCAAAACCAACATCAGTCATTATCATCGATATTAGCAACATTACGACTTGTTCTACTACAAACATCAACACCAACATCATCATTATCATCGATATTAGCAATATCAATGGCACGACTTGTACCACTATAAACATCATCACCAACATCATCATCATCATCATCATCGATATTAGCAATATCACTAGCACGACTTGTACCACTATAAACATCAACACTTACATCATCATAATCATCGATATTAGCAATATCACTAGCATGACTTGTACCACTATAAACATCATCACCAACATCATCATCATCATCATCATCGATATTAGCAATATCACTAGCACGACTTGTACCACTATAAACATCAACACCAACATCATCATAATCATCGATATTAGCAATATCACTAGCACGACTTGTACCACTACAAACATCAACACCAACATCATCATCATCATCATCATCATCGATATTAGCAACATCACCATCACGACTTGCACCTCTACAAACATCAACACCAACATCATCATCATCATCGATATTAGCAACATCACCATCACGACTTGCACCACTACAAACATCAACACCAACATCATCATCATCATCATCATCATCGATATTAACAACATCACTAGCACGACTTGCACCACTACAAACATCAACACCAATATCATCATCATCATCATCATCATCGATATTAGGAACATCACCATCACGACTTGTACCACCAGAAACATCAACGCCAACATCAGTCATTATCATCGATATAAGTAACATCACAACTTGTACCATTACAAACATCAACACCAACATCAGTCATTATCATCGATATTAGTAACATTACCATCACAACTTGTACCATTACAAACATCATCACCAACGTCACCATCATCGATATTAGCAACATCACCATCACAACTTGTACCATTACAAACATCATCACCAACGTCACCATCATCGATATTAGCAACATCACCATCACGACTTGTACCATTACAAACATCATCACCAACGTCACCATCATCGATATTAACATTATCACCATCACGACTTGTACCATTACAAACATCATCACCAACGTCACCATCATCGATATTAACATTATCACCATCACGACTTGTACCATTACAAACATTATCACCAACACCATCATAATCATCGATATTAGCAACATCACTAGCACGACTTGTACCACTATAAACGTCAACATCAACATCATCATCATCGATATTAGCAACGTCACTAGCACGACTTGTACCACTACAAACATGAACATCATCATCATCATTATCATCATCGATATTAGCAACATCACCATCACGACTTGTACCATTACAAACATCATCACCAACATCATCATCATCATCGATATTAATATTATCACCATCACGACTTGTACCATTACAAACATCATCACCAACATCATCATCATCATCGATATTAATTTTATCACCATCACGACTTGTACCATTACAAACATTATCACCAACACCATCATCATCATCGATATTAGGAACATCACCATCACAACTTGC
The DNA here is from genome assembly GCA_033675545.1 of Elysia crispata. Lineage (NCBI taxonomy): Eukaryota > Metazoa > Mollusca > Gastropoda > Plakobranchidae > Elysia > Elysia crispata. The sequence continues at coordinate 80,296 of JAWDGP010006365.1, read as the reverse complement.
ACCACGACAAACAACAACACCAACGTCAGTTATTATCATCGATATTAGGAATTACTAATTCCTTAAATACTGTTTTTTCAATTCTTGAAATACAGTGTTACAATTCCTGAAATACAGTGTTTACAATTCCTGAAATACATTGATTACAATTCCTGAAATAGTTTTTTTCCTGAAATACAATGTTTACAATTACTGAAAGAGTGTTTACAATTAATTACTGAAATACAGTGTTTACAATTCCTGAAATACAGTGTTTACAATTCCTGAAATTCATTGTTTACAATTCCTGAAATTCAGTTTTTACAATTCCTGAAATACAGTGTTTACAATTCCTGAAATACAATGTTTAGCAATTACTGAAATGCAGTGTTTACAATTTCTAAAATACAGTGTTTAGCAATTAAAAGCAAATCGAAAGCAAATTATCTTCTTACTGGAAAAGAGCAGTATCTATTTTTTTTTTTTTTTGTTATTTCGCAACCTATTTTATAACCAGCCTTCAAAACACTGATTCTATGGCCACGCCTTCTCGCAAAAAGTGCCAAAAAGTGCGCACTGCCTTGCGGAAACTTATTTTCGCTGGCTATAAATTATGCTTCAAACAAAAACAACGATTTCTGTTCTTCTCCTTCATCGATTTATTCAGACCTAATCTGATTTGGCATTGATAGAGACTAAACAAAAGAGCAGAGAGCAGCTGTGTACGTGCGGCGTGTCAACACACCTTTACATGTATAATGATGCGGTGTGTTATAAAAGTGCGCGCTCTGTGTGTGTTAGCAATAATGATCGGCAGATTCTAGGTCTAGATCAATACGCTTTGTTATTCTAGGCGGACATTGGAAGTTTCATTTGTAATATTTGTAAATATCTCTCTCTCTCTCTCTCTCTCTCTCTCTCTCTCTCTCTCTCTCTCTCTCTCTCTCTCTCTCTCCCTCTCTCTCTCTCTCCCTCTCCCCCTCCCTCCCTTCCACACACACTCCCTCTCTCTTTCTCCCACTACCTAAAACTTTAATACTTACCTTATCAATATTTTCTTTTCCCATAAAGAAACAACACTGGAATAGTGGAAGGGTTAAGTCCTTTGCCTCAGCGAGCGATATTTTCCTGTCCCACCCATCGACACAATCCTTATCCTTCTTCACAGCCCGCTGGTTTCTGTAGAATTTTAAACTAGCCTGCAACTTGCAAACACGCCGTTTGGCAAATCCGTTGTGCACATCCCTCTCTTGCTGGCAATACTGTGTATTGCGTGTTTACCAAAAGCAAAAGTTGTTTACTCAAAACGTTGCCCACATGAATTAATTCCCTTTGAAAACAGAAGCTTTCTCCACTTCAGTGCTGTCATTTTCAAGTGTTGTGTGTGCGCATGCTTTGTTTCATTGGGAATTCCCCCTAACAAATTTTAGTACAGTAACAGCAAGCAATCACAATTATTAAAAAGAACAAAAACCTAAAAAAACTAATCTTATAGCCCGCTTAAGTCCACCTTGTTGGGAATAGCTATTACGCCTTGATTTATCAGAGTTTTAACTTCAACAGAACAGAAGTAAATATTCATGTACAAAAATGCTAGTTCTATTGTCTGCCTCTAGATATTTACAGCGCATTGGAATGTTTTTCCGGAAAACCATAACGTTTTCAAGTAGTATATAAATTCATTTTGGACATATTTGTGGCGATTCTATTTCCTGATCGTCTCTCTAGCATGGATGTTCCTTAGCTGAAACGGTTTGCGGCGTGTTAATGTTGGGTCTCACCTTCTTAATGTAATGCTGTTTTATCGGGATGTTAAAGAAAAAAATATATGGTCCCTTGATCATAAATTCATTCTTTCCTTTTTCTGATCTGAAGATTTTGGAGACGTTTAATTTCTGTAACGAAATCTAATCAAGATTCTGTATGTATTGGCATTAAAACAATCGTCTTATTCTTTCTTGTGTGAGACGCAGGGAAGGATCTGTCTTTCATAAAGAACTGCTACATGAAGAAACATTGAGTACCAAACCAAAGGCCTTCAGAATTAGATCTGTCTTTCATAAATAACTGCTACATGAAGAAACATTGAGTACCAAACCAAAGGCCTTCAGAATTAGATCTGTCTTTCATAAAGAACTGCTACATGAAGAAACATTGAGTACCAAACCAAAGGCCTTCAGAATTAGATCTGTCTTTCATAAAGAACTGCTACATGAAGAAACATTGAGTACCAAACCAAAGGCCTTCAGAATTAGATCTGTCTTTCATAAATAACTGCTACATGAAGAAACATTGAGTACCAAACCAAAGGCCTTCAGAATTAGATCTGTCTTTCATAAATAACTGCTACATGAAGAAACATTGAGTACCAAACCAAAGGCCTTCAGAATTAGATCTGTCTTTCATAAATAACTGCTACATGAAGAAACATTAAGTACCAAACCAAAGGCCTTCAGAATTAGATCTGTCTTTCATAAATAACTGCTACATGAAGAAACATTAAGTACCAAACCAAAGGCCTTCAGAATTAGATCTGTCTTTCATAAATAACTGCTACATGAAGAAACATTAAGTGCTAAACCAAAGGCCTTCAGAATTAGATCTGTCTTTCATAAATAACTGCTACATTAAGAAACATTAAGTGCTAAACCAAAGGCCTTCAGAATTAGATCTGTCTTTCATAAATAACTGCTACATGAAGAAACATTAAGTGCTAAACCAAAGGCCTTCAGAATTAGATCTGTCTTTCATAAATAACTGCTACATGAAGAAACATTAAGTACCAAACCAAAGGCCTTCAGAATTAGATCTGTCTTTCATAAATAACTGCTACATTAAGAAACATTAAGTACCAAACCAAAGGCCTTCAGAATTTTTTCTTTAAGTAAAAGATACTATTTTGCTCGGACCAAATCAACTCAATTTTATAATCTTTCAAGTGGTCAGAACATTAACAGTAGCCACCTGACCACTCTTGATGGACCCTCAACTAATAACCTTCATCTCCTTTCTCTTATCCTCAGAGAAACTATGGAAGATGATGGGGCGAAATACGTCGGCGCAACTCTTGCCTTCCCAACCCTCAGCACTCCTACTTCTCCTCCCACTGCTACACCTGAGCGTTCTCTTCATCGTGTGCTCCCCCAGCACAATCTCAGCACTTCCCGTCAGCAGCAGCAGCAGCGCAATGCGGCAGCAGCAAGCAACAAACGGTTCCTGCCCGTCTATGTGTGAGTGTCCCGGGGATTTCTACGTGTACTGCCAGTCGACAGGTCTGAAAGACCATCACGTGACCCAGATAGTGTCACAGATCCCAGCCTCGGTCGTACTGCTCGATCTCTCGTCCAATCAGATCACCAGCCTCCAGCCGGAAGCGTTCAAGCGCCTGCCCAACTTGCAGTATCTATATTTATCCGCCAATGAGATTCAGGAAATCCCCACAAAGGCGTTCCGGTGTTTGTTCGCGCTGAAGCAGCTGACGCTTCACCAGAACAGGATTTCGGCTGTCCATGAAGATTCGTTTTTCGATCTTATCAGGATTCAAAGTATTGACCTCTCCTATAATAATATCTCTCACATACCCCAGAACACTTTCACGAATTTAAAAACTTTAGAGAAACTTCGCCTGCAGTACAATGCGTTCTCGGAGCTCCGGGCGAATATGTTTTCCGGACTCAGTAGTCTGGAGTTTCTGAACATCAGTCACAACTCAGCTCTCAACTTTACCAACAGCAACTCTTTCGCAGGTCTTTCCAAGCTGAGAGACTTAGATCTAAGCCATAACTCGTTAGTTGAACTTTCGGGATCGTCATTCAACGGATTGACGCGTCTGTCAGTGCTTAACCTAGGGCACAACTTTCTCAGCGACATAACTTTCTTGGGAAATAGTGATACCTTCAAAAGGGAAGGAACTCATGTAGATTTCCAGAGGTCCCTCACAGAGTTATCTCTCGCCAGCAATAGACTCAAGGTCATTCCCTCAAAGGTCTTCCCGTCACTTCCGGCGTTGAAACGCCTAGACGTGTCCAACAACACTTTGACCGTTGTTCAACCGGAAGCTTTCGAAACTCTTCTTCTTGAGAGATTGTCCCTCAGACGTAATACCCTGGACGACCTTGACCGAGGCGTCTTTGCAGGTGTCCGGAGGGTATCGGAATTAGATCTGGCGGAAAATCGCTTCTCAGGCTTCACCTCCAGCGTCTTCGACAGTTTCCGAGTGAACTCCCCTTTCTCTATTGACCTTTCTGAAAACCGGTTGACCTACATTCATACGGCACTCTTCCAAGAGATGGCGACCCTTCGCGTCCTGAACCTCTCTGGGAATGCCATCTCCGTGATCGACCCAGGAGCTTTGGATGACCTCAAGATTCTAGAACACCTTGACCTCTCGGGGAATCGCTTGACCCATGTGACCCCGGAAATGGTATCCGGTCCGGCTAAAACGTTGAGAAGGCTGAGGCTATTGGACAATCCCCTGAGCCATATCAGAGGATTCTCGTTTTACCAGCAGAGCGACCACATTCTCATAGAGACTGAAGCAAGGGTGGCGGCTGTAGGTCCAACATGGGTCACCGTGACATGGCCATACAGAGACGGCTCGCAGCTCTACTGGTCTTTGCTTGTTACTTGTGAGTCGCCTACATCATCTTCATCTTCATCTACATCAGAAAACAGTCAATCATCTTCTACCTCTCTGAATGTGAAAGACGTGAAGCAGCAATGCTTGCGACCAGCCGAGGATTCGGTTCTGGAACCGTTTAGGAACCGGTTCAACGTGTCAGGTCTTAGTGCAGAAACCGGGTACACAATATGTGTTCTGCCAGTGTTTGTGTCCACGGATGTGGTCGTCAGGCAGTGTGCGCATGTCCGCACTATGCCCGCACCGGAACCAGTGACACCTGTTTCCGTCGTGGACAAACCCCCTTCCTCAGCAAACTCTGCCGAGTCACAAACCTCAAATCTTTCATCCCTGTTTTTATTAACATCTCATATTCTTTTATGGATATCATTTGCTTGTTTTGTTTCATGACGAAGATTTGTCATTTTTCAATTTTCTCGATTCACCTGTTACTGTTATCTTGTTACCTTTGATCATTGGCAGCTTCTGAAAAATCCCACTTGTACCGGTACTTATATCTCCTATATTCTTGTATGTTTACACGTTAGTCTCAAATGTGCATAGGTTTACCATGTCGGGCTAACGAAAAGATCATATTCGGATTGCAGTCTAACACGTCTACACTCTTTTTCTCATGAGAACCTAAGATAGCCGTGTATGGTGGGGTGGGTTTGGAATGTACATGTGCAGGGTAGGAGCTTCTGCTGACAGATGAGTTTGGGATCTCATACCTCCTCTTGAGCTCTTCTTTGCGGAGGTTTTGTTTGCTGCGCAGTTTTTTTTTTATTGAGCAGACAGAAAAGAAAAAAAAATACCATCAAGTGACATGAGCATTTTACTTATTTTGTCTCATGAAATTCCAGACAATAACATTGTAACTCATGAGAGGGGAAAAAGCAAGAATAACGTCCCTTCCCTCAAAATTTTCAAGACCTAAGTTAAATAGATAGAAGCAAAAATTAACTTTTGAGTCTCACAAGCACATCAGGCGAAGAGCCAGCACTGAAGATTCTATATCTTTTACAGTTATTGACGATATTAACAATGCACTCATCTATGCATATTGAAGTCAGGAAAATCAATATTAAAAAAGGAACGAGATAAAGTAGGGGTGGGAGGGGGGAGAGAGATAATCTAGAACAAAACAATATCCAGAACGTCTTCTGTATGCTTCTCTCTATTGGACACAGCTCGCCGGATTCAAGTACGTCACGAATGGCAGGGAAACCCCAACCTCTTATTTTTCCAACTTAATCTATGTACAAGTATATACCTTTACCCATGCATATATCAATTCATATTGCATCTTGATATCAGGTTTAGAAAGGTTCGGAGGCAATAGAAACAAAGACAGCACACAGGACATGCCTATATTATTTAAGCTATCCCCACTATACAGAGTCTGTGTAATTTATGTACATAAACACGAAGCATGTGCAATAGACAAAGAAAGGTTCTGTACTAAACATACATGTGTGTGTATGTGTAGGTTCTATTTATATAATGTGCAAAATTGACTCATGAATTTATGAATTATGGCCATTTTCTGTTTCGAAATTGCTGTGTAACTACAAATTTCTGGTGCTTTATTGTCAACTTGGTTTACAAACTTACATTTGTCTTGCAGAAGTGTCTTTGAGAACATCGTCCTTATTATCAGCATAAACATATAACAATTATCTATCTTATTTTCTTCAGTCTCATCACCATTATTATGATCAGCATCATCATCATCGTCGTCGTCATTTTCATAACCATTATCACCCTAATATCATAGTTAATACCCTTTCAACTATCTTAATACTCAACATCAACAAAATATTTAATGATCACAGCATCACCTTGAACATCACCATCAACATCACCATTCTCACCTTCATCACCATCATTATCATCATATTCATCAACACCATCATCATCATCATCACCACCATAAACATCAAAATCATCATCACCATCATAATCATCATCATCATCATCACCACCATAAACATCATCATCGTCATCACCATCTTCATCGTCATCACCATCATTATCATCATCATCATATTCATCAACAGCATCACCATCATCATATTCATCAACACCATCACCATCACCATCATAACTATCACCACCATCATAATTACCATCACTATCATCATCATCACCATCATAACTATCACCACCATCATAATTACCATCACCATCATCATCATCATTTTCATCTCCATTTCGTCATAAGAGTGATAGATATATGACTTTTTTTTCATGAAAATCCACATCCCCCCCCCACCCCAATGTGCCTTGCTAATAACAGATACGCTCTGTGGTGGAGAAATTATCCTGTCTCTTGTAAAGCTTTGGGTATTTCAGTTAGGTTGATTGGTAGAATGATGCTCTGTTATTGCTTGTGATGTTAGATCTTACCAAACGTCACAAAGAAGAGAATAAGAGAATAAACCCTACAGAAAATATCAAAAGTTACAATCTAAAGTGTACTTTAAAAATTTATGATTATTTATTGTGTTGACACTTTTGTAAAGGTCATGTCCCGTGAAAAATGAACATAAAAAAGATGTATGGGTTGTATCAATTATTTATGGTCTTTCTTTATGGGAGAGAGAGAGAGAGAGAGAGAGAGAGAGAGAGAGAGAGAGAGAGAGAGAGAGAGAGAGAGAGAGAGAGAGAGATGCCTTTTTCACTATGCTTATTTTCACATTGTTTTCCGTTGAAATAAATTTTCTTGTTCTTGTTACAGCTTGCCTCTTTGTTCTTCATTTTAATACATCGTCAATTCTTTTAGTGGTATCTATTTGTTAAGAAAACTCTTCCCTTTCTTTATCTATTTGTTAAGAAAACTCTTCCCTTTCTTTATCTATTTGTTAAGAAAACTCTTCCCTTTCTTTATCTATTTGTTAAGAAAACTCTTCCCTTTCTTTATCTATTTGTTAAGAAAACTCTTCCCTTTCTTTAATGTTACTTTTAATTCAGTTTCGACCAGAAGCTGCAATATATATCTGCATTACTTGCCGAAGATTATTTCTGCATTTCGAGAGAAACTATCACAAAATAATATATAACTCGTATTTTTCTTAAAGTAAAATTTAACAGGATTTTTAATTTTTTATTTCTTGAAAGCACTGAGAAAGAATTAAAGTCAGTAAAATCCAAAGGCATAATTCTTATACTTGAAAAAAAAAAAAAGGATTTTTAGCCATTTGACCCAAGTTCTGAAAATCGCAAATGAAACTTTTTTTTTTATTTACTTTTTTATTTTTAGTTTTCTCTCGCTATAACTATTAACTTTAGCCTCTTAATAAAGAAAATCAATTTTGCAGATACAATCTTATCGATTCGGCGTGACAGAAAAATCATGTATTATGTATCATGTAATGAAGAAAAACGTTCGAATTGGTGAAGAAAACTTCATGTTGCTTCGGAGAAGCCTCTAGATTTAAGTCGCCTGATTCAGATATTGACGAGGATATTTGCCTAATGAAACACGCCTTTAAAACTTGTTATTAAAATATGTTCATAATAATAATAATAATAATAATAATAATAATAATAATAATAATAATAATAATAATAATAATAATAATAATAATAATAATAATAATAATAATAATAATAATAATAATAATAATAATAATAATAATAATAATAATAATAATAATAATAATAATAATAATAATAATAATAATGATAATGATGATGATGATGATGATGATGATGATAATGATAATAATAATAATAATAATAATAATAATAATAATAATAATAATAATCCATAAACATTTTTGAAGGACTTCAAGATAGGATAGATTTACTATATTCATACCTCTCGGGGAAATTCCAAATTGATATACCCAGTAACATAACAAACACATAATTACATGTACGTACAATAAAATTTCAGATGTATACTATAATAGGTAGATACAAAACAGATCGAATAAAACTAAAACCAGAATCTACACTTTGGTCCACAAACTTACAGAAGAAAAGTTCAAATTATGCGAAAAAAAAAAAATAAAAAACATAAGAAGAAAAAGTGTGGTCTTTCTACACCACATCGGGAATTTAGCGAATTTTAGTCTATAAGGTTATTGGTTCAAATCCCTACTAGAGCAGCAGATAAGTGTTAAAACTCCTTGGGAAGGACTCTCTACACCAGAGGTGTCCAAACTTTTTGCAAAGAGGGCCAGATTTGGTGACATGGAAATGTGTGGGTGCCGACCATTCAGCCTGACACTCCTTGAACCATCAACGTTTTATTATTATTGATTTTAGGACGGAGGCTGCGGACCACTGTAAATTTGAACATGGGCCGCATTTGACCCGAGGGTCGGACTTTGGACATGCCTGCTCTACACATTTCCTCTAGATCGATGGTGAATCAAGTTGGGCTACATGTGCCTGGATATGGTCAGAGAATATATCTGGGCTGTGCTCGATGCCACGCACTGCTTCTAGCACTAACAGATGCTCCTTCGCAAAGGGTAATAAGGTGGCATAGTCATGTCGGAATATCTGGGCTGGCCACGCACTGCTTGTAACACTAACAGATGCTCCTTCGCAAAGAGTAATAAGGTGGCAGAGTCATGTCGGAATATCTGGGCTGGCCACGCAGTGCTTGTAAAACTAACAGATGCTCCTTCGCAAAGGGTAATAAGGTGGCATAGTCATGTCGGAATATCTGGGCTGGCCACGCACTGCTTGTAACACTAACAGATGCTCCTTCGCAAAGGGTAATAAGGTGGCATAGTCATGTCGGAATATCTGGGCTGGCCACGCACTGCTTGTAACACTAACAGATGCTCCTTCGCAAAGGGTAATAAGGTGGCATAGTCATGTCGGAATATCTGGGCTGGCCACGCACTGCTTGTAACACTAACAGATGCTCTTTCGCAAAGGGTAATAAGGTGGCATAGTCATGTCGGAATATCTTGATTAAAGATCGTGCCTGATAGCCTGTTATATAGAGTGTATCTACATGTGTACTAGTTAGCGTCACGTGACTTTACACGGTCAACCACCTTTGATATTCAGGAGCCCAGCCACAGAGTATTGCTGCTTAAAAACTACGGGGTTCGTTAAATAATAATAATAATAATAATAATAATAATAATAATAATAATAATAATAATAATAATAATAATAATAATAATAATAATAATAATAATAATAATAATAATAATAATAATAATAATAATAATAATAATAATAATAATAATAATAATAGTAATAATAATAATAATAGTAATAACAATAACAAAAAACAAACAAAAAACAAGAACAAAACAGAAAAAAATTGTTCATGTACTGCGTTAAATCCACGAAAGAAAGAACCTAGGTTGTCTATAGATATTGCTTGCTAACTCCACGGAACAAGTGAGCAGAACAACGGCGCATGTGTGTGGTATTCTGGCAGAATGTACCATGGCTCGCCTCATGCATCAGTGAATGATAAATTAGCAGTGATTTAAGACCTCTCAAGGACTTATAGCGAAACAGAATGAAAATCTAGAAACTCTTACTTCAAACGTTTACATACAAAAATAAAGGATCAAGATCAAAGTTTTTTTTTTTTTTTTTTTTTTTTTTTTGGGGGGGGGGGGGGGGGGGGGTTGACAAACAAAAACAAGACAGAACCTAAAAAAAAATAAATAAATAACAAAGTATGGAAATTGTCCTCATTTGTCACTCTATCTTTGTATCTAAATGAGGAAGTATGGAGCAGACTTTGTATTGAGAGAGAACTGATTTGTCCTGTTTTTGGCCACAATGCAAGTCATGACAGCCTGTAGAAAACATTCCTCACAGGTAGAATAGATGGTAGAACAGTCTAGAAGAGGAAGGGACAGACTCAGACGTCAGTGGTACGACGACATCAAGGACGGACTGGCAACCAGCTCTACACGAACATCAAGCTAGCTCGTATGATTTGGAGAAGCGTGGCCTTTTCCTCTTTCTCCTACTCCTGGTCCACCTCGTTATAAAAATATACCCATGTTTGCGGTTACTTCGATTGGCATATGAAGGGCAAATAGTCTAAGGGGCATAACAAGAAAAAATATGTCACCAAATGAATTAAACACAGTTACCTTCTCCAAAATGCAAGGAAAGTGAACTCCAGTTGACCTTGAATAAATCAGAAGGTGGCGCTGTTGCGCATGTCGAGCGGCCATTGGTCACTTACTCTCTCAGAAGCAAAACATTCCTGGCCCCAAGAAAATGAAGGTAAATATTGTCTGCTGTCTTAGCTAACTATTTCTTCCCTTATTGACAACTCATGATAGTTATGTTGGTCAAATAGTCTGAAATTGATAATTAGAGGCAGACTAAACGTATACAAGCCAGGCACGATGCGATTTATAAGATGAATATTTGGTGTTTTTCAAGCGAGGTGTCATGGCGGACTCAGTTCTATTTTGGTCAACTGCGCAGTCTTTGTTGTGAAATCCCAGGTTAACCTTCGATAGGAATAATCTACGCGCCGTTTACCGTGGTTTATTTGTTGAACCCTCTTCAAGTATTGGATGAGGACTGTCGGAGCTTTTCATAGAGCATTCAGACGTATGGAATGGTATTTAACGATGATGTGGCTTATCAGAATCTAGGGTAGGCCTAGATTTAGATTATGAAAACCTCAAAAACTTAAACCTAGAGAGACTTCGTCGTAGAACATCTAGATCTAGATTCTAGATCTAGATCGGCTCCAGTTTATTCTAATTTTTTATCTCCTGAATAGCTTCAACGGTTTCGCTTTCAACATCAAGTTCTCATAGGAGCATTATTTTTTAGCCAATGGTTTAAGCCGACAGTATTATTACAATTAGCCTATATGATGCTGTTTTGATTTCAAAAGATCAAGATTTTAGGCCTAATTTGGATCTAGTCTAGATCTAGATATCAAGATCTGGCTAATTTGTAGCACTAGCTAGATCTAGTTTTACTTGTGTTTACAGTACATCTTCTCCATTTTATATAGTTCTCAAAATCCTATATATCATTTAAAGATTAGGAGCTTGTGATTTTGATATTTGTGCCTGTCAATTTTTAAGGGATGAGGGGTTTCTGTATTTTTATTGTGCGAAGGAAATTTGCACTTTCAGTTTTGAAGTTGAACTAGAATCTAGATCTAGATTTAGGTCTGTATATATCTAGTTTTGCACTAGCCTAGCCATTTTCGGTCCTTTGTGCCCTTTTGTGGTTCTTGTATCTGTTGTTCAATTGTCTTGAAAGTTGAAGCTTTGATTATGGGGCTGTTACAATGGCAGGAAAGCTTTGACCAGGCATGGCAGAGCTAGCTACTAGGTCAAGCCTATTTGCGAAGGCCATGATGTACTGAAACTGAAAGTGAAACTGGTTTAATAGAATTAAAAAAGGAGTATTGTTAGTTAGGAGGAAATGTAATGGCATCAAGAAAGAATCTTTTCAGACTTCTATTGATGTGACTAAAAAAATCTATACCATCATAGGTCTATAGTTAAGGGTCTAGATATGCATCAAGTGCAGATATATGTCAGTCTGATCTGGTGTGATCAACATCTAGATTTAGGATGATCTATGGGTCTCACTCAAAATCTTTAAAAAATTTTAAAAGTGAATGATTAATTTTTTATTGTTTCATAATTTAAGCCTAATTTATTTGATTAAAATCAGGAAGAGTTTTAGATTTAGCTTTATCAGTTTCTGTCATATATTCCCAAACCTCGAACAATATAGTTTTTCTTTCTTTATAGATAGACCTGCATGTGTGCCGACAATTGTCGGATTTCCGACAATCACGGCCGTTCAGCAAATTTTTACGGCCAAAACTCCATTAACATCAAATTGTCGGCGTGTCAGCAATCCGCCACAGCGGCTAGCAGTTAAAACGCCGACAGTCGCTTTTCAAAACTGCCGACAATTGTCGGCACATTCAGTCCCACTGCCGACAATATTGTCGGCACTTTATTTTTAGCTCGCTTGCTTATCATCGGGAAACTCCGGTATGAGAGAAGCTCCCCACTGTCAGAAAACCAAGAAGTGTATGAAGTCCAAATTTAAATCGAGCATGCATACTGTTGCAGCTCGACCTCTTTCAGTTTTTGTTTCCCTTGTTTTTGCTCTTTGTTTCTCGTGGTTTCGCTCGGGCGGCTGCACAATCCACATTGATTTAACTTTAGTTTACTTGAAGTCTGATTCGTTTCTTCATTCGAAAGCAATTTAGGAACTCGCTTTCTGAAATTTCTGGATTTATCGTCGTGTGGATCTATTTGGAACAATATTATTATTAAGCCTATTCTACTGTGTAGATCTAGAGTCTAGATCTAGATCTAGAATCTACCTCCTTGTACATTAGTCATGCTGGAACATTTCTTAGAAAGCTCATCGGATCTGAAGGTAGTGGAGAGTGGTGTTCGAAATAAGTTCAAATGGACTTGATTGGAAGAAAAAGACGCCAACAACGATTTTCTTTCTGAGATTGATATTTTTTTTTTAGTATCATGCGAAACTCGACCTCGCAGGAATATGTGCAGTGGTAGAATATTAATTTTATTATGACACCGCACTTTTCTCTTCCAAGGTCAACATTTATTGGCAAAAGGGGAAAATTGGTGCGGACTTATTAATTTTTGTTTTTATTGCTAATGCTGTTGTTGTTTAAAATCTTATTTGGCAGCTTAGTTGAGTAAAAATATGAGTCCTTTTTTTACGTGGTTTGTTTTTTTAATATAGAAGTAAAAGATTAAAGTGCACGTTTCAAACCATCGAAAAAGCCGAGGAGGTTTGAAAGTGATACCGAATGAAAAACAGAACTAGAAAAATGCTTTTGGCCCTACCTTATATGGGCTTGAAACTATGGTATGCATGCACAACAGACATTAGATCTCAGTGTTGCGTACGGGCCATGTCACCCAGCGCCAATGAAACAAAACAAAACCCGCAGAGCTAATAGTATAATATATTTCCTTCCCTTAATTTTCTTTTTATTATCCTTTAATCTGGGTTGCTTGTGGTGGGTTCCGGTTGGTTGGGGTAAGTAACTTTTTTTTTATTTTGAGACCGAGTCAAGATCCGGCATTGTGATGGGTGCGAAAAAGTTCAGACAATTTGGTTAGGGCTCACATGCAGGTCTATATAGATTTAGAATAAATGAGGTAAGGCCTAGTTTTAAAAGACCTCATTGGAGTCCTGAAGATCTTTTCAGTTGATTTATAGTCTTTTCATATACTGGTACAAGATGTTTAGTAAATTAGACCAGAACATAGTGTTTGTGTTGCTGTAGTATGTGAACACAGAGCACGGCCAACCTAGAGCATAGATGAATTAAAAAAAAAAAAAAAAAAAAGAACTATTTCAGAAGAGCCAAAGATGTCATTTATTTGAGGCACAACCATATCGCTCTATTCACAGTTACTAAATTACTAATAGATGTATACTTAAGTGCTGTTGTCAGTCACAAAGATTTATCCGCTGCCCCATCTCAAATTAGTAATTTAGTAACTCGTAGTGGGTGTAAAGTCAGCACAAGTGTAATTCTACTTTTCCTGTTTACAATTTGGTTCGTTGACCTAAGAAAAGAAGCATTAATGCTAGTGTTTTACATCTTCTGGATTGTAGCCATCCATGTTTTTTAAAGATAAATGTTAGTCGTAGAAAGCTATCACTTTTGACTCGAGTTTTTTTTTTTGCTGATGCCGTTTTTCGACCTTTGTAAGTCAGGCGATTGCTGTGTTTTGTTTTCTTCCTATCTGTAAAACGTGAGAAATAAGTATAGAACCATAAATCTGGCAAAATGACTAAAGGGTTGGACTTCATGTTTGACACTATGGAATGTTAAAAGTTTAAGACTATAATATAAGAGGCAAGGTATATATTTATATTTTATAAACTTTGAAGTTAAAAAAAATGCTATTGATGATACTGTGTTCAACATGAAATGGATGAAATTTTAGTAACGATTGTTGAAAAAATGGATGTATTCTGTGAGACAAGATGTTTGCCATTTGGACATATATATATATAGGGCCAAGGCTCAAGTTGTTATGTTCTAGCCTTGATTTATCCCTACTGAAGAAGCCATTTTCATAGAGACTGGTTCCATTTTTTATTTCAGATTTTTTGACATGATCGGGCAAGCTTCCTGTTTCGTTGACCCCATGAGTCTGAAGCTGTCTTCATGCTAACCTCAGGAATCTCACTATTTTCAACGTATGAAAGTGATTCAGCCTTGAATAGAGTGAAACCGTCATCATCCTCAGCCAAAACAGTGGCGAACCTTTCTGTCAAAGGTGTCATTTTGGACGAGCTCGGGACTTGTTATAAAAACTACTATAAGGAATACCCGCCGCCCAGCATAGGCGGCACGCCTTTGCACAAGCTGTTTTCATCCTCATTTTCACCCTCATCACCACCATCATTCTTAAAGAATTTGTGGCCTGAGCCCCGGGTTGCAGATTGTTGCTGGCATTTTTATCCCAGGTAGCGGAAGAGTAATTTCTGGCAAGCCTACTGCAGCTTGCAAAGGACTGAATTATTTCTGCTCGTCATTTTTTTCCTACTGAAATTGTATCTTTGATCAAGTGTTTGAAGGGTTGAATTGTTCCATCTATAAGACAAAAGTTTTCTTTCAAGGCACCCGTTTGTGAGATGAAACCGGAGATCAGTGCGGCAACTGAGTTTTTGTCGCGAGTCTTTCTGACCCACGACCGCATCACCAAGGAAAAGGTTGCCGAGTTCAAAAAGCACCTGGCAGCTCTCTTGGAGGAGCGTTTCGTGAACCACTGGCATGAGTCGTCACCCACCAAGGGCCAAGCTTTTCGCTGCATCCGTGTGTGTCCAGAGGAAGCCTTAGACCCCATCCTAGAAAAAGTTTGCCATGCTGTGGGAATCAACACTGGTGATTTCCAGCTTCCGATTGAGTTGACTCTGTGGGTGGACCCAACTGAGGTTGTCTGCAAGTGAGTAGAAATTCCTGAGTTAGAGGAAGAATACGATGCATAATTTTGTACTTAGGGAGGAATCAAAATTTTGTAGTTGCCCTTCAACTTTCTTAAAGTTTTATCATTGACTAGCTTCTATTGTATTGTAATGTACCTTGCTCTGAACTACTTAACCCTTGGCGCTCATATTGTATTTGTCACATGGGTTTGGGATGTTCAAACTTCTGTGTTTTTTACTGAACTAATTTTTTTTTGAAAATAAAATTTAAAACCGAAAAAAAATAATTTTAAATGATATAAAATTTTTAGCTTACAAGTAAATTGCAAATTAGGAGAGCTGTCAGTGCCACCTATAGTTCGCATTCGCATTCTCATTCTATATCCAAGTTCCACAACTTAGACCAGATAAACTTTTAAAACCCTGTACCAACAAAGCTTTTTCTCTCCTTTGTCTTTCTCCTTTTCACGCCCCCCCCCCACACACACACACACACTCAAAATCAGTGTAATGGTACCCGTTAGGCCACATCTATCTTTTCAGAATTAAATATACTATTTTTTAGGGTTACTTAGGCAAAAATGTCTAGCAAATTGAATATTATAAAGGTTTTTACCACTCCCAGTTGCCCCATGTTTGAGGAACTGATTGAATTGGCATTAAACTGCCTCATGCTTAATATGTGGTATATTGAGAAAAGATGCATCTCAGATTCAACAGTTAAGAAATTTTCAGTTTTTATAATGTCACCAGTTTTTGTCTTCGGAAATTTTATGTCAATTTTTTCTTTTTTCTCATTTTCTTTTAAACATCTTCGCGCTTGCACAAATGTTGGAACCTGCTAACTCTTAATTTTTCTATTATCATTGTTTGTTGAAAATTTGCATTCATGAATCTTTCAAAATTGCCTAATCTCCAAGTGAGTTTGAAATATCCAAGTTTTACTGGCAGATTATGCAAATTAAATATTTTCCCATAGTCAGTTAAGGCGTTTTTTTTTTTCTGAAAGGCTGAGTATCACCTATTTTCTTATTCCCCCCTCTGCCTAGGTTCGGAGATTTGAAATGCTCATACCATACAGTGGCCAAGAAGGATGAGAACTCTGGAACGTTGGATAACCAAGCCTCGGATTTGGATATTGATGACTTGGTAGAGAATGCCCGTGAGCTGTACCTCAAAAAGCAGTCAGTTGTCATACATCCTATCAACTCATCTGAGATGCACATCCCTTACTCTGAGGGGTCCACTAATGGATTTACCATGGCTATCAGGATGAATGGGACCATGCATTACAACATGGTCTCCATGAATGGGGCTAATGGAGGATCTTTAGGAAATGGCTACGATGGTTCACCGAGGGGTAAGAATCGAGCTCCGCACTCTTTGCACCATAAGAGAGGAGGCAGCGCTGGCTTCCACTACTACGGGAAGAGTTCTGGTGGCAAAGGTGGTTCCCACTACCTGCCAAACGGGGTGTCGACCTCGTCAGCAGGTGGGTCTGGTACCCACCAGAGCTACCCGCACCATCGCAACAACCATCATCATCACCATCATCACCAGCCTCATGTCCATCACCACCATGCGGGTCAGCACCACCATCATCACAACATGGGCTCTTCTCCGTACAGCAACAGCTACCTGAATGGCTATGTCGATGAGAATGGCAGTAGCAGCAGTGGGTATGTCTTCGATCACCGATCAAGCTCTCCGACCAAAATGAATGGCTTAAACCACCCTCCTCCTCCTCTGAGTGGCAGCAATGGCACCGGCTCAGGAGGTCAGATTACCCAGAGTTCTCCGACCCCTGAGCAGATTCAGCAGCAGATGCTACACCCTCCCCCGATGCCCCCTCACCTGCAGCAGGCGTTTGCTGCCAGTCACCCCCCGACCCCAGATACAACCACTCTCCCTCCGCCGCCGCCTCCCCCGCCATCTTCATCTGCTGCTGTTTCATCATCTTCCTCTTCAGCCGTCACTTCCAACATCAACAACAGCAGTGGTAGCAGCAGCAGCAGCATCATGACCACTCTGAACGGAAAGTCGACCAATCCAAGCAAGTATCCCACCACTCGGAATGGTGGGATGGGAGGACCAAGAAACAAGCAGGGTAGCCCAGCCAAAGAGATGAAATGAGCAAAGAACTGTGTATTGTTATATAGTTGAGATATAGAATGAAAATCACTTTAATACAGACATAAGTTGTAGTTGTAAGTGAGGAAGCATTAGGTTTCTTGTCATTTTTGCTTTTCTTTGTTACAATTGGTCCAAATTTTTTTTCTTTTAATTAGTTTATTATGAATTTTTATGCACTGAAGGCAAATTGTCTAGATTAGGAATTTTCCAAGTAAATAGATACAGGATAAAAAGGCAAACTCTGTGCTGTGTGCAGGCTTAATATGATTATAATATATCAAATTTGCAGGAGAAATGTTCAATTGTAACAACACTTATGTAATAACCCTTACTTCAATCATAAATCTTGCTCCTAGCAGATTCCAAATGTATTAAAAAAAAGTCGGGTAAAAGATAGGATTCTTGGAAATCTGCTTGTTATTTTCAGGTCTGCACAATTTAATCCTTTATTATTTTCTTTAGCTCTTCTTAAACTTACCCTGTAACAGTGGCTTTTTCCTCCATACCACCTTTTACGTACTGCCCCCCCTCCCGAAAGGCAAACAGATGTATCTACAGATTTTGTGCTTTGGGGGAAAAAAAAAACTTAAAGTGCTGATGAAGATATGTCGCTCTGCCATTTACACAAGTTGGATAATATTTAAAATAATTAGCTTATGCAAGCAAATTAGAAAAGTTAGAAAACAGGTTTCTGTCAGATACGTCGGTCTGTCGTTGGGGGGCAATGAATGAATAAAAAACAGTTTTGCTCGTAAAAGAATTTAAAATGCATAAATCTCAAGGTATTTTTTTTTTTTATTTTGGTTGAAGTTCTAAGACAATCTTTTCCTGTGTTACCAAAATTTCTTGGTTCTCGAACCAAAACTTAGGGGGTCATTGACGACCTAAATCAAGTGACTGTCTAAAAGTCCTGTAGTGGAGCCATAATCTTTGCACCTGTGACCTATTTAGAAACATTCACCAAAAAGACAACTTTTAAAAGCACATAAATTAATCATTATTGGTATTCTCTATAGGGGAAACTTGTATCTTACAGCAAATAGATTTTATGTTCGCACAATTAATTTGCAACAGATTTCAGATTTGCATGAAGAAAACGCCCTTCCATTCCCATAGATCCTGTTTTCTTAATCAGCGTTGGTTTGCTAACTGAATTTTGATGTTTTGTACCATTGGCATCTTTTGTTTTCATGTCTGTGTTGTGCCTATATGAGAATCGGGAAAGAGGCTTGTCGATACCTGGGTTTCGTGGGCCCATTAATGACTTAAAGGTTCAAACCATACTTTCTCTCTAATGAAGTGCTTGGATTGAAATTTGGTTGTATAGTAGTAAACCATGTCAATGCCCATAGAAGAAAGCACAGCTTCACAAAAATCTTTTTCGAATGGTACTTGTGCCAGCGATTTTTGCTATGAACTTATTGAGAGGTTTAATCCGGTAACTGTCATTATAAGTCAGGTAATTTTGTTTTTATATAATGTAACTCAAAAACACTGATAGATTAGGAAAAACAGAGTGCTATATACTAGTCTACAGACTTAAAAACAGGTTTTTAATATTCTGAAGTCCAAGTTTTTCTTTCTTTGTAGTCCACACTTAACAAAAAAAAGTTAGTAGATTAACAAGTTTTATATAAAAAAAAAACAACAAAAAAACTCACCTTATTTTATCAAAAAAGATGTTGAGATAAATCTAAAGAGGGCTTGTAAAAACTTTAATCATTTTCTGCATAAACCATCTTTCTACAATAAATTACTCATTTTAAAAAAAGTATAGCGTATGGCTTTAACACAATGAAGTGAAGTGGAATCATAATTTCAATATTTCTTTTTTTTTTTTTTCATCTGCAATTCTTACTTACAGCAATGTTCTCACCACTCTGTACTTTTTTGTGTTAAAAAATCAAGACTTGGTATAATTTTTATTTGTCTAATGTTTGTTTGCATGTAGTAACTGGCATTGGTTTCTTTTAACCAGTGTTAAACTCAAGTAGATGAGCAATACAACGCTACATGAAGATAACAGGAATGGCAGCAGTTTTCTATGCTTTGTTTGTTACGCACCAGCCGAAGAGAACAAGGTATTGGGGTTGTTACACATTTGGCCTCCCTTATGCTGATCACTTTCATTTTCTTCAAATTGAGATATTAGTGCACGTTTTTCTTGCTTTTTTTTTTTTATTGCCTCAAATTTTAAAACTAAATGTGAGAGCTTAGTCTTCATCTTGTCTGTGGTGAAGTTCTGATATGTACCTGCCTAGTTGTCCAATACTTACACTTCTGAAAATTTGGTGCTTTCATGTGTATATAATTGCTTTGTTTTATGGAGAACAGATACTTGGAGGCTCAGCTTTTAAAACTAAAATATTTATCCTGTTGTTCTTTTTTTTTTTTTTTTTTTAATTCCCTAGAGTAAAGATTTCTATTTATATGTCCACCCATGTTACAAAGAAAAAAATTATGTAAAGTTAAAATTGTACAGTCTGTTGTTTTCAGTTAAAATAAGTCTCTATAAAATACAATTATCACATTTGTTGATGCCCGCATGATAAAGAGTGAAGCACTTGTTTGATACTTTTATAGATGGGTGCATGTAAAGATACCCTGTCTCAATTTAAAGCAAGAGAAATTGAAGAAAAAAACCATCTGTAATTAGACTTTATTTTTTGATGAAATATTAAAGTCTTTAGCCACTGCTTTGTTATGTCACACTGATCAATGCTTGGTCACAAAATGTACGGGTTAATGCTTATTTTATTCTAGATGAATTTTGCACAATCATTGTGTAAACTTTACTTTTTTTCCTTGGCATGGTATCTCTGCCTCCAGAAGGACCAAGAAATTTCCAACCTAAAGTCATCATTTTGTTCCAAATACATGATTGCATTTTTTTTTTGTTCATATCTGTACAAACTGTTATGAAGCAGGAGCCTGCTTTTCAGCGGTGGCAGAAACCAACTTTGAATAATTTTTTTTCCTTAAATTCATTCATATACTAAAAAGTCATGAAGATTTGTACAGTTTCTGAGTTGAAAACTCAAACAAAATTGAAGTGGGCTATTTTATTGTGCATTCTTCAGTCACCAGTATAATTCATGGGAGTGTTGTTTTATCACATTTACTGTCGTAAGAATGAAAAGTCATTGATCAAATGTTGCTAAAGTTCTTGAAATTTAGGGTTCTATCATTTTCTGCTAGTTGATCTATGACCAATCAGTTGTCCTCTGTAAGAAGTTGGAATTTAAAAACTAGACATTGTAAAAATAGATGATTTAAAAAAAAAAAAAAAAAACTGTTTCAGAAGAGCTACAGGTGTCGTTTATTTGAGAAAAAATATTTGTCATGCAATTGTGAAATTTTTGCTGATGTCTGAATGAGATGCACAATGATTAGATGGTTTTTCAATATCGCCAGATTTGAATATGGCTTGAAAGACATGTGCCTCATTTAGACGGATATGAGACATAATGTGTGTTTTAGATAACTGGGCAATTATATTTCCTGGTATCTCGGTATGGCGTTACATTCAAAGCAATACATCTATATGTGATTTTTCTTCCTTAGGGCTATTTGGTGTAAGAGTTGAAATTTTAACACATGATTGTTGAAATATTACTAGCAAAGCATCAGGAAAAAAACTTTGTGAACTTGATTTTTTTTAAACTTCGTTTATTTTAGCACATATTAAATCATTTTTGTTCTCGGCAGAAAATTAGTTTCTCAGTGGGGCCTTTTTTATTATTATTCATTTTATATGTATGTAAGATTCATCATACATTCATGTTGCCTTTGAACCAAAAGTATTTTCTGCGTACCACTAGTCTGCCTCTAGTGATTCTTTGTCTTATAATTACTCATAAGGCATGTTAAAAAAATCGGCAGTAGAGTTGTATTTCTTCCCTTTTTTATTGAAAATGTGTCTGCTTGATGGAATTTTTTTTTTCTTTTTTTTTTTGTTTTGTTTTGTTTTGTTTTTCTTTTTGGTTCATCTCCATAAAACTTTGTAGGTTATATTCCATGAAATCACTGCCAGAGGAGAGAGAAGCCGATTTTACCTTTGCAGCTTTATATCATCTCTGGCTATATGAAAAGAATAAATATACCATAATTTTATGAAATTTGCTTATTACAAATCCTCAAAGATATTGATCATCCTATGCCCAAATCAAAACAGGGCACCGCACCACTATACATAATTGTAAAGAGATTTGTATTCCCTGAGTTGTTTGTTGCAGTTGAAAACAGATATATATATATCCTGCCACACCATATTATCAATATGTATAATAAGTCACATTTAATTGTACAGATGGTGTTTTAGAGTCATGTTTTTCCACCCATCTTATCTTTTTTTTTTGCCTTTCTTTATTCATGAGATTTAAATGATTTGAGCTAAACGGAGGTAACATCACACAACATTCAGTTGTTTGTTTTTTAAACAGCCTTGTCGGAAGAAATTTTTAAATAAATGACCATAGAATGTTAAGATCATTTCATATCCACCCTGTTCCCTTTGTTGACCCGGGCTAGAAATGTGATATAGCGGGAACACAATTATGTGACCTGGATCCAGCTCCATGCCATTGTTTTTCTTTGCAGCTCTTATGAAATAATTACGGCATTTTTAAAAAAAATTTTTACATACTGCACTGGCGTATGAAGCTTTGAAAAGCAGCCCTGATTGTGGGCTAGTCTGCTGCCATTGCTGCTATTTTTCTCTCGTTTGTACCATGCTTGTTTGCTTTAAATGAAATGTTTTCTACATTCAACTTTGCCTTAAGTGGCTACAAATTGCTGTCATTTTTTTATGATCTATGTATATGTGTGCTTAAATTCTTACATTTAACATTTTACCTTCCCCTCTTATGAGGAACACTTGAAAAGGGAATAACATGGCAATCTGAGAAAGAAAAGGCAGAAGTTTCGATTCAAGGCGCTGTTCATGCGTCTAAGAGATTTTACTGGTAGTTTTGAGACCATCAACTCCAAATCTGAGCAAAACAGTATGCATACTATCTCTTTGTTTTCAACAGAAATTGAATAAGTCCAGTTCGTTTTTCTTTTTTTTTTTTTTTTCCCCCCATAAGAATTTTGTAGGTATGATAATTGGACAAAATAGCCTACAAATATCAACAATAATACTTAAGAAAATAGTCTTGATATATTACTATGATTTGTAGGTTTTTAATAAGGGTAAGTCACGAAAACAAATTTCAGAAGATAAGCAATTTTATTCATTTATTGTATTATTTTTTTTTGTTTCATGTCTGCCTTTGCTTTCAGATTTTAATCAAATCCACCCACTTACCCATTTCATTTCTACTTTATTTTCTCTTAAACTGTATTTCACATAACAGTTGTGTTCAATTTCATCTGCTGAACTATCTCTTCTCCATATGTTTCATGTTTAATGGGAATAGATCTGAAAGCTTTTTTTTTCCTCCTCTTCACTTTTCCTGTTTTTTTTTTTGTCCCCTCCCATTTTTAATTCTGCCATCTTTTGCCGTGTTTTGAGGTCATTTTAACAGTAGGTTGGGTTTTCTTTAGACTGCTTTGTTTTTCTGACCTTAAAAATATATCTAGACATAAGTTCTAGTTTTCAGGTTGTATGGAAGTTCTTTTCTCTTAGGTGCAGTTGTGTGTACATATTTTTCCCAAGAAACAGCAAAGATTTTACCTTTGACTTTTTTTTTTGTAAGCAAGTTTGGTCAAGCATTTTTTTTTATCTGCACAGTATATCTATTGACCAGTTAGCTATTCTATTCAGATTGCTTGTAAAAACGACAGAAAGTATTTTGAAAGTAAATTTAGGCAAGGCTATTTGATTTGTGATTATTTGAACTTTTTTTTCCTTTGGAATATTTTACTTTCATTTTCATTTTAGAGGTCAGATTTTTAGAAGGGTTTATTGCTCTTTTGTTTGGAAGTGATTCAGCTTTTTCTTTTTCTTTTTATGCAGTTTGCAAGTCAAAATAAAATATTTTTTCTTTGAAATTAAAATTGGCATCAGTGTCTTTTGCTAAGCCTTGTTCCCCATTTGTTCACTTCCTGAGTAATTGTTATGGATTTAAGTATGTATGTATTTTTTTTTATATTTTAAGATATTGACTTTTAATTCATTAGGTAATTGGATGTATACATTTGATATGGAATTTGCTTTTCTTTCTTCAGCTTTTCATATATGTATTGGAGTTTTAAATCACACAGACCTAATAGTGTTTTTAAAATCATAGAACTGTTAGTTTTAATGCTTTTTCATCTTATGCCCAGATTTTAAAAGAAAGGATCACCCATTTTAAAGAAAGAGATTTTTTAAATTTCTTTTTTTTATGTATGCCTATATTTTAAACACAATTTTAAAGAACACTTTATCAAAACATTTTTTTTTATTGTTCATCTGGATAAACTAAACCACCATGATTTTTAGGATAATACTTTGCCTTGGTGCCCCTTGCTGCACTCTTAGATTAAAAATAAATAGTTATGAAGAGGAAATGATGAAAAGAGAGTAAATTCTGAGTTTTGGTGGGGAAAAAAACCCAGTTTATTTTGCTTTTGATTTTGATAATAATCTGAAAACAAAAAAAAATTCCGTGAGGAGAAGGAGGGTAGGGCACCGAATTTTTTTCGTTCCAATTTTTGGTGTAAGCACCTCAATATTAAAATCAATAAGTATGATAGCTTTTGGGCTTCTGCATTTTTTTATTGTATGCATCATTCTTACTTTTTTTTTCTATATTTTGGGTCGTCTTTTATCATCGTGGGTGAAATACCTAGAGTTCTCCTCTCGCAACCCAACCCCTTACTTAGCTGTTGCAATATCAAGAGTTTTCTTTTTCTTTCTTCTTTTTTTTCCAACCATTGACACATAAGCGTCTTGTAACTGGGAGATTGTGCTGTGTAAAATCATGTATTTATCAGACGTTTAACAATTTCGTTTTGCCGTTTGAAGGATTTAGTGTGTGTGAATCAAGTTATTTACTAAAAACCTTTGTAAAGTTTGAAAATCAATTTTACTGTCATAAAATTATTTTCCTGCATGTTTTGTTGCCCCAACAGTGTTGATAGGTCACTTTTTTCCAATTAATATAATTTATACTAGGTTGTTCTTTAACTATTTAATGTATTTGGTATAAGTCATATTGTTGAAATAAATGTACATGTAAGTTGTTTTGTCATATCGTACATCAATGTTGCTAGGTCATGTATTCCAATTTTGTACCTAGGTCATGTGTTTTATGCAGTGTACATTTAAATGCTCCTTTCGTTTTCTTTAATGAGCCCTAATCAGTCAGCGTGGGCCTTTGTTGGCTAGTGTGTGAAAAGTTGTGGGTTAAACAGATGTATTTTAGCTTTAATTTATATTTTTGTCCAGGCTTCAAGGGAAATAACGTGGTGTCAATTAGTTGGCTGTGATCGCTAAGCAGTACTTAATAGACTAATTGTAATAGGCTTGAGATTACATTGAGGAATAATTAGAAAATTTATATTTGTGGTCTTGATTTAAGCTGCTGTTGGAAAAGTTTTGGGTCTATACCTCAACGCTCCCTGGAGCATCTAGAATATATTTGATATACAGAATAGTGTAGAATTTACCTTCTTGTTGAAATGGAAGTTGTGAAAGCAATATTGCAACCTATCAGATTATGATTATATATTTACTTATTTAAAAAAAAAAAAAAAAACAACATAACTCAAAGAAAAAACAATGATGGAGCAAGAAAAAAAAAACAATGAAAAGGAAGCCACTTTATTTTTGCTGAAAATGCCTGACATTAGTTTGTATTCATAAAATTATGCATGTATTTCCCCATAAAAAAAAAAATAGCACCAAATATGGGATACTTAAATTACATCTCTATTTAGTTTATTGTAAATTTAGCAAAATTATCTTGCCCTTACTTTTCTGAGTTATTTCTTTGTTTGTTTGTCAATCTGTTACTTCAGCATGCCGTCAGCTTGTCATTGGCTGAGCGAGGAAAACACAGACACTTGATTTGTTGAGTAATTTGTCTTTCAATGACTCATTTTGCTCCTACGATATCACTTTTGTCATCTCCCAGCAACCAACACATCCAGTTGTTCCTGTCATATTTTTGACTTTTGTTCACCATGTTAATGTATTTTCTTTTAATGTTTTTCAGACTGTCATTATTTTGTTTTATCATTTGATGGCAGTAAAATGACCTACTTGACTAGGAAGTAGAACTATTATTAAACTAGCTTGTGTGTAAATTGTCGTGGGTAACTTTTTAAAATTATTTTTGATAACTGAGCGAGTCTTATCTGCTCATGTAAATTGTAGAGCATCTGTTTTTTTTTTCTATAAAATCTCAACAACCAACCAAATGTCATTCTTACGCTGTGAATTCATGTGATGTTATTACGGTGCCATCAATGAAATTTCCAAGGCACCCGTTTCTTCCCTGCTAGGTCATAACTCTATTTATTTTATCAAGCACCTTCAACGCTTATCCAGAGCATGCAGGTGTTTTTTTTTCTTTTCATTTTTCTATAAGTTGAACTTGTTTACAGAAATCAAGATCATTTATATATATTATCAAGGCAGCCTTTTGCCAAAAAAGACAAAAAAAAAATGTTCTGTAAATTACAATTATTTATTCTATTAGCGCCTGTATAGTTCATTCACAACAAAAGTTAAAAAAAAAGTATAATAGTGGTTGAGATAAGTTCTTTGCTTTGTCTTATATATGAAGCTCTGTTAGACTTACTCATAGATAAAAAAGAAAAACATAAAAACAATTGATGCTGAATATATTTTTTTCATGGTGCATATCACGTCATGGCCATCTTAAGTTATTGAGGAGCTGACCAGCCCCTGGTCCTAATCAGTGGTTGGAGCTGAGTAATTACTAATTCATGTTGTATTAATTTCATAACAAGACAATGTAACATGTTTATTTATTTTTGTTTTTCTTTGTTTTTGTTTTTAGGTACATGTTTTCAATTGTTTAGCACCAACAACGCACATGTCATATCATAATTGATACAAAAATCTTATCATGGGTTAAAATAGAATTGAAGAATGCAAAAAGAAAACTTTTGCTATTGCAGCAGCTTTGTAAAATCACGGGATGGACCACATGTATTTTTTCATCCATTTTCATTGTTATGATTATTATTAATACTATGATTTTCTTACTATTCTGGTATATGTTATGATTTTTTTTGTTGTCAATTCGTGGAGCCATTGCAACAATACCCAAAGGGTCCCTCCCTGCTGAAAATTTTTTTAATGTTTTCTCATGGGTTGATGAAATAAAATATCCAAGAGCATTAAATAAAGGTGTTCTATAGGGTAATATACTTCTTCATAAACACACAGAAATTGTATCGTTTTGGAAATAATCATTAGTAGCTATAAGCCTTTCATTGCGTAATCAAACCTTTGGATGCTTTCAGCGTTAATTTGCTTAGGGAGACTTTGTTAAAATAATCTCCTTTAGTCTAAATGGAAAGATCAATTTTTTTTGGTCTCAGAGTTTCTCACTGGTTTTAGAAACGCTGATCAGTGCATTGTTCAATTTTTGTAGGTAGGAAGAAAATTACCGTACTTACTGTTTGGAAATGAATTCAGCAGGGAACGATTCCTGGTTTACCGTTCAGCACTGGCTCTTCAGGTCCCATCACGTTTTATATGGATGTTACGTGGCTTTTTTAATTTTTACATTAAAATTATTTTTTTTTTTAAACATTAACATTTGAACTGTTAGACAGACATATGGCGGTTGCCAGAGGTCTGTTCCCTAACTTTGCCCTTCTTCTCCTTTTAATTATGTTCGTTGGCTCTCGGCCAATCGGTTTACTGTAACTATGTTTTGTATTCCTGTGTCGCTGACCAGATTATCAGTACACTACGATAATAACGATGATGATGATAATGACGATGAAATTCTCATGTCTCGCAACGTTTGCCTCAAATATATATCTATGAATGCAAATTGAAAACCTCAGAGAGTTGGCTTCATTGATTCTTTTCTTTTCTTTGTTTGGTTGCTTTGTGTTTTGATAAAAGAGAAGATGTCGATGCTCGTTCAGTTGTTAAGCCTGTGTGGTGTAAATGTCAAAAACTTCTTGTCTATAGATATCTTTAAGGTATTAGTGCGTGTGCTATTTCTATTCCTCTCTCACAATCACTATTTCTCCCCCTCTCTCACAATCACTATTTCTCCCCCTCTCTCACAATCACTATTTCTCCCCCTCTCTCACAATCACTATTTCTCCCCCTCTCTCACAATCACTATTTCTCCCCCTCTCTCACAACCATTCCCTATCCCTCCTCCTCGCTTCCTTGCTTTCTTTGCATCTTTTTTCCTTAACTCTTGCTCTCTTTTTCCTTCCATTGCTCACTCTCGCCGTCTTCCTCCCTTGCTCTTTTCTCTATGGCTTGCGCTCTTTCTTCCATTTCCCTCGCCCTCGTGCTCTTTCTCTCTCTCTCTCTCTCTCTCTCTCTCTCTCTTCCTCTCTCATGTTCTCTTCCCCACTATTAATATCCCTTTCTCTCTCTCTCTCTCTTCCTCTCTCTTGTTCTCTTCCCCACTATTAATATCCCTTTCTCTCTCTCTCTCTCTTCCTCTCTCTTGTTCTCTTCCCCACTATTAATATCCCTTTCTCTCTCTCTCTTCCTCTCTCTTGTTCTCTTCCCCACTATTAATATCCCTTTCTCTCTCTCTCTCTCTCTTCCTCTCTCTTGTTCTCTTCCCCACTATTAATATCCCTTTCTTTCTCTCTCTCTCTCTCTCTCTCTCTCTCTTCCTCTCTCTTGTTCTCTTCCCCACTATTAATATCCCTTTCTCTCTCGCTCTTTCATATTCTCTTGCTTTCTTACCCTATTATCTTCTTCTGTCTGGCATTCTTTCTCTCTCTCTCTTGTTCTCTTCCCCACTATTAATACCCCTTTCTCTCTCGCTCTTTCATATTCTCTTGCTTTCTTACCCTATTATCTTCTTCTGTCTGGCATTCTTTCTCTCTCTCTCTCTTGTTCTCTTCCCCACTATTAATATCCCTTTCTCTCTCGCTCTTTCATATTCTCTTGCTTTCTTACCCTATTATCTTCTTCTGTCTGGCATTCTCTCTCTCTCTCTCTCTCTCTCTCTTGTTCTCTTCCCCACTATTAATATCCCTTTCTCTCTCGCTCTTTCATATTCTCTTGCTTTCTTATCCTATTATCTTCTTCTGTCTGGCATTCTTTCTCTCTCTCTCTCTCTCTTGTTCTCTTCCCCACTATTAATATCCCTTTCTCTCTCGCTCTTTCATATTCTCTTGCTTTCTTACCCTATTATCTTCTTCTGTCTGGCATTCTTTCTCTCTCTCTCTCTTGTTCTCTTCCCCACTATTAATATCCCTTTCTCTCTCGCTCTTTCATATTCTCTTGCTTTCTTACCCTATTATCTTCTTCTGTCTGGCATTCTTTCTCTCTCTCTCTTGTTCTCTTCCCCACTATTAATATCCCTTTCTCTCTCGCTCTTTCATATTCTCTTGCTTTCTTACCCTATTATCTTCTTCTGTCTGGCATTCTCTCTCTCTCTCTCTCTCTCTCTCTCTCTCTCTCTCTCTCTCTCTCTCTCTCTCTCTCTCTCCCTCACCTACTTTTCTCTCCCTTCTTTCTTTACCATCTCCATCTTTCTTTCTGAGTTTCTCTCACAACCACATCGCCTTTTCTAAGCCAAAAAGTTATTGGCTCTCGCCATAAATTTATCGAAATCACATTTTTTTCACCTCAGTATTAAAGGGAACGCTTAACATCAACGTGCAAAATCTCTGAACTCGGCGTTATGTTGACATAGATGAAAAAAAATCGTGTTAGCCTTGAACTTGAGCAGTGTGTGACTTTCAGCGTGAATCTCGGTCAGCCTAGAGGGATGATGGCTGCCAAGCGGTAGCCTGGAGGACTCTCATAGTGCAACAACAGACCAGGGTCAAACAATTGGTCAAGCAGGAATTTTTTTTTCACATTCTTTAAACAGACAGACATGCCTTTGATATATAACTTGAGGGATTTTTTTTCATGTCAAAATTCCTAACAGAAACATACTTTAGCCGAACTTTTTCAAATTTTATTTTCTAAAAAGTTGTACTTGTAGGCTTACACGATTCGTGTTTAGAAATCTATCATATCAACCACTTTAATGTATAATTTTATAACGAAGAAAAAAAAATTCAAGCAAAATTAACAAAATCAGCTTCTTGAAGCCTTTATACAGCAAACTACAGTAGTTGGCATAAAACACCAAGAGGTCCTGGACCAGGCACTAATTGAAATCCATAGACCATAGAATAATGATCTTGTTTATCTATGGGAACTCTGCTGATCTTGTGAAACAATAAATCACAGTAAGTCAGCTTTTTGATCTTTTGCGTCAGCATTACTGGAACAAAGAGTGAAAGACGAGTTTTGACTTGTTGTCATAACAGCAGTCACGTGATTTGAGCGTCAATATGGCGGATTTGCTCTAATTACATACCAGAGGATAGAGACATGAAGGAAATTTCGATCTTGATTTAATTATTGGACCTGAAATAGAGAATATCTGTCTCATATGCCATAGATCAATATTTTCTCTGTCTACATTAGAACCTAACCAACTAAAATGACATCTGGGCATTGGAGCAGATTTTCTGTTTCGGCACTGCTGCAGTTTTTAACATTTATTTTGTGTTCTCAAAATACAGACGCAAAATGGACAGAGGGAACAATAATTGACGAGAATGGAGTATGCAGATCTAGATAATTATAGGCTATCTAAATCTGTTCATAATGACTTATCTATACGGTATCAAACTTTTACGGTTAGATGATACTCATTGTGTGTAGGCTCTTTTTGATGTCAGTCTAGAGCTACATTCTAGATCTAAAACTAGATCTAGATCTTGATTTCTTTACGTGGCTAGATACAAGCTTGGAGGTGCCCTTAGAACAATACTCATTCCAAAAAAATCATTCAAATGACTTAAAACTTATTTATTCTCAATTAAAAGTAAGTTTGCGCGACATATCACTATTCTAATATATTGCAATAAAAATAAACTATTTATTATTTCTAGGGAAGTGAAAAAAAAGTTATGAAACTAACATCACATAATACTAAACACACACACAAATAAAAATCAACATATTTTTTCCCTTTCCCCAGGATTGGATCTTTCTCACTAGGTTCTGCTTTTTAAGCAAAGTTGGGAAAATGCACTATCAGCTGGAGTATCCACAAGTAAGGTGGTCTGTGTAAATCTGTACAGATCTGTATAAATTTTCCTTTGTAGCCAATTAAATCATGTATTTGGCATAACATTATACGCAAGTGGTGTAGTTCAAGCATACCAAAATTATCATAATTTGCATCCTCTTTGTATTGCTTTGAATTATTATTATTATTATTTTTTTAAAATTGTTATTGTTATTATTATTTTCATCATCATCATTATTATTAGGGTTATGCCCGGTTCCAGGATATTTCTATGGACTCTTTATCATTTAATCATGTTAACTTTTGTCAAACTTATCTTATAGCTGTTTTAGTTTTCATAGAAAAAAGATTCATTTTTATTACTTCCATAATGGTTAATGAAAGTAAAATTCAGCTTAATTTTTTCCTCAGGACTTTGAGGTAGAGAACCTCTTGTTTTATTATGATGTGCCTGGGCAGTGGGACGCCGTATACAAGAGAGGACTGGTCAGAGCTTGATGAGTTTGTTTTTTTCCTACCTTGCTTACCACTTAACAATTGAAAAAAAAAATTACTTCTCAATTTGCATGTGGCAGTTTAATCTTGAGAAACTCTTTTAAAAGTTTTCAATAAAACTGTTTTTGAAAAGGAAATCAACAGTTAAACTCAATAACTTCATGTGGAGAAAAATAAAATTTGAATGACCAACATATTATAAGAAGAAAAAAACTTTTAAGTTTATCAATGAGCTTCTTCAATATTTTGTTTTTTCTATATTTAAGATTTTTATAGCTAAATGTACTAATTTTCTATCAACCGTATTTCTTTCTCCTCTCAGAATTGTAATCAGAAAGTTGCAGCACTCAATGGCAAAAACATATTCGAAATGGATTCACCCTCCTTGTGAGTTATACATGTAAATTTGTCGAACATTCCAAGAAAAAGAAAGTCAAAAACAGAGGATCAAAAAAAATCTGTATGGGGAACAAATATTGCCAATTAGTTCAAATCATGTACATCACATAATTTGATTGAAAATGAAAGGGAATGTTTAATAAGCATTTGATTTTGTGCTTTGGTAAATCCGTCCTATTTCATTTTCATAATTATCATTCTTGTATTATTAGCAATACTATTTTTATTATTATTATTATTATTATTATTCTTATCATAATTATTATTATTTTTGTTATTATTTTTATTATTTTCATATTATCAGCATTATTATTATTACTATTTTTTTTTATTTTATTGTAATATTTTTGTAGTTATAGTAATAGTATCAAACAGAAAAAAAAAACATCACTTGCCTCTTTTAGCCCTTTCAAAATTAACAGATGTGGAAGCACTATAAGAGAAGGCAGATATTGGTTTGAGTGTAATGGAACCATGGACTTCAGCTCGTCCAGGGAACGCTGGTGGTACGTGACAGTCAGCAGGTGTGGTGCTCCATCAAACACGCAGGTAAAGTTTTGTTTTTACCACAAAAAAAAATGATAAAACTGATGCTAATGATAATAACATTTATGTTAATCATGTTTTATAATCGTTGAATTATAAAAGTGCCAGTAATGAAGAAAAATTATAAAGCAACTACTACTCTTAATAATAAAAGAGAAAATAATATAATATAAAGAACCTTTCAAAGTTAAAAAAAAAAGGTTTTAGATAGCCTAAGTTCAAATCATCAAAACTGAAAAGTAGAATCCAGTAGTTGCAATATCCATTTATAAAAATGATATATCTATATGTTCCTTTAATTTTGTTGGCTTAGTATTATGCCTTAGGAATGTGGCCTTTTCATTTAACTGCTTTCAATTCCTGTTGTACGTCTGAATGTGACAGGTGAGTGGATTATACCTGTATTACAAGCTGCACATGACCAACGGGGATGACCTCCTGCACCAAGAGTTCTCAGCGGATGAGTTCTGTAAGTCCATGACACTTCTTGTCAAAGTATGCTTATTACGGGCAAGAATTTCACTTAATTTGACATAATCGTTCCGCTTTCTTTTACAGAAACTACTTTCAAAGGTTGAAGCCATTAATATCTTTCTTTCTGGTATTGCACATTCTAATTCTGTTTTGAAAAATGTAAGAGATTTGATGTAGAATTATGAAGTATAATGACAATGGTTAACCAATTTAGTAAAATCAAAAATGTTTATAGATGTGTTGAATCATTCACTATTGTATAGGTTTAAATAAATATGCAGTTATGAACTACACCAAAACAATTCGTCTTGAGGCATTTCTTGGAGAATTCATGGCTTCTAATAAGCAGGTAGAAGGATCTCTAAATAGATTTGGAAACTTTAAAATTTGCTGATTTCCCATGTATTGAACCAGAAGAACCTTATGCACCAAGTTTTTGTTGTTGTTTTTTTTTTTTTAAATATAGTTGATTGTAAATTACAAAATCATCTTTACAGATAGAAATGATTTCTGTCCTCAGATATTCTCCTGATAGACATTATATTTTTCATTCTCTACCTCAAGATCATGGTCTTATCTATCTTTTGTGCAGGTAAGACTTCCATTACTTACCTCTTTCCCTCAATAAAACCTAGTCTTATCTGTCATTTGTGCAGGTAAGACTTCCATTACTTACCTCTTTCCCTCAATAACACCTAGTCTTATCTATCATTTGTGCAGGCAGGACTTCCATTACTTACCTCTCTCCTTCAGTAATACCTAGTCTTATCTATCATTTGTGCAGGTAAGACTTCCATTACTTACCTCTCTCCTTCAGTAATACCTAGTCTTATCTATCATTTGTGCAGGTAGGACTTCCATTACTTACCTCTCTCCTTCAGTAATACCTAGTCTTATCTATCATTTGTGCAGGTAGGACTTCCATTACTTACCTCTCTCCCTCAGTAATACCTAGTCTTATCT
This sequence comes from Elysia crispata, assembly GCA_033675545.1. Taxonomy (NCBI): domain Eukaryota; kingdom Metazoa; phylum Mollusca; class Gastropoda; family Plakobranchidae; genus Elysia; species Elysia crispata. The sequence continues at coordinate 46,570 of JAWDGP010006365.1, read as the reverse complement.
ATCATTTGTGCAGGTAAGACTTCCATTACTTACCTCTCTCCTTCAGTAATACCTAGTCTTATCTATCATTTGTGCAGGTAAGACTTCCATTACTTACCTCTCTCCTTCAGTAATACCTAGTCTTCTCTATCATTTGTGCAGGCAGGACTTCCATTACTTACCTCTCTCCCTCAGTAAAACCTAGTCTTATCTATCATTTGTGCAGGTAGGACTTCCATTACTTACCTCTCTCCCTCAGTAATACCTAGTCTTATCTATCATTTGTGCAGGTAAGACTTCCATTACTTACCTCTCTCCCTTAGTAACACTTAGTCTTATCTATCATTTGTGCAGGTAGTACTTCCATTACTTACCTCTTTCCCTCAATAAAACCTAGTCTTATCTGTCATTTGTGCAGGTAGGACTTCCATTACTTACCTCTCTCCCTTAGTAACACTTAGTCTTATCTATCATTTGTGCAGGTAGGACTTCCATTACTTACCTCTCTCCCTCAGTAATACTTAGTCTTATCTATCATTTGTGCAGGTAGGACTTCCATTACTTACCTCTCTCCCTCAGTAATACCTAGTCTTATCTGTCATTTGTGCAGGCAGGACTTCCATTACTTACCTCTCTCCCTTAGTAACACTTAGTCTTATCTATCATTTGTGCAGGTAAGACTTCCATTACTTACCTCTCTCCCTTAGTAACACTTAGTCTTATCTATCATTTGTGCAGGTAGGACTTCCATTACTTACCTCTTTCCCTCAATAACACCTAGTCTTATCTATCATTTGTGCAGGCAGGACTTCCATTACTTACCTCTCTCCTTCAGTAATACCTAGTCTTATCTATCATTTGTGCAGGTAAGACTTCCATTACTTACCTCTCTCCTTCAGTAATACCTAGTCTTATCTATCATTTGTGCAGGTAGGACTTCCATTACTTACCTCTCTCCCTCAGTAATACCTAGTCTTATCTATCATTTGTGCAGGTAGGACTTCCATTACTTACCTCTCTCCCTCAGTAATACTTAGTCTTATCTATCATTTGTGCAGGTAGGACTTCCATTACTTACCTCTCTCCCTTAGTAATACTTAGTCTTATCTATCATTTGTGCAGGTAGGACTTCCATTACTTACCTCTCTCCCTCAGTAACACCTAGTCTTATCGATCATTTGTGCAGGTAGGACTTCCATTTCTTACCTCTCTCCCTCAGTAACACCTAGTCTTATCGATCATTTGTGCAGGTAGGACTTCCTTTACTTACCTCTCTCCCTCAGTAATACCGAGTCTTATCTATCATTTGTGCAGGTAAGACTTCCATTTCTTACCTCTCTCCCTCAGTAACACCTAATCTTTTCTATCATTTGTGCAGGTAAGACTTCCATTTCTTACCTCTCTCCCTCAGTAATACCTAGTCTTATCTATCATTTGTACAGGTAAGACTTCCTTTACTTACCTCTCTCCCTCAGTAATACCTAGTCTTATCTATCATTTGTACAGGTAAGACTTCCATTACTTACCTCTCTCCCCCAGTAATACCTAGTCTTATCTATCATTTGTGCAGGCAGGACTTCCATTTCTTACCTCTCTCCCTCAGTAACACCTAATCTTTTCTATCATTTGTGCAGGCAGGACTTCCATTACTTACCTCTCTCCCTCAGTAACACCTAGTCTTTTCTATCATTTGTGCAGGCAGGACTTCCATTTCTTACCTCTCTCCCTCAGTAACACCTAATCTTTTCTATCATTTGTGCAGGCAGGACTTCCATTACTTACCTCTCTCCCTCAGTAACACTTAGTCTTATCTATCATTTGTGCAGGCAGGACTTCCATTTCTTACCTCTCTCCCTCAGTAACACCTAATCTTTCCTATCATTTGTGCAGGTAGGACTTCCATTACTTACCTCTCTCCCTCAGTAATACCTAGTTTAGAATCATTAATCGTGATTGCAACAGACAACAAACTGACTCTAGACAGAAATGTTTTTGATTTTTATGATCCTTGTTCAGACCCTGTAGAATATAAAAGTAATGGGGATGACCCTGATTTTGAGGCCGAAATGGAAAAAAAAAAACAAATTTATGAGTAGATCTAAAATCCAGCTCAAAGTCACATCTTGATAGACCTCCTGCACACCAGAAACCTAAGACTAACTCCAAATCTTATGATTAAGAAAAACTACTGTGGCAGAAAAAGAAGAAATTTATCTCTAGCAAAACCCAAGAGGGGTTGTAAATAGTAAGATCTGCAGATGGCTGCAAAAGAGCTAAAGTAATCTACATTTGGTGTGTGGTTTGCCAAATACCACTTTGTCTCGTGTGACCTGCTTTGAAATCTTTCATATTGAAGCCAAGTACTTAGCATCGACTCAAGTATGTTAGTTGATATAATTAAAGAGAATCTGTTGCTGCCAAGTGCATGTTACTTTCCTCGCTCATTCATCGCAGAAAAGAGATAAACAAAGCCAAAACGATCATTTGGATATGTTTAATTCACAATCAATCATCTTCTTAAAAAAAAAAAAGAAATTTGACGCAGTTCATGCATTTGTGGAAAAAACCTATTTACTGTGGATTTCTTTTTATTTCAAACATGTTCTTTTGTAGTACTATGTGCACAAATTTGATATACACTGATTCATAATTATAGTATAGATTTTTTGAAAATGCCTTCAAAACCCCAGACACTAAACATAGCCAGGCTCTTATTGAGTTAAGACTTGAAGTAAAGCTTGGTCTACACTATCTGTTTGTTTTTCATCTCTGCCTCAGTCAAGCTGAGGAATCGACAACTTTTTCACTCAACCTACAAGCTCTATCTGGCGTCCGTCACACTGTGGACCACTCACCTGCTGTGTATGGTCATCGCCTGGGGATCGTACGGCAACACGGGCTGGGAGATGCGTAGAATGGAAGTGCTAGGTGAGTACAAGAACGAAACGAAAAAAAAAAACAACAAAAAACAAGCCTTTCTTCCTTAACCCTTAAGTTACCATGGTAAGAAGCATAACTCTAATATTGTCTTGACGTTTCACACAAAAAAAAGAAAAAAAAACCTCTCTCTTTCTTTTTTTGCACCTCTTTGTCCTTATCACTTTCTAGTTGATCTCTCTCTTTCTCTCTCCTCCTTCCCATCCAGTCATCCTCAACCCTCTTCCATCTTTGTCTCCCAGGTCGAATCTTCGCTGCTGGCAGCAACGTGATTTTCATCCTGATGTTGATTCTCTTGGCCAAGGGCTACACCATCGTCCGAGGTCGCCTGACCAATAAAGCCATGATTAAGATTACAACATTCATCTGTCTCTATGTGATCGTCTCTGTCGCGCTTTTTATCTGGGAAGGCGCCGTGAGTATATCTTAGGTTATTTTAGTAACTTTGGTTCCCAAAACACCCTTTCCTGTAAGTACGGAAACCAATCTTAAATTTGATCCAAACTTAAAACAGTTTTTAATCCCTGGCATCGATTGCATCTACTTCATCCAAAAGGCTACCAGACAAATAACTGGAACAGACATTGATGTAAATGGCACTGAAAAAAACAAATATTCTAATGAGGAATATTCATATTCCCTACTCAAATCTTCCAAGATTTCTTACACAATATGTAAACTTACTGTTTGTAAATTACAATTTCTGTTGTAGAGTGGAGCCTGCCGCAGATTAGCTTAGATCCGCTTGGCATGATTTAAGATTTCATTTACAATTTATCAAGTCTTAGTTAATCATTGGCTGTACTTGATCCCTGACCAAACATTCAAGAGGTTTGAATTTGATTAATTTTGCTTCATTTTTTTTCACTTCCAGACAACTTAACTGCTTGAATGATTTTTGAACATATATACAGTCTTTCAAAAATTGAAAAAAATAGGGCCTAAAGCAAGATAGAAATCATATTATTTGTTACGAATCGTGATTTAAAGAAATCTCCTCAAGTTATACCCAAGGCCTGTCTGTTTCAACAAAACAACAACTGAATGACAGCTATTTACCTCCTGTTTGACCAGTTCTTTGACCCTGGCCTGGTGTTGTATTACTACGAGAGTCCTCCAGGCTATTGCATGGTGGCCATCATCCTCCTTGGCTGGCTCTGGTTCACAAAAGCCGCTGTTTTTACACTCAAGCACTTCAAAGCAAAGACAAATTTCTACATTGCCTTCTACACAATCTACACAATATGGTGAGTTAAGACACAGTTCAGATTGTTTAACATTTCTCTCTCTCTCTGATGGAAAAAAAATTAGGTTCCAATAAATTTATGAGCAAACTGTTCTAAATGAAAGTACAGAAAGAATTGCTGCTGTATTTACTTTCTAAAAAATAGTATCGTAGCAAAGATTGTAGTTAAGGAACCAAGGGGAGCCAACCTGTTTCAATTTCTCTCTGAGGAAGTTTTTGTTTTCTCACCAGGTTCTGGGTCAGCAAGGGGAACTAACCTGTTTCATTTTCTCTCTGACCAAGTTTTGTTTTCTCACCAGGTTCTGGGTCAGCAAGGGGAACTAACCTGTTTCATTTTCTCTCTGACCAAGTTTTGTTTTCTCACCAGGTTCTGGGTCAGCAAGGGGAACTAACCTGTTTCATTTTCTCTCTGACCAAGTTTTGTTTTCTCACCAGGTTCTGGGTCAGCAAGGGGAACTAACCTGTTTCATTTTCTCTTTGACGAAGTTTTGTTTTCTCACGAGGTTCTGGGCCAGCAATGGGAGCTGATCTGTTTCATTTTCTCTCTGACCAAGTTTTGTTCTCTCACCAGGTTCTGGGCGAGCCCTGTCATCATTCTCGTCGCAATGTTTTCTATGGCCAAGTGGACTCGAGAGAAGACGGTCAACGGTGTCCAGCAGTTTGTGGCTTATCTTGGTCACCTCATCTTCCTGGTCAGTTTTACTGGATAAACTGTTGACTGGACGCAGGGCAAATCTTTAGTCTGGGGGGGGGAGAGGTTTAACTGCAGCAACATATTTATAAGATCAAAGCTCAAGCTACAGGCCGATCTCTATCTCTGCATTATCAGATTTTCAGTGCCTTTTATGTGGATCTGAGAACAAGAGGCTTTAAAAAAAATTAACGAAGTAATCAAATCCACAGGCTTAATGTCCAGTGAGGTTCATAGGTTCAATGTGCAATAAATCAAATTGATAACATATTCTCCTCCTCCAAAGGAAAGTTAAGACATACGGGATGTCATTATCACTTTCCTTTCTCAGATGTTCAGAAAAGAAGTTACTAAGGTCACTCTTTGAGCTTTGTTTCTTTGTATAATTTCCTGATGAGACTCGTCTTTCCAATTAACATCAGTAAAAATAGAACGACCACCATATGAGAGAACGGGGAATCTAAGAAAAATAAAATAATAGTGCTGCTACCACAGACCAATCCCAACTCGTACGCACTTTGATCCCTGCCTTTTCTTCCTAATATTCAAAATGTTATATGTTAGTTAATCGAGAGCAGGCATTTGTTTGAGAATTTGCTTGATCTAAAATTGTTGTTTTTCTGTATTCCTCAGATTTTGACCATGCCCAACAAAGTGAACACCAATTTCCCTTACCACATCAAAACTTCACAAGTAAGTTAAAAGCAATTTTATTATCTTTTTTTTTTGTCTTATTTTGCTCGTCTGATTATTTTACATGAATGCTTTATCTGCAGAAAGGCAAAAAAATGTTTTTATATAAACAAGATTGTCTGTTGCCACTATCATCATCATCATCATCACAATAGTTGTATGATCGGTTGGGGTGATCGAAACTAACCAACTGAGATCTATATAACTATTGTTATTTTTGTCATTAATGTAACTGCATTTACTAATATCACTATCATTTAACTTCATTGCCACCATCATCACCATCGTAATAAAAGAGGACTTTGTTGCGTGTCTGAAAACTCGTCTTTGTCACCACTACTTCTCCCCCTCCCCCCTCCTAGATCGGCTCAGTTCCTGATGACAGCCCTCTAACCGGCGAGGATAGCGCGAGAACCGATGAGGATGGCAGCAGCCGGGGGAGACAAACCCCTGGTGCTTACACCCTTAGCCCAGGAGCATACTACTCCGGCACTGGGCCTAACTTGGAGTTTTTCATCACAACTAAGGCTGATACACGGCAGGCAGGAGGAGAAGGAGGCACCATGTACGCTCCGTTAGACCTCAACAATTTTGGTATTCAAGACGTGAACTCCCAGGTAGTGTTAACAGCGCCATTTTTAATTTCTACTGTTTGCGGCAATGCAACTTGATCTAGACTAGGATTTTTAGTGTCTGTTGAAGCCAAAAGCTGAGAAAAATTGAAAAAAACTTTCAAATTTTCTTCCCAAAAACAATTTCCTAAACAGTGTGTGGCTAGAAAGCTTAGCTTGCATGGACCAAAATTTTAATATGGGCCTTGCTCCATCTAGAACCTAAGTTTAGCCCAAAAGATGTGCATTTTCTTCTCTGTAATTGTCCATGGAGCCGAGCAATTCCTGCACAGGGTTAGGAGAAATATTTCTCTGAAACAATGATAAACCAGATTCTTGAATCAGGTTTGATCTGAATTTTGATTACTGTGTATTGGTTACTCTTGCTTGATTTGTAAGAAGGGTGAAAAAAATTGTCATGCTTGTGATATGTCATAGCTTTCTCAGATGACATCTGTCTATCTCATTTTGTCGCTGTCCGTGGTTGAGCTTAAAGCCTCATCTTTTCTGTCCCCCCCTGTTAAAGAGGATTCCTAGTCTGATATTTGTGCAAAAGATGAGGGATCACCATGTTGTTGAAAAGATATATTATTTATATTAGTGTTTAACTTCGTGGCCTTATCTAATGTCTGCAAATTGCGAGGGGTAATGGAAAACATCCCTTTTTGACTTGACCTTTTTTTTTTTTGATTGAAAGATCTGCTTTTCTTTTTCATTTAGTCTTGTGACTTTGACTCCCAGTCAAAAGTCCCGTTTTCTCTCTCTTTGTGGATCTAATATTTTAATAATTATCACCAACTCTCTCTCTCTCTTTCTCTCTCTCTCTCTCTCTCTCTCTCTCTCTCTCTCTCTCTCTCACCAATACTGCAAGTTATTTTTTTTAGATAAAAGGACAACATATATTTATTTGCAATTTTGTATTCATTGTACTTTGTTAAAATGGTGTAGCTTTTTAAGTATTGTGAGTTCGGGCAGAAGTCAATTTTAGGATTAACAGCTGACAACAACATTGAAAAGAGAAACCAATTCCACATTAAGAAAATGGTCAACATGATTTACAAGTGACATTTTCTTGGATTTTTTTTTTTACAGCCTCCATTAAATGACGGATATCAAGACCCGTATGCGGCAGCCACAAAACCAGATGCCAGCGGTGGAGACAGCCACCATCAGCCACATCCAGTGCCCAACGGCCACATAGCCACACAAAGTGAGCAGCACTTTGAGAGCAAGGCCAGCGACAGGGACAACAACAGCAACATTGATAGTTTCTCAGCACCCAACAACAGCAACATTGATAGTTTCTCAGCACCCAACAACAGCAACATTGATAGTTTCTCAGCACCCAACAACAGCAACCGCCTTCCTCCACTGAATTTGGGGCCGGAGAATGGTGGCCCATCTGTAGGAAGGGCAGGTACTCTTCCTCCAATAGGGAGGACTGGCACCGTGCCCTCGGCCCCGCCTAACTATGAGATAGGTGGCGAGGAGTCGTCTATGCAAGATTCACCACCGTCCTATGTTTCTCTTTTTAGTGCAAACAAAAGTTAGAGAAGGTCAAGGCTGTAAGTTTGTAAGATCTTTAGAGCTTCAATAGTGTTAACTCTCTTGTGACTTCTTATTCCCTCAAAATCTATTCATTCCACAGAGTCCACCCGATTCGGGACTGAATTGTGGTTCTGAAATTATTTCTGAAATTATTTTATTAAAATAATAGAGTTTCACAATGATAAAAACTTGATTCAAAATATTGAGGAAGAAATGGCTAAGCAAAATATAAAAAAAAAGTGTCGAGGCCTGAGGTGTTTGTGCTGTTACTGTAGGAATTATACAGCATTAACTGATGAAAAGTAAAAAACACAAGGAATTTTTTTAAGTTGCCTGCAACAAGTGAGGGCCTCTTTGCAAGAGAGTTACAGGGCTTTGATATCTCCATACTGAGGAATAATTATTACCAGTACAATTACTTTCTATAATTTCTATAATTTATTTTATAACGCTCAATATGGGTTGAGTATAAAACGAGGTGTAAATCTTTTCCTCCGTCCAAATCTAAATGTTTTTTTTCTTTCAGTATTTGTGACTTTTTACTTTATTCAGGTATAAATTCGGTTGCCGTCCATTAAAGAAAATTTTGATGAAACCAAAAAGGGCTGTGTTAATTTTAAACGATCTTTAATGTCACCAGTTTATTTAAAGACTTATTTATTTGATACTGTCTACTGTCTAACAAAATGAGCATTGAAATGTTATACTAACAGCCATGATCATCTATTTTTTTAAAACTATATTTGCAATTTAATTCAATTTCCATATGTGGACAAAATTACAAGGAAATCAAAGTTGCTGCCTTCAAAGCAACAATAATTATGAACATTTTTTTTATGAATAAAACATTTCAAAGCACTGAGCTTTGATCCCACTTAAGACAATGAACAAATTTTTATGTATAAAGTAATCTTTAAATGTAAATGTCTCTTAGATTCCTTCTTTTTCGCCTGTTTTCAATCATCTTTACAATGATTTGATCCTGTGTAAATTTCTCATCGAGAGGACCGAAACACAAGAATTTTTCAGATTTGGTGCTTTTTTTTTTTTTTTTTTTGCCAACTCATAGTTATCAATTATTCTTTGAAAAATTCCAAATGTATGTAATATCATTTTTAACTGTGTTACACTTTTTTCTTTGAACTTGAAAGTGAGGAATAAAGCAGGTTTTTTTTTTTTTAAATTTTGAAATAGAATAAAGCAATCGTTAAGCAACCATAATAGTGATGTAGATCTGACACGAGAATTATCCAAACTCATGGAACAAGACGACTGTATTATACTATACTTTATGCTAATTCTTTTGTCTGCTTCTTTAATACTCAGATTTTTGTTTTAGGTGATAAATTTATTTAGTGTTGTGTGTGAATATTTTTTATAACATCAGAGCCTTAGGCTAATTAAAAAAAAAAAAAAAAAAAAAATATATATATATATATATATATATATATATATATATATATATATATATAGATAATGGTAAGATAGAAATAATGCTAGCCGTTTTTTATTTTTTTTTTACTTGTACTAATTTGCTTCCTGTTGATGTACCCAATGAGCTTTAGCGATTGAGGTCATAATTGTAACACTGAAATTAGAGTTAGTGTTAGAGACATAGGGATCCTATGCTTCTGTGACGGTTTCAACATCGAACCGAAATTGTCTTTTTTGTGGGTGGACTATATCAAACAAACCCTTTAAGTATAAGTATGGCTGGCTGAAAATATTTATTGCAATGTACTGCTGCAAAAACCCAACCTGCTTATTGTGAATGTCCAGTCTGTGATCACCCTGGTGCTAAGTTTGCGATGATTTGTGAACGAAGCATTGTTTTGAAAGTTTTTTTTCTTAGTTTTTCTTAATTTTTATGCGTAGTTTTACTCTTCATTAGTGAGATTTTAAGAATTTATAAATATGTAATGTGTGCCATGAGCTTTGTTCATTTGCAAATATGTAATCCAGTCAATGAGGATTTATGGTTTCTTGATGTAATGACAAGAAAAAAATATCTTCACTAGTTTTTATGCTTTCAATCGATCAGGTGCCGTGCTCCTTAGCGTAGGCAATCACGACCTTCCATGCATCTCTATCCCTCGCCGCTTCCAGTGCATCTGTTACTTGTCTTACTTCAAGGCACTTTGTTAGTCCATCCAGCATCTTCTCACACTGTTTAACCTTGCTGAGTTTTTCCTTCGATCATTCCAGTTGACACAAGATGTTCCAGTGTCTCTCTTCTCATCACATGGCCAAAAAAGTTGCTTGGTGTTTACGTATATACAAAATTATTATCACAAATATTAGTCGAAACAAAAACGTAACAAAAGAAGGACAAAACATTGTTTTTGTTTATTTTGGGAGAGAAGGAGCGCCCATTTAGTTCCAAGCCTCTTCCATCTCTTTGTCTAGAAGTGTTAAAATTATGATATATGCTGTGGTTTTTATTTTCCTTATTTTTGTCACAACAAATATCAGATTTATACTTTTCACAGTTACATATTCAACTCAGCCAGTCTATGTCCTCCAGTTATAGCATGGGAGAACCATAAAAAGATCTATAACGTTCATATTTAGGGGAATATTTTGACTTGCCTTACAAAATGAGAAAAATTAATAAAATGACAAGGAATTCGCACAAAAGCCAGAAATCTTGTTTGCAAATCACTTTTAATTCAAGGGAATTCAATTTCTCATTGTCTTAGATCTAATATGTACCTGTATGATACATTATGCCTATTATGTGCAATTATTTTAGTTTTAACATAATAGGTTTCATACTGAATACACCCAAAGATCTGACTATTTGTTTTAAAAACAGAATTTCCTGTCATCTTGAATGTAAAACCAATTACGACAGACATGAATTATTTCCTGCGTTGTTTAATAATAATTAATATACTTAATTCGGTGGAGTCTCATTTTAAATTGTATGTAGAAAATGTTTCAATTTCATAATAATGTTTATTCTCTAGCTGTTTGTACCATTATCTTTAAAACTGATTTAGATGTTTCAATAATCTCATTTTGGTGATATTTTGACTTTGAGCTAAGCTTACTTCCTGGTAAGTAATGTGCTGAATTTTGGGCTTAGAGTAAAACTTCTGGCATAATTATTCTGGATATCCATTAACACGTAAATAAATTACGAGACTTGTGATCGTTTTAATCTCAGGAAAAATTTGATCTCTGAAGGGAAAAATTCTTAAAATGTGAATTTTTTAATCATGAAAGATCGTTTCGATTATGTACCATAATATATGTACATATGATAATGTATTGAAATGAAATCAATCTTTTTCCCTTGACAAGTGTGTTTTTACTTCGTTTACACTTGGATTTGTAGTGAGGTAAATGTAATCAATTCTATTTAATATAATTGTTATCCAAAAATTGCTTTCTCTGTTTGCTGATTGATTTTATGTTCTATTTATGTGAATGAAGACGGTAAAAAAACCTTTACTTGCTTTCTCTGTCTATTCAAATCCTAAATGAATGGATGTAGGGAGAGACTCACCTGGGAGTCAGATAACAGAGAGTCCTCCCTAAAGACTCATCCCATTATCACAATTATCATCAGCGTCTTCATCTTCATAACCATGATGAACATCATCCTTATAATCATTCCATCCTCATCATCGTTGTCATCATTATCATCAACATCAGCACTATGATTACTATCATCATCATCATCACCACCACCACACATGTATAATATACTTTACTGGAATGTAAAATGACTACAGGGACATAATACCAGAAAACTCCAATATCCTTATAATTTATATATGTATTTTTTATTTTTATAACATGAGATCTCGACAAACTTCATTGAATTACCTGGGCACAACAGACATAGTTCATCTACACAGTATCACAGAGGGTAAAACTTTCTTTAATTTTGATAACTTCAAAATTCCAGTGTTAAAATTCTCTGAACACAATTAAATATCCAAAAGTCAGGGTTTGCAACTCTTCATTACGGATAAAATTTCCTTGTGTTGGCAGATAATTGTGCCCGTTAACACAGAGGTTGACCCTTCACTGAGATAGAAATCTTGGATTATAAATAGAACTTACAAATCTAGACAATGGATAATCATTTTGTTGAAATAAATATAGTCAAAGGGAGATCATTCTGATCGACGCATGAGATTTAAAAAGTTGTATACGCAATCTACACAAATAATAAGCTAATTTTGTATTATTCAAATATATTTAAAGACTATTTTGAATTCTTCATTTTCATGTTTGTACAAAACAGAAACATGAATTCCCGTAAGACAGTGCACAAATCTTTGCACTTTTTGGTGGACATTTTCTAGACGTATATAAACGTTTGGAAGGATGCCTAGGGAAAAAATAGCTGTTTTCCTGAAATGAGATCGACTTTTTTATTTTCATTTCTTATATTATGAAAATATCAATTGCTATTCCCAAATATGTTATTTGTATAACTTTTTGATTACATGAAAGAAGGGAAAAACAAAATCTATTGATGGTACAAAAATCTATACGACTAAAGGTTAAAGAATTTATGAAAATGTTTTATACAATAATAGAAAAAATAAAACCTTGAATAAAAAGGACACTCGCTTTAAAAATGGAAATGCCAAAGTTTTTGATTTGATGGGATAAATGTAATAAGAAGATAATACTGATGTTTTTTAATTAAAAAAAAAGAACTAACAAACAAAAAGACATAATTTAAACTTGTCTAACACACACTTCGTATAACAGAAATAATTTTGGCTCAATGGACGGATATGATTTGTATATAGTAATATAAATTATTATTATATCACAGACTTTTGCAGGTTGTCAATGATGTATCATAGGAGAAACATTGGTGCAGGACTCGCTATATCTGCACAAACAGCCACTGTGCCGCTATTTTTTTATTGAAGCTTTCAAACCAACACTTACACAAACACACATGCACATACATGCACAAGCACATATGTTAACATTATGAGGCTTTAATGTTACAACATGCCAAATCACGGTCGCATCCAACACACCTCCCACAGTTTCAAACCATTCTTTTGCATCAGGTAGGTTCTTTATTGTTTGACGTCCCCTAAGTTCGTTCAGACTCTAAATCGGAAATTTCTGTATTCACGCTTTTTTAGAATTACAAAAACGAAAGTAGTAGACCCTTCAAAACAAACAAAAACGAAAGTAGTAGATCCTTCAAAACACACAAAAAACTAAAGTAGTAGACTTTTCGAAACACAAAAACAAAAGTAATAAACACTACAAAACACACAAACAGAACTCATAGATGAGTATATGCTAATGCTGTTCCAATAGTGGAGAAATCCGCAAATATCAGAGCATGATCTCAGCATGAATATTACTGGTAGGCATAGGAACTCTGGAGTCCTGTGTCATGTTCTCAAAAGAGAGAGAGAGAGAGAGGCAGATAGACAGAGCGAGTGAGCGAGAGAGAGAGAGAGAGAGAGAGAGAGAGAGAGAGAGACAGACAGACAGACAGACAGACAGAGAGGGAGAGAGAGAGAGACAGAGAGGGAGGAAAAATATACATCTTTAATGTTTTAATAATGTCAAAAGCCACTTGTCAAATTTTCCTGAATGTTTTACATTTTTAGCAAATAAACAACACTCGTGAATATTCAAAAAAGACCCTTTTGTACAAATTGTAAAAAAAAAATACATGTAACTATATTCAATGTCATGAAAACAACATTCTCAGACTGTCAGAGAATTATTTGTTAAAAATGCAAAGTGATATAAATAGTGAGACAGATTACAAATGGAGGTGATAAAATAGGTAGCTTAAATACAATTACTCAAATCTTGACGCCCGTTCGATGTCAGTGATGAACATTATCAATATACAAGTCAAGTATATTTCACAATGCCATTATCGACAGAAAATAAGCAACTCAAGCGTATTATTAATTATCGATATAAAAGTTAACAACCAAGACTATTATCAATATATCAATAAACTTTCATATCGATATCAAATCCTCTAAAAACATGTAAAAGCATTTGATACATTTAAGAATTATCTTTCTTAATGTAATAATTCACATTTTCAAAACAAATATGAAAAGTAAAGCAAAAAAATCTTTGTAAAAAGAAAAAAGAACTATAGATTTGGCACCTCCAAAATCGCACTAAAAAACCACGACTTTATAATTAGATACATTGTCATACAGTCTACCAGTGCTAAAAGAAACAACCTTCTGATGACCTCTATACATGACATCACAATCAATAGATCTCACAAATTTAGCCCTCTACTGCGACCAATCTGAAGGTCATCACCGAAGGTCATCGTCAGAGTCCAGATTAATCCGGCCGTGTCCAGACGAGTCCGGTGTGGGGACTCTTGGAGACGCTACGAAGTCGTTGTATGGGACCTGGGGACAGGAAAAAACGGTATTTTCAATGGGGGAAAACGGTATTCTCACTAAAAAAAAACGGTATTCTTGTATTGAAAAAAAAAGTGTTTGTCAGTTGTAAAAAACGGTTTATGTGATTTTAGCCGAGATAGGAGCGTGAAGATATTCCACCCCATAGCATAAAATATTTTTATTTCGAGCAAATGCGTTTTCATAAAATAGGAAATCAGCGAATTCTCTACTTCCCAGATCTATTTAACCAGACTTTTAAACACTTACTAGGAGGCTATTTAGTTTTCCCTACTTTTTCTCTATCGAATGAAAAAAAACAAATAAAGAATTGAAAGCTTCAATTTAATCAGAATCTTGACTGTTAGAAATTTAATGAAGCATGCCACCTTGACCTTGAACTTGCCCGACGCAGGCTTGATTGGTAGACAAGGGAAGTTTTGAAACGTTTTAAACGTGGGGAGTCTATATCAGATAATACACAAATCATTGAAAGGTTATACGATAGAACGGTGAGATGAGTCTGTCTGTCTGCCTCTCTCTCTCTCTCTCTCTCTCTCTTTTCTCTCTCTCTCTCTCTCTCTCTTTCTGTCAAACTCTCCCGCTCTCTCTCCCCCCCTCTCTCTCTTTCTCTCTCTTTTTTTTCCTCTCTCTGTCTCTCTTTCTGTCAAACTCTCCCGCTCTCTCTCTCTCTCTGTCTCTGTCTGTCTATCTGTCTGTCTGTCTGTCTGTCTCTGTCTGTCTATCTGTCTGTCTGTCTGTCTGTCAAACTCTCTGTCTCTCTCTCTCTCTCTCTCTCTCTCTCTCTCTCTCTCTCTCTCTGTCTCTCTCTCTTTTTTTTTCTCTCTCTGTCCCTGTCTGTCTGTCTATCTGTCTGTCTGTCTGTCTGTCTGTCTGTCTGTCTGTCTGTCTCTCTGTCTCTGTCTCTGTCTCTGTCTCTCTCTCTCTCTAGACTAAATCACCTGGTCCAACTTTGGTTTGGGTTTGTTGAAAGCACTGGGTGGCCGCTTGACCACTACCTCCTCTCCTGTGCTGACCGGTGGTCGGCTCGCGGCCTAGAGTGATGGCAACAGATAGAGAGATACACAGCTGAATTGATAGATCGATAGATATTGAATGCTAAATAAATACATAGATGAATATATATATATATATATATATATATATATATATATATATAGATAGATAGATAGATAGATAGATAGATAGATAGATAGATAGATAGATAGATAGATAGATAGATACTTTATATATATATAAAATCATTTATTCACAAAAAACAACAACAACAAAAAAACCAACCCAACAACAGCCCATAGATAGTTGAAGATAGACAGAAGATGAAACACAGAAGAATAACCGATCTAATAAACTAAATACAAGACAAAAAAAATATTAGTCAAACCAGCGCAGAATGATTGTATCCAACTAAACTGGGTACCTGCAATGCCGGAAGTGATCGCGGAGCCACTGTCTCATCCTCCGTATCAAAAGTGTCTCTCTGTGCCTCCCTCCTCCTCCTGCGCCGGCTTCTGGACCTCTTCTTCTTTGTCTTTGTCTCTGGAGTTGCTTCAACCCCCTCCCGCGGGGTGGGCGTGTGCTCGGCTACGTGGATGGATTTTTTGGTGACGCTGAAACAATTAGGAAAAATATGAAGTTAGAAATGGACGAATTATATACTCTGGAGATTAAATAATTTGTTTTTCTGGGGCGAAATTTGTCTCAGATAAGGATAACAAAAATAACCTAGTTATGGTCCAACTCTTTAATTTCAAACAATTTACCCTCGTCCCACCACCCCTCCCCAACGCACACTTAAAATGACATGCCTCTCTTCATATCAATGGTTTTCCTCTTTTATATTATATCTCATTCTATCTCTCCACCTCGTTATCTCTCTTTCTCTCTAACTGCCTCTCTCTATCTCTTTCTGAATCTGTCTCTCTCTCTCTCTCTGAGTCTCTTTGCCTCTATCTCTATCTGTCTCTACTCTTTTATCTGTCTTCCTGTCTCTTTCTCTCAGTCTCTCTCCTACCCTCCTCTCACCTTCCGTTGAGCCTCTCCTCAAAGATGGGCACCTGGAGCGAGATGTTGGTGTGGACGCTGTGGTTGTCCTCACTGACCAGCGACACCTTGTCACTGCGACGACCCTGGACCTCCGACATCTTGTAACTCACAAACTTCATGTTCGTCTCGCCAAACCTGGCCGTGACCGCAGGAAGACGAGAAAAATGTACAAAACAGGAGAAATAGAGGTAGAGCATAAAGGAGAAACAGAGGTAGGAAATAGAGGAGAAAATATAGAAAGGAGAAGATATAGAGGTACAGAGTAAAGGAGAAATAGAGGTAGGAATTAGAGGAGAAAAATGTAAAAAAAAAACCCAGGAGAAATAGAGGTACAGAATAAAGGAGACACGGAGGAAGGAAATAGAGGAGAAAATGTAGAAAACAGGAGAAATAGAGGTACATAATAAGAGAAACAGAGGAGGAAAATATAGAAAGGAGAAGAAATAGAGGTGCAGAATATCCCTGCACCTCGGACATCTTTTAACCCACAAACTCCATGTTTGTCTCTTCAAACCTGCCCGCGACCACAGAAAAACAGACTTTACACTGGAGCAGAGAAAACTTGACAGAGAAGCTGCATCTAAACTCTCCCATCATAAAACACGCATTTCTTGATATTCTAAGCAGCTGATGTTTTGATCTGCTTTGAAATAACAAGTCTCCTAGTAACGAAATAATTTTTCGAATTTTTCAAAAAAGTTTTTTGCGCACGACTTTGAAAGGTTCTTATCACAGTGAACTAATAAACATTTTGTTTTACGGAATTTTAAAATTTTCTCGTGTTCTCTCCCATACAATCAAATTTTAGCATGTAAGAATAAAAAACAAGAAAAAGGAATAAATAATCAGAAAGCTCCAACCTAAAAAAAACCCATAGGGACAACATAATTGATCCAAAAGTGACAACCGCACTTTAAACCCTTTAAATCATCTTTTAACCCCTAAGTTTACCCCAAGAATCTAATACAGAAACGGTAGCTTTCTGGAAGGTACAAAATAAAGGAGTGAATGTTAAAAAAAGAGAAGAAATAGAGGTTCAGAAGAGAGGAGAAAACTTCATAAACGAAAAGAGATAAAGGTGCAGAATAAGAGAGAAAAATGTAAAGAACAAAAGAGAAATAAAGGTACGTAATGGGGTGAAAAAGTTATAAAAGAGAAGAAATAGGAGTTCATGATAAAGAGCAAAATATAGGAACAAAGATAATAAAAAAACTATAAAGTTTCCTTTATTTCCATGGTTAACAATGATTGTGTAGAGCAAGATGAGAATGTTTATTGAACTGGTAGTCTGATCAATCAAGGATTGTCTGTGTAGTCTGATCAATCAAGGATTGTCTGTGTAGTCTGATCAATCAAGGATTGTCTGGTAGTCTGATCAATCAAGGATTGTCTGTGTCCACCAACCTGTTCACATAATGCCACTGGGATTTTTCTTCGGGCGTGACCTTTGACACCAGGCAAGGACCTGGAGAAAGAAAGGAGAGAGAGAAAGAGAGAGAGAGAGTGAGAGAGAGAGAGAGAGAGAGAGAGAGAGAGAGAGAAAGAGACAGAGAGAAGAGAGAGAGAAAGAGAGAGAGAGAGAGAGAGAGAGAGAGAGAGAGAGAGAGAGAGAGAGAGAGAGAGAGAGAGAGAGAAAGAGAAAGGGGGGGGGGGGAGGGGGAGGGAAGGGAAAGATATAAGGAGAATTGAGACAAAAACTGGTAATTCATATTCGTATTGTAACTAATTATAGCTGATAGTAAACAAAACAAAACAAAAATTATTACCAATTCTTTACTAAAACATATACAACGTTAAATAAAGTCACAAACATACTCAAATAGTGCAGTATTGAATCTTTTGAGAATAGCAATTGTATCAAATGATAAGAGAACTAAAATTAAAATTGCTCTATACAAGAAAATTCCAATTTTTCGAAAACAAAACAAATTAGCCTCAATCATCATATTGTGAAAAAAATATTTTCCATAAATTTAAAACACAACTAATAGGGTAAAAAATTCATGACGTCACAACCCCTTCAAAAGAAGTAGTTCCTGGTTCTGAACACTATGAACCAAATAACAAAGCATAACTTACTTAGGTAGGTAAACCCTTGCTCTTTATGAGATTTATGTGATGTAAGTAAAATATACCTACTTCATCGGAGATCGAGAGGACGAGGTCTGGCTCGTATAACTCTCGGGTTGTTTAGAACCATATGTGACGTCACACTTTGTCTCCCTATTGATATCTTTTGAAGCAGTGAGAAGGTTGAGGAAGGCGACACTTACATATAGTCTCGGCCCACGTCCTGAAGCAGCAGAAGATGATGAGGAAGATGAGGATGATGAGGAAGAGGAGGACGGCCAGGACGATGAGGAGGGTCCTCAGCAAGGAGGAGTCGTCGCCTCCGGTGCTGGCCCCGACATTCGCTGGAGGAGGGAGAGAAAAACTCAATGAGAGGAGGAGGAGGATGAGGGAGAGGCAGGGAGGAGGAGACTGAGAAATACCACGTGAAAGGGAGAGGTGGGAGGGGAAAGATCTTATGAAAGTACATGATTATTAGGAGGTGGAAATGGAGTGGCCTCCCTTACCCTCTTGGTGTCTATAGCTTCTTGCATTTTACTTAAAACGCTTCGAAGGGTGAGAACGTTACATATATGATAGAGAAACACTTTTTTAAAGAGCATCGCAGAAGAGCAATTTATAAACATTTTCTTGAGGTTCTAATTTAACGTTTTTAAAATAATTTTTTTCTAATAAGCTTTAAGCGTGTCTGATATATATTCATATTCTTGTACTGTCAGGACTTAAACCTGTCAGGACTTAAACGTTAAAGAAACACTATAATAGGATGTAAAAATAACAGTAGATTTATCGACATCGTCTAAGTTTGTGCGTTCAGTGCTACAACTATGGGATTAACTCTAAGCTCTGTA
>JAWDGP010006365.1:10000-22500 GCA_033675545.1 Elysia crispata | reverse complement strand
TCCGCGGGAATAATCATAATCCTTGGTCCTCAGTAAGATGTCAGCGGATATCAACGAGAGACTGAGTACCGCCGATGTAATCATGGCCTTTTGACCTTTTGACCTTGTCTCAACGGGAGAGTCCGTCACCACTCCTCACTTCATGGGATATGTTTACTTTTTTTTATTTCCGGACCCAGCTGATCTTAGTCTACCGTCAGCCCCGTAACCTCCCGTAACCTCTACTCATTTCACCGGAAGTGATTACTTTTTTGATTCCGCGACCCCGTTCATCACAACTCCTTACTTCACCGGAAATGATTACTATTCTGATTACCGGGATCCCGCGGATCTTCTGCAACGGGAACCCGCGGATCTTCTTCAACGGGACCCCGCGGATCTTCTGCAACGGGACCCCGCGGATCTTCTGCAACGGGACCCCGCGGATCTTCTGCAACGGGACCCCGGTAATCGTGATTACTTAAAAATTTCGACCCGTCACAGCCTTAAAGGTAGGCTATAGGATAGAGACATAGTAAAGGGGAGTTATCAAACAGATATACAGCCAAACAGACAGACATACTGACAAAGACTCGGAAGTAAACACCCCTAAACTATCATTTGATTTCAACATATTTACTCACGAAACAGAATCTGAAATCTTTACTGAAACTCGCGGCACACAGAATTTCTCCACCACTTACTCTCGCGCAGGGAGCTTGAGCGTCACTGTGACGCCATACACAGAGGAACAGGAAGCGGATATAGACACGTCTGAGCATGCGCTGTCGCCACACAGGTCAGGCCAGGAGGCCTTCAGAGCGACCAGAGTCTGCCGGACAGAGGTCATCAAGGTCTGCTGGGCCTGCTGTTGGAAGCTTGACCCGCAGGGGGAGGAACTCGACAGGGTAAAGTTCAAGGACACGGTGAAGTCCCTTGGTGGAGTTTGACATCCTGGCATGAAACGCATAGTAGGAAATACAATAATAATTATACTTTTTGTTTGACAGCCTGGCATAGAGCGCATAGTAGAAAATACAATAATAATTATACTTTTTGTTTGACAGCCTGGCATAGAGCGCATAGTAGGAAATACAATAATAATTATACTTTTTGTTTAACATGAAATACAATAATAATAATTATAATAAATACTTTTTTCTTTGTAAACAACGGTCAGCTATATTCCTTGAATTCCTATTTTTTTTTTAATTTCTTTTTTAAATTCCCTCTCTTCCCTCTTTCACTTCCTCTCGATATTACTTTTTCTTTCTCGTCTTTCCCTTATTTACTTCCTATTTCATCTTCCCATATTTTATTTCCTATTTCATCTTTTCCTCCTTCATTTTCTCTTTTATCATCTTCTTCATTTTCTTCTTCCTATTCTTCCTCTATTTCTACTTTTTTTTCTTCAGCTACTACCATTTCTTCGATTAAAGAAAAAGATATATATATATATATATATATATATATATATATATAGAGAGAGAGAGAGAGAGAGAGAGAGAGAGAGAGAGAGAGAGACAGACAGACAGACAGACAGACAGAGAGAGAGAGAGAGAGAGAGAGAGAGAGAGAGAGAGAGAGAGAGAGAGAGAGAGAGAGAGAGAGAGAGAGAGAGAGAGAGAGAGACTGAGAAAGAAAGAAAGAAAGAAAGAAAGAAAGACAAAGAAAGCACAAGATATCAAACACACAGTTATATTTCCCCACAAAGCGCTTGGTGCAGACATCAAGAAACCACTCACTGGAGCAAGAGGGGTACCGGAAGTCGAGCGGCCTGTCCGCACCATCAAACACACCGCTCACCCCACAGCTGTAGTACCTGGGGGACTCTTCGGACACCTGGAAGTTGTTGGCGCAGACTACAGTGCAGCGGAGAAACCCGTTCACTGTCCTACAGTTCTGGGACTGTCCCTGGGTCGTGATTGGCTGGCTGCAGTTGCTCCCTTATAAGTTGAGATATATTTAGAATTATGACGGCATCGATTAATACAAAAAAAAAAAAAAAAGGATACGATAAGAATGATAAAGCTTTAATGACATATAATGAACACTCTAAAGGAAAACCACGTTAATAATGATAATCAATATGACGACTCTCTTGAGCTATAAAACAATAAAGAATCTCAAGAGAGAAAGAGAGAGATATACAGATAGATAAATAGATAGACAGAGAGAGAGAGAGAGAGAGAGAGAGAGAGAGAGAGAGAGAGAGAGAGAGAGAGAGAGAGAGAGAGAGAGAGCTCTTACTTCTGTTGAATAATCTACATGAATACAACATTAATATTAATTGACACAGAGAGTATCTCCAGAGAGAGAGACAGATACAAAGACAGAGGGAGAGACATAGACAGAGATAGAGACAGAGAGAGATAGAGAGAGACAGAAACAGAGGCAGAAACAGAGAGAGAGAGTATCTCCAGACAGACAGAGAGAGAGAGAGAGATAGAGAGAGAGAGAGACAGAGACACAGAGAGAGTATTTCCAGACAGAGAGACAGACAGAGAGAGAGAGAGAGAGAGAGAGAGTCCTCACTTCTGTTGAACAGTCTAAAGGAACAGACTCCAGCGTTGCCGTCAGCGTCCATGTTAGCGTACGTCACGCCCTGAACACCCCAGCCCATCGTGGTCTGCCCAGACAGGCTGGTTGTCTTCAGCTCTGTACTGGACGTCCCAATCAGACCACTACTGACCGTTGGGACATCCCACGTTGGAGTGGACACTCGGTCTGAGACCTTGACCTGGTCAGCTGGACAGCTCGAGAATTGTGGGTTGGCGGCCGTGACTGTGGGAAAAAGCATGTTAATATTTTAGATATTGATGTTTTTTTCCCCCTCGCTATTGATTTGGAACATTCAGTTTCTTGTAAGAGTAGATGATAAAATCATAGAAAAATGAGAGTTAAGCCAATAACTCAAACGATGTGTCAATTCTTTTTATAGTAGCTCGATCAATTTGATCTGGAGAATTACAATTTTAAATAGAGTGAATGTACATATGTTGGATTAAGAAAAAAATAAAACCACGCTTGAACCAAATATGAAAGATTCTTGCTACTTCAATGCATATAAAGTAAGACAGCCAGGAAAAATAGGGCTTGTAACAGATTTTGTGTGATGTGTTGGGTTTTGTTTGTCTAGGGGTAAGAAAATATACACAGCCAGTCACTCGACTCGTCCGTAGAAAATAAGTCTGAAGTCCGCTAGTAAAAGTTGCAAACTGTTTAATCCAACATGCTTATGTAGGCCTACAGGTGAACTCACTGGCGTCCAGGCTTTTACATCCGCTGGAAGAGAGGCAGACTCCGCCGGCAAGCTCACTCTCATAGTCTGTGGCGGCTGTGGCGCCAGTTGCCATGGCAACCGTGAAACCGGAAATGGGATCCGCGGGAATCGCAGTTCTGTCATTTGCCAGTGTTGAAACCTCTGATTGGCTGAGCGCTTTCGATGAAATGTAGGTGTGGCTTAGGCGACCGGTCATGCCTCCTGATTGGTCCACAGAGTCGGAGGCGGAGTCGTAAACCCCTCCCAGAACGAGCCATCCACTGTTTATGGGAGGAAAAAAATTCGAATTTATTATAATACCCTTGGGAACTTGTTTACACATTTTCAACTTCACAGACCAAATCCTAAACTGAAAACATTTTGACTTTTAAATGGTAAAAAAAAAAATTGTCGCTGGGTAAAACTATTTAACATCTTGCACTGTCAACGGTAAATCAAAATCACTACAAGACATAGACTCACAAAGGGCGAATATTCTGCAAGGTGTGATAACTCCCAGCAACGTTGGCCAGCTGTCCGTCCACATAGAGATTTACCGCCCCTTGGTTAGAATCCCAGGACACAGCTATGTGGTGCCAGAACCCATCGTCAACTGGGGGGCTGTACCCCAATGTGCGGGAATTCCCAAAACTCAGTTGGACTTGGCTGCGGTCCAAACGCAGTATCTCCACAGGATCGGAAAAATCCGTTTCTGACCTGTTGAGTACGATAGTATAGACTTTGAAACATGAGATTACATAAAAACATTACATTTTAGATTGTAGCATCTCTTACTTTTCATGTGTATAGTGACGGTGAAAAATTTCTAAGGTATATTTTGTACAATATAGGATAACAGCTGCTTTCCTGGTCTTCTTCAAGATCTATTTAAACACTTAGTAAAAGTCTATAAGGTCCGTCATAAGTACCTAAAGGTGGACTATATTGAGGGAATTTATATTCACCTACTTATCACAACCTAAACAATAAATTTGAAAGAAATTGCTTGAAAGGATCTCTAAATAGATTTAGATTTTTACAAAATTAGCTAATAATTCATAGTCATGATTTTATTAAGGTTTCCGTATTAAATGAACATGTGATGAAAGATCCATAATTAATATTTTATATTTAAGAAGTGATTTGACAAGGCTTTAAATATAAAATACTTGGAGGATTTTAACTGCCCAGATACACTTTGCCCTACCTCAAGCCATAGAGAGACAGGATCGTCCCTGGCGTATCTCGCTTGGTGAATCGAACCCAAGTGCTCACGGTGAAAGCTCTCTGGTTTACTGGCTGCACCAGGCGCTGGTAGTCTGCCGTCTGGTATGCTGTGTTACCGCTCAGGATGACGTCAAAGCTGGGTGACACGACTGCACAAATAATAATAATAATAATAACAACAATAATAATAATAATAATAATAATAATAATAATAATAATAATAATAATAATAATAATAATAATAATAATAATAATAATAATAATAATAATAACAACAACAACAACAACAACAACAACAACAACCACAACAGCAGCAACAATAACAGTTACTTTGGCTTGACTCTTTTCAGTGGGTTGAAATAATGTCAATACAAAGTTTAATCTGAACAACAACACAAAATGGTAGACAGATATGATGATGTGGATACGAAACCAACAGGACTGTTCTTTTTTTTAAAATCCAACCGGCGCCTTAAACGTGGAATAATCTGCTTCGCCATTTTATCTCTCTTTTCGTTTTTTTTTCTTTACTCAGAACATCGCTTGGTCTGATCAGAAGAATCTCCTGAAAGCCAAAAAGTCAGTGAAGTCCAAGAACTTGGTGATGCCACATCTTTAAGGTTTCTCCAAACGAAGCAGAAAAACCAGAACATGCCCTTTACTGCAGCCATCTCGTTGAGACAAACGCAGCCAACCAGAACCTTACCTTTACTGCAGTCGTCTCGTTGATACAAACGCAGCCAACCAGAACCTTACCTTTACTGCAGCCATCTCGTTGAGACAAACGCAGCCAACCAGAACCTTACCTTTACTGCAGTCATCTCGTTGAGACAAACGCAGCCAACCAGAACCTTACCTTTACTGCAGTCATCTCGTTGAGACAAACGCAGCCAACCAGAACCTTACCTTTACTGCAGTCATCTCGTTGAGACAAACGCAGCCAACCAGAACATTCTCTTTACTGCAGTCATCTCGTTGAGACAAACGCAGCCAACCAGAACCTTACCTTTACTGCAGTCATCTCGTTGAGACAAACGCAGCCAACCAGAACCTTACCTTTACTGCAGTCATCTCCGAGCCTGTCGTCCAGACAGACGCAGCCAACCAGAACCTTACCTTTACTGCAGTCATCTCCGAGCCTGTCGTCCAGACAGACGCACCCAACCAGAGCCTTACCTTTACTGCAGTCATCTCATTGAGACAAACACAGCCAACCAGAACCTTACCTTTACTGCAGTCATCTCCTAGCCCGTCGTCCAGACAGACGCAGTCAACCAGAACCTTACCTTTACTGCAGTCATCTCCGAGCCTGTCGTCCAGACAGACGCAGCCAACCAGAACCTTACCTTTACTGCAGTCATCTCCGAGCCTGTCGTCCAGACAGACGCAGCCAACCAGAACCTTACCTTTACTGCAGTCATCTCCTAGCCCGTCGTCCAGACAGACGCAGTCAACCAGAACCTTACCTTTACTGCAGTCATCTCGTTGAGACAAACGCAGCCAACCAGAACCTTACCTTTACTGCAGTCATCTCGTTGAGACAAACGCAGTCAACCAGAACCTTACCTTTACTGCAGTCATCTCCGAGCCTGTCGTCCAGACAGAGGAAGCCAACCAGAACCTTACCTTTACTGCAGTCATCTCCGAGCCTGTCGTCCAGACAGACGCAGCCAACCAGAACCTTACCTTTACTGCAGTCATCTCCGAGCCTGTCGTCCAGACAGACGCAGCCAACCAGAACCTTACCTTTACTGCAGTCATCTCCGAGCCTGTCGTCCAGACAGAGGAAGCAGCCAACCAGAACCTTACCTTTACTGCAGTCATCTCCGAGCCTGTCGTCCAGACAGACGCAGCCAACCAGAACCTTACCTTTACTGCAGTCATCTCCGAGCCTGTCGTCCAGACAGAGGAAGCAGCCAACCAGAACCTTACCTTTACTGCAGTCATCTCCGAGCCTGTCGTCCAGACAGACGCAGCCAACCAGAACCTTACCTTTACTGCAGTCATCCCCGAGCCTGTCGTCCAGACAGACGCAGCCAACCAGAACCTTACCTTTACTGCAGTCATCCCCGAGCCTGTCGTCCAGACAGACGCAGCCAACCAGAACCTTACCTTTACTGCAGTCATCCCCGAGCCTGTCGTCCAGGCAGACGCAGGTGAAGGTGTTGAGTCCGTCAACACACCTGGACCCCGCGGGACAGTCGTTGTTCACACAGTCGTCTGTGTTGGTCTCGCACCTGCTGCCCTCGTAGCCTGCGGTAGACAAGAGGACAAGGGAAAGATAACAGAGAAACTCGGTGGATTTTGCCTGTCCACTAGACGATGTCAGACATTTTTGGAACTCCTCAAACAAGCTATTGTCGAACGAGGGAGAGCTTGGATGGTAAAGTAAAGGTTCACGCAGTAACTGTGATGTATGGGTAATAGTCTATGCCTGAATGTCTTTTTGCTGAAGATCTTTAGATATGTTTTTGGAGTCTGTCCTTCTGTATGTTTCTCAGATTGTTTGTAACTCTGTCTCCGGGCATATTGGTGAACCTCCAGGTGTCTATGCATTTGTCTTTCTGTGTGACTATGTATGTGTCTGTATACAAATTATCTGATTTTCTCCTCCTCCTCCTCTTCCTCTTCTTCTTCTTCTTCTTCTTCTTCTTCTTCTTCTTCTTCTTCTTCTTCTTCTTCTTCTTCTTCTTCTCTCTCTCTCTCCCTCCCCTTCTCTTTGAGCCGTTTCTCTCTATGTGTGTCTTTACTTTCACTCTCTATCTTCATTAGTCTATGTATACCAATCTCTCACATATTTCCTCTCCAGGAATTTCCTATTTCATCGCATAGCTTTTTGCCCCAGTTAAGCTGCACAAGACAACTTTATAAACTGCCGTCCCGACTCACCTGTTGGACATGCGCAGCTGATCCTGGAACCAATCTCCGAACAAGTGGCGCCGTTCTCACAGGATGAGGCCGAGCATTCCACGTCCTTGGTCTGGCAATATGGTCCGCTGTAGCCTAGAGGAGAAAAGGCGGGGGGGTTGAGTCAGGCCAAGAGGGAAGGGGGTTAAAATATTTGGGGGGGGGGGGGTAAAATCAGACCAAGAGGGAAGGGGGTAAATGGGTTTGGGGGGGGGGAGGAAAGTCAGACAAAGAGGGAAGGGGGTAAAGGGATTGGGGGTGGTGGGGGGGTGGAGTCAGGCCAAGAGAGAAGGGGGTAAAGGGATTGGAGGTGGGGGGGGGGTAGAGTCAGACCAAGAGGGAAGAAAGGGGTAAAAAAGGGGGGGGGGGAGAGATGGTGTAAACCAAGGAGGAAATGGAGTCAGATAGCTCAGTCGATACATCGCTGGAGTGGAATGAGGTCCTGGCTTCGAATTTGGCTGTGCCATCATACGTATGGATCGAATCTCATGTGACTAGGAAAATTTCTTGAAAGTTTAGGAGATTTTAAACTAAGCAACATGTCGCTCATGGAAGTATCCTTCTGGTAATACTTTTCATTATTATCATTCTCAGCAAATCATAAAGCGTTACTTTCTCTTTTTAAAACGATATAATATTATGAGCCTCTGAGTGAGTTGTTCATGACAGGTGGGATCTCTAGACTAGTTCAGATGTTCAGAAATTATCAGATGTTCAGATGTTGACATATTGAGATGTTCAGAAATTATCAGATGCTCAGAAAATATCAGATGTTCAGAAAATATCAGATGTTCATATGTTCAGATCTTCAGAAATTATCAGATGCTCAATGTTGAGATGTTCATATGTTCAGATCTTCAGAAATTATCAGATGCTCAGATGTTGAGATGTTCAGAAATGATCAGATGTTAAGATGTTGAGATGTTCAGAAAATATCAGATGTTCATATGTTCAGATTTTCAGAAATTATCAGATGCTCAGATGTTGAGATGTTCAGAAATGATCAGATGTTAAGATGTAAAGATGTTCAGAAACAATCAGATGTTCAGAAATGTTCAGAAACTCACCCGCGCCACAAGAGCAAGACACAATCCCACGGACATCCCTGCAAGTACTTCCGGGATTCTGACAAGGGTTGGTTATAGTGCAGAGGTCAAAGGCCGTCTCGCAGCGGTCTCCGCGGAAGCCGTACGGGCAGGAGCACTTGTAGCCCTGGTTGTAGCTGATACACGCCCCACCGTTCAGGCACGGGTCGGCCACGCAGTTGTCCACGACGCTGGCGCAGGTCGGACCGTCATAGCCCTCGGGACAGTCACACACGTAGGACGAGGAGCTCGTCTCGGTACACGCCCCGCCGTGTTGACACGGGAACGACTCGCACAGCAGGTTGCTCCGCTCCTGGACACGCCAATACGGGGAGGGAGACAAAGGTGAAGGTTGTTGACAAGGCAGAGTGTTATAAGGAGGAAAAAGGCAACAGAAGATAGTCTGTGTAACTACAATAGTCTGCTTATTGATAGCATTTACACTATCCTCATAAATATTGTTATTTTCAATTTCATATATATTTCTTAATTTCATATTTTGAAGATGAACTTTGGTCAGCTTTGTCTTTTTTTACATGACTCTAAAACGCATTTAAAACCCTAACCTGAAACTCAAAGTCTCTTCAAAATATCACGTGTATAGTTTGTTTCATTTATTTCTTGTCGAAACTTTTTTTTTGGTATTATAGTGTAGTCCTAACTTAATCATTTTTATATATATATGTATGTATATAAAGAAAACATGTATATGTATATGTATATATTGTTAATAATTTGCTTTTTATGTGTTTTTCAAATGAAATACCCCCCTTAAGGTTTTTAAAATATGCTGTCTTATATATGATCGAAGAATTAAAATAAAGGAACTGATTAAGTTAGGACTACACTATAATACCAAAAAAAAAAAGTTACGACGAGGAATAAATGAAACAAAATATACACGTGATATTTTGAAGAGACTTCGAGTTCCAGGTTAGGGTTTTAAATGCATTTTAGAGTCATGTAAAATAAGACAAGACTGACCAAAGTTCATCTTCAAAATATGAAATTAAGAAATTTAAGATCATATTTCATCGAGTCAGGAAATATTTTGGCATGTCAAAGTTTCACTATTTTAATTTATTGATTATATTACATTTTTTACCTCACCGACCTAAAGAGACATGTCCTAATTCAGAATGTGATATTTAAACAATTAGTGAGAAGAGAACAACGATATAGTAAATATTCGTCGGGAACAGTGAAAGAAACCGTGCGCTTTAATAAAGCTGATGAGTACATGGTCAATACTTGTTAGTACATGTTGAGTCAATGGTGAGTACATGGTGAGTACATGATGAGTACACGGTGAGTACATGATGAGTACATGGTGAGTACATGATGAGTACGAGGTGAGTACACGTTGAGTACATGGTGAGTACACGGATGGGAGACAGTACCGTGCAGTTGACGCCGAAGTAGCCCTGGTCACACTCGCAGTAGTAGCTCCTGTACAGGTCGATACAGCGGCTGTGGTTAGGGTTGCAAGGGTTGGTCCCAGGCTGACAGATGTCCACACTGTCCAGACATGTATTACCTGGCAAGAAGGATCAAAGAACGGGATTGAGAGAAATCTGGACACTTTAGCCAGAATGTCGTAGAGTCAAGTTTACGGTTTATGTGAAGTAAAACAACAACAACAACAACAACAACAACAACAACAACAACAACAACAACAAAAACAACAACAAAGTGGTGGGGGGAAGAGTTTTCTCTTGATTAGCAGTTATTAGAAAGTCAACTTTATATTGGTAATTTAATATTATTTAAAAAATATTTCTGTACTTACAGATGAAAAGCGATCATTTGTTTACAGACAAAAAGGAGCAAAGCTTAGGAAATGATGGCACATTTGATAATATCAAAAAAGAAAATGAGCGAGGAAAGAGAGATCGAGAGAGATAATAGAGGGTGATACATAGAGAAAGAGAAAGAGAGAGAGAAAGAGATAGAGAAAGAGAAAGAGAGAAAGAGAAAGAGGGACAGAGAGAGACAGAGAGACAGAGAGACAGAGAGAGAGACAGAGAGAGAGAGAGAGAGAGAGAGAGAGAGAGAGAGAGAGAGAAAGAGAAAGAGAGAAAGAGAGAGAGAGAGAGAGAGAGAGAGAGAGAAAGAGAGAGAAAGAGAGAGAGAAAGAGAGAGAGAAAGAGAGAGAGAAAGAGAGAGAGAAAGAGAGAGAGAAAGAGAGAGAGAGAGAGAGAAAGAGAGAGAGAAAGAGAGAGAGAAAGAGAGAGAGAAAGAGAGAGAGAAAGAGAGAGAGAAAGAGAGAGAGAGAGAGAGAGAGAAAGAGAGAGAGAGAGAGAGAGAGAGAGAGAGAGAGAGAGAGAGACAGAGAGAGAGACACAGAGAGAGAGAGAGAGAGAGAGAGAGAGAGAGAGAGAGATTCAGGAGGAAGGAGAGATAGAAAAAGAAACAAAGAGAGAGAGATAGACAGAATATGTAATAATTATGTTATCTTTTTTAAAATCGCTTGCATATAAAATAATCATACAATAAGAATAAACCTCATTTAAAGCAAATTCAAAAGAGAAAATGAAGGTAATCTGATGCTTCCTAATGGTATTTCAACGTACCAAAATTAGAGAACAAAAACTCTGCCCTATCATTATTCCTCACTAGTTTTAGAACTTCTTCGTTTCGGTAGATGCCGAAAAACGGCGCATAAAATGAAAAAACCCAATGGAGTCGAAATAGTAACACTCTATCCGAAACTAAGAGTTAAGAATATTATTAAAAACAATGAAACGGAATTTTGAATTCATCTAGGTTTTTTTTTTTTTCCACACAATCCAAATGGGTTTATTTATCATGATATTATCAATCCCACAAAAATATTCATCAGTAAATGTTAAAAAAAAAAACCCAACAAATAAAAAAAATGATCCTAGAAGATGCGATATGGTTATTAAAAAGATATTATGAAAGAAAAGCTCATAGGCATATAAGATAGAAATTATGAAAGAAAAAAAAAAGGAAAGAAGGTAAAAAAAAAATAAAATCTGGGTTTCGATTTAAAAAAAAAATGAAAGGAAAACAACAACAAAAAAAAAGAAAAAAAAAAGAAAAAAAAGAGAGATTTGAAAATAGGCTGCGGTAATCTGAATTTCATGCAGTAAAGTAGCAGGTTCTTAAAAAAAACCCGAAAAAAAAAATCCCTTTCTAGAAAGGGGAATAAATGAAAGAGTAAGGGAAAATATTGACATTAAACAAAATAAAGAAAAATATTCAGATTTCCCACATACAAAATGAAAAAAAAAATTAAAATCGAGAAAAAAAATAAACAGAGAGACAGAAGATTGAGAGAGAGAGAGAGAGAGAGAGAGAGAGAGAGAGAGAGAGAGAGAGAGAGAGAGAGAGAGAGAGAGAGAGAGAGAGAGAGAGAGAGAGAGAGAGAGAGAGAGAGAGAGAGAGAGAGAGAGAGAGAGAGAGAGAGAGAAAGGGAGAGAGAGAGAGAGAGAGAGAGAGAGAGAGAGAGAGAGAGAGAGAGAGAGAGAGAGAGAGAGAGAGAGAGAGAGAGAGAGAGAGAGAGAGAGAGAGAGAGAGAGCGAACGGATTAATCACAAGAAAAAGAAAGACGAAAAGGTATGAGGTCAGTTAGACAGATGAAGCTATCAAACTCACGTGGTCCAACTGAATAAAAAACCAACAGAAAGAAAATTGATAAAAGCAAATTCGAAAACACAGCGTGTGTAATAAAAACATTGTGTGTGCTGTGTGTATTAAACACAGTGTGTGTACTAACGGGAAAAAACGTTTAAAAAAAGATGACATCACTATTCTAGGTTCGTTCTAGGATCAATTCATCGACAAAACTCATGGATTGTTGCGCAACAAAACGCATTTTACTTCAACTTCTGTTAAATAGCCTCTGATCTTCGGTATTAATACTCAGAAACTAACATAGTCTCACACATAATATGGGAAAAACTGCTACTAGCCAATAAGATTGCTTGTTCAAATTATGTTAAGTAGCCTGTGATCTTTTGTAAGAATAGATAGAAACCAACATAGTCTCACACATAATTTGGAAAAACTGCTAC
>JAWDGP010006365.1:0-7500 GCA_033675545.1 Elysia crispata | reverse complement strand
ATACTGTATACCAACACCATATACTGATACCGGTATTTCAACAGTTTAAGCGGCCTACCTATATCCGTCTCGCACGACTCCCCAGTGAAGCCGACCGGACAGATGCACCGTCTCCGGATATTTCCGTACGCCTCGCATCCGGCACCGTTCTGGCACGGGTAAGCTGTGCACGGGTCTCGCAGGGTGGTACACCTGGGGAGGGTACACGAGGGCTCGGCGTGAGAGGGGTTCAGGGATGTTGAGAACAATGCGGGGTTCATGAGAAGGATGGGTGTGTGTTAGAGATGCTATTTTTATGTTGGATTAATCATTACATACAGGCTGTCAATAAATATTCATGTAAGGGATGTGGAGTGTTAAAAATGCGATTTTTGTCTTGGATTTCTCGATTGGAGATAAATTTCCAGGCGATTTTTCCGAAATCGAAGGAAATTTTGTTTCAGCTTTATATAATTTTATTCAGTGCAGTTCTCAACTTACTTAAATTGGTACTCGAACCTATTCAGAAGAGCTTCCCTTGATCTTGGTGCATGTGTGCTAACTTGGAGGCACATGTGCTCCAATATAAGACAACATGAACTATGCTGACTTTGAGAGGATCTTAACAAGGAAATCTATCAAGACAATACTTTATCGTTTTATGGTTTTAACAAGTAATTACCTATAGAATTATCTAGTTTTACAGTAAGAGAAATTTTCTGGAGATAGTTTGTCTCCTTCTGAAATAAGCTAAGTTAGGTAATTTTGTAAAATCCCAATCTATTCATAGATCCTTTTAACATTCATTATCACGTAGGTTAAAATAAATACGCAGCTATGAATTCCCGCACTGCCCTGCACCTTAGGTACTTTTCGCGGGAATTCATATCCTTAAAAATAGCGTTTAGAGGGATCTTTAAATAGCTTAGGGAAAATCCAAATCCAGCTGATTTCTTAAAATCGGGCAGGTCAAGGACTTACTCGGACCCGAAGCCAGACGAGCCATAAGAGTACATGCTGTAGGACGGACAGAGACACATGTAGTTGGCCACGCCCACTTTACAGCCGCCGAAGTTCTGGCACGGATTGTTCAGACAAATCTCGTTTGTGTTCGTCTCACAGTTGTCTCCGCTCAGTTGGCTCGCTACAGAAGGGAGATAAATCAGGTCAGAGGTCAATTGAACAATAGAGGAGACAGGGGAATGATCATGTGTAAATAAAATATAGTTTTTTTTAATGTTAAACATTATTGCCCTTGGTTTGGATTTTTGCTTTACGTTATTTTTATTTATGGAAAAACATGTCAAAAATAGATCCAAATAGTGAGTTTATTTTAGGCTGAGAATGCCTAGTGACTCTTTAGATATCCCAATTCTAGTCCACAGCTTGTTCATCAATTAATGCGTTCGAATCAAATATAACTAGCCGTATCCTAGGCTTGACGAAAACCTATGGTCTTCGTCTAAGATTTTCCGGGAATTTCTGGGAACTCAAGGCTTAACCGAGAACTTCATCATTTCCTAGAACTGCCCAATTCTACAACTTTTACTTTTACCGACAATGAAGACCGGGGAACTTACTGGGACATTGACAGGTGTAGGTGAGGGTGCCGGTCGGTGTACAGATGGCCTGGTTGTAGCACGGCTGTGACGCGCACGGGCTGATGTAGAAGTCACAGTTCCTGCCGCTGTAGCCTAAGAAGATGTAGGGAAGATTTAAGAAAGATGAAATATGATCCGTAGAAAGAATAATAAAATTAAAAACAAGCGCGCTCACAAACTACAGTAAAATTACTTTTTGCAAATTTTTTTCTTTTTTCTTTTTTTTTTTTTTTTAATTATTGGCAAACAATATTTTCATTAAAATTGAGAACAAATAACGGCTAAGTGCCAAAAAATAAAACGAAAATCGACATGATGTATTATTTGAATTGGGTCACAAATCTTGTATTTCGTAATCGACAAATTTATAAGATAATCTTCGAAATTTTACTTAAATTGACCGAGGAAGTGCAGGTTGATGTGTAAAGGTTACATTAAAGTGCCGCAGAAGATGACATCCTGACCATGACTTACCCTCCCTACAGACGCAGTAGTAGTCATGACCGGAGACCTGGCATGTCCCTCCGTTGAGACACTTAAACTGATCACACAGGACTGGGGCTGCAAGTGGAAAACAACAACAACAATAGCATGAACCAACATCGCAGGCAGATTGACGAGGTTGGTAAAAGCAAACTTTACTTCAGATGGAATAACTAGCTGTCTTAAATTTTGTGGAATGCAAATTTGTGCAGTAAATGAAATGGGCAAATTCTGTACTTTTCCAATCTGTATTTAGAACCTTTTAAACGCTTATTAGAAAGTTGTAAATTTTCGCATTAAGTGCATCAAAGTGCTCTGCCTTGCGGGAATTCTTAGGCGCGCAGTTATTTAAACCTAAATGGTAATGAATGTTTAAAAAAAGCTGTAAATAGATTGAAATTTTACAAAATTATTCAACTATTCTTATTTTGGGCACTTTCTGTGGGAATTCATAGCTTTTATAAACGTTTATATATCTTTAAGTAGCTTAGAAAAGTAAAGTATTCGATAATTTCACATATTAAATACAACGACGCTCCAAAAGTCTAAATTTTGGAAACTACAGACTTTGTCAGAATCCTGACTGGCTTGGTAAATTGGTAAGATCCGTTATTGTTAGAAAACTAACGTGACCCAATAGGCAGATATTGCCTTGTTAATTTGGAAGCTCCAGTTCGAACCTCAACGTGGACAAGCGTTGACACATGGTATATACATGTCCAAAGTCGTACCCTTGAGCCAAATGCGGCTCATGTTCAAATTGGCACTGGCCCCGCAGCCTCTATAATAAAATCAATAAAAATTAAACGTTGATGGTTCAAAAAAATATCAGGCTGAATGGTCGGCCCGCCACGAATTTTTATGTCGACAAATCTGGCCCTCTTTGCAAAAAAGTTTGGACGCCCCAGATCTACCAGGTGTCCATTCTTTCCTTGGACTTCAAGACTTCCTGGTATATTCCCCGACCCAGCATCATATCCCGCCAAACTAACTTGGTCAACTGGCAGGATCTGTTGTTGTCAAAGAACTAACTCGACCCAGCATCATATCCCGCCAAACTAACTTGGTCAACTGGCAGGATCTGTTGTTGTCAAACAACTAACTCGACCCAGCATCATATCCCGCCAAACTAACTTGGTCAACTGGCAGGATCTATTGTTGTCAAAGAACTAACTCGACCCAGCATCATATCCCGCCAAACTAACTTGGTCAACTGGCAGGATCTATTGTTGTCAAACAACTAACTCGACCCAGCATCATATCCCGCCAAACTAACTTGGTCAACTGGCAGGATCTATTGTTGTCAAAGAACTAACTCGACCCAGCATCATATCCCGCCAAACTAACTTGGTCAACTGGCAGGATCTATTGTTGTCAAAGAACTAACTCGACCCAGCATCATATCCCGCCAAACTAACTTGGTCAACTGGCAGGATCTATTGTTGTCAAAGAACTAACTCGACCCAGCATCATATCCCGCCAAACTAACTTGGTCAACTGGCAGGATCTATTGTTGTCAAAGAACTAACTCGACCCAGCATCATATCCCGCCAAACTAACTTGGTCAACTGGCAGGATCTATTGTTGTCAAAGAACTAACTCGACCCAGCATCATATCCCGCCAAACTAACTTGGTCAACTGGCAGGATCTATTGTTGTCAAAGAACTAACTCGACCCAGCATCATATCCCGCCAAACTAACTTGGTCAACTGGCAGGATCTATTGTTGTCAAAGAACTAACTCGACCCAGCATCATATCCCGCCAAACTAACTTGGTCAACTGGCAGGATCTGTTGTTGTCAAAGAACTAACTCGACCCAGCATCATATCCCGCCAAACTAACTTGGTCAACTGGCAGGATCTATTGTTGTCAAAGAACTAACTCGACCCAGCATCATATCCCGCCAAACTAACTTGGTCAACTGGCAGGATCTATTGTTGTCAAAGAACTAACTCGACCCAGCATCATATCCCGCCAAACTAACTTGGTCAACTGGCAGGATCTGTTGTTGTCAAACAACTAACTCGACCCAGTAGCTAGATACTGGCTTGTTAACTCGGAAGCCCCGGTTCGAACTTCAACGAGGACAAAGGTTGAGTCAAATGGTCCAACAGGTGACCATTCTTTCCTTGGACTTCAAAGTTTCCAGGTATATTCTCGACACCCAGCATGATCGCCTGACGGGGGCCAAGCAGAACTCACCTCCATCTACACACTCCGTGGAGGATGTGGAGGCCACACTGCTGGTCGTGAAATCCGAGCTACACTCCGCACAGGTGGTCGACTGACGGCCGCTCTGGTAGAAACCTCGAGGGCAAGGCGTACAGGGTTCAAGTCCGTCCCTGGAGTAGTAGCCTGCCTCGCACACACCTGGGAAAAATATCCATGGGAAAATAGAGTTAGTTCCCTTTAGAGAAGAGTCACACTCCGCCTCCACTGAAACCTAAAGCTGGTTAGTCTGAACTTTAAAATTAAAGAATTTTTTTTTTTCATAAATGAAAGTTAGATCAGTCATGAAATTCAAAGTTCATTAGCACTTAAACACAAAAGAAACCGCTTGACATGATGAGGATCTGAGCTATGAAAGAGTTCATTTTTACTTTTCACTTAGAGATTTAGACAAAATATTGTTGTCAATTATATAAAGAATTTTTAAAAAAATAAATAAGTCATTAAGATCTTCATTTGTTACCATGGAGGTTCAAGCAAATTATGTAAATGGTCATTTCTCTATGTCACAATCATTCACTCCCAGGCTATATCAACATCTGTGTCTAACGGGCTATATCAACATCATTACCTCCCAGGCTATATCAACATCTGTATCTAACGGGCTATATCACCATCATTACCTCCCAGGCTATATCAACATCTGTATCTAACAGACTATATCAACATCATTAACTCCCAGGCTATATCAACATCTGTATCTAACGGACAATGTCACCATCATTAACTCCCAGGCTATATCAACATCTGTATCTAACGGACTGTATCAACTTCTGTATCTAACGGACTATATCAACATCATTAACTCCCAGGCTATATCAACTTCTGTATCTAACGGACTATATCAACATCATTAACTCCCAGGCTATATCAACTTCTGCATCTAACGGACTGTATCAACATCATTAACTCTCAGGCTATATCAACTTCTGTATCTAACGGACTATATCAACATCATCAACTCCCAGGCTATATCAACTTCAGTATCTAACGGACTGTATCAACATCATTAACTCTCAGGCTATATCAATTTCTGTATCTAACGGACTATATCAACATCATAAACTCCCAGGCTATATCAACTTCTGTATCTAACGGACTATATCAACATCATTAACTCCCAGGCTATATCAACATCTGTATCTAACGGACAATGTCACCATCATTAACTCTCATTCTATATCAACATCTGTATCTAACGGACAATGTCACCATCTTTAACTCCCAGGCTATATCAACATCTGTATCTAACGGACTATATCAACATCATTAACTCCCAGGCTATATCAACTTCTGTATCTAACGGACTGTATCAACATCTGTATCTAACGGACTATATCCCCATAATTAACTCTCAGGCTATATCAACATCTGTATCTAACGGACAATGTCACCATCTTTAACTCCCAGGCTATATCAACTTCTGTATCTAACGGACTGTATCAACATCTGTATCTAACGGACTATATCCCCATCATTAACTCTCAGGCTATATCAACATCTGTATCTAACGGACAATGTCACCATCATTAACTCCCAGGCTATATCAACATCTGTATCTAACGGACTGTATCAACATCTGTATCTAACGGACTATATCACCATCATTAACTTCCAGGCTATATCAACATCTGTATCTAACGGACTATATCCCCATCATTAACTCCCAATCTATATCAACATCTGTATCTAACGGACAATGTCACCATCATTAACTCCCAGGCTATATCAACATCTGTATCTAACGGACTATATCCCCATCATTAACTCCCAGGCTATATCAACATCTGTATCTAACGGACTATATCCCCATCATTAACTCCCAGGCTATATCAACATCTGTATCTAACGGACAATGTCACCATCATTAACTCCCAGGCTATATCAACATCTGTATCTAAAGGACAATTTCAACATCATTAACTCCCAGGCTATATCAACTTCTGTATCTAACGGACTGTATCAACATCTTTATCTAACGGACTATATCCCCATCATTAACTCTCAGGCTATATCAACATCTGTATCTAACGGACTATATCCCCATCATTAACTCTCAGGCTATATCAACATCTGTATCTAACGGACAATGTCACCATCATTAACTCCCAATCTATATCAACATCTGTATCTAACGGACAATGTCACCATCATTAACTCCCAGGCTATATCAACATCTGTATCTAACGGACTATATCCCCATCATTAACTCCCAGGCTATATCAACATCTGTATCTAACGGACTATATCCCCATCATTAACTCCCAGGCTATATCAACATCTGTATCTAACGGACAATGTCACCATCATTAACTCCCAGGCTATATCAACATCTGTATCTAAAGGACAATTTCAACATCATTAACTCCCAGGCTATATCAACTTCTGTATCTAACGGACTGTATCAACATCTTTATCTAACGGACTATATCCCCATCATTAACTCTCAGGCTATATCAACATCTGTTTCTAACGGACTATATCCCCATCATTAACTCTCAGGCTATATCAACATCTGTATCTAACGGACAATGTCACCATCATTAACTCCCAGGCTATATCAACATCTGTATCTAACGGACTATATCCCCATCATTAACTCCCAGGCTATATCAACATCTGTATCTAACGCACTATATCACCATCATTAACTCCCAGGCTATATCAATATCTGTATCTAACGGACTGTATCAACATCATTAACTCTCAGGCTATATCAACATCTGTATCTAACGGACAATGTCCCCATCATTAACTCCCAGGCTAGATCAACATCTGTATCTAACGGACTATATCACCATCATTAACTCCCAGGCTATATCAACATCTGTATCTAACGGACTATATCAACATGTGTATCTAACGGACTATATCAACATCATTAACTCCCAGGCTATAACAACTTCTGTATCTAACGGACTATATCAACTTCTTTATCTAACGGGCTATATCAACATCTGTATCTCACGCACTATATCAACATCTGTATCTAACGGACTATATTAACATCTGTATCTCACGCACTATATCAACGTCTGTATCTAACGGACTATATCAACTATGTGTATCTAACGGACTATATCAACATCTGAATCTAACACACTTTATCAACATCTGTATCTAACGGACGATATCAACATCTTTATCTAACGGACTATATCAGCATCTGCATCTAACGGACTGTATCAACATCTGTATCTAACGGA
>JAWDGP010006364.1:0-78400 GCA_033675545.1 Elysia crispata | reverse complement strand
CAACAAAAAAAGGAAAAAAAGAAAGGAAGAAAACGAACCATTGTTTTGAGTGCAGAAATAATGTTCTTTTTTTTTCCAATGTTAGTTTAACACACTAATTATCATTATTTCCTGCTTTTTGTAACTCCCTGGTTATCAACAAGCTTCTAAAATTAGCCTGTTCATATGATTTCAAGTCCGTTTGAATTAAAAAAACTTGGGGTAGAACAATACCGTTTTATCAATGTAAAAAAAATAGTAATTATCATTAATGATGGCGTGGTTCGACAAATTTATATCAATAGTTTAATTTGGCTTGTACAATTTAGATTTATATAATGCTGCCGCCTTGAAAAGATACTGATATGAAAAAAATTCCCAACGTAAATAAGTTAAACATGACGACGAAATCAATAAATGTAATAAAATTAATGGGCTATTAGTAATGCTCTGCGTGTATACAGGCATTTAAATCTTTTTGATCGCCTAAAATTGCGTCTGCAGGTACAATCTTTGTTGGTTTTTTTTTGTCTTGGATCTAGCAAACAGGTTATACAGAAACACAAAAAGATTCCAAATATTACCGAGATTCTTCAAACAATATAGCTCACTTTCGTTTGAAACTGTTCCCTGGTTACAATCAATTAGTCTCAATTAGCGTGTGAACTACATCCCTAAATCAATAGAATCTTTATATTTCCTTTATCTTTGTGGATACCTTCCGTTTTCATTTTTTAAACCAATTTTTCTTTTAATCCCCGCATTAACAAGACGTACTGAAGTTCTGTATCTGCCAAAAGACCAGACCAGGCTTGAGATTAAAGATAACGATGAGACCGTGGATTCTGTGAAGATCGAACCCCTCGGTGAATTTGGTCTCTTGAGTGGCGCAGAGATCGACTGCTTTAGGTGAGAGACATTAGACATGAATCTGACAAAGAAAAATCTTCTTTCAGTTTGTAATACAAGCCTACTCGGCAAACAGAATAATGGATTAAACAGTAAGTTACATTAACAATGTTTGTTTTTGGTTGGGAAGTCATCACCACTCAATATATGTTTCAAATACAATTCCCACACTGAAAATTAAAAAAAAACAAAAACAAACAAACAAACTAGGAACGAAGATACATAAAATATCACAGTGAAAAGAAAAGGATAGCTTAAATATTAGGAAAGATTAATGGGTGAATTATCACATAAACGATGATGAAAAAATAGATAGATAGGTAGGTAAGTAGGAAGTTAGATTAAAAGATAACTGGACATAGTCATACTATAAACAAATAGATATAGAGACTTGTAGATTTAAGGATAAGCTAAATGTAAAATATTGAAGATAAATAGTATAAATGTTTGCATGGATAGATTGATAGATACATGTATAGATGAATATTTTGGCTCTTTCACAAGCTCACAATTTTCTATGACAATATCTCTCAATTGTTTTTCTTTTCTTTTTTTTTTTCTTTCAGATGTTAAATGATAACTATAGAATTGAAGTCATGTCTCACATCGACGGGTGTACATCTTTTTAAATCTTAAGTTAGAGGTTAGCAAACTGCAGAAAGTATTAATTTTCAAAACAGCAGAATTATTAATGTCCACACCTTTATCTGAAAGGAAAAGACATACATGGAATAAAATCAATGTAAATATTGAATTTTGGACCAAAACGTATCTTACTTCAAGCAAAAAAAATGACATTAGTCATGAAACTACATTTTAAATCTTAAGTAACTCAACTTAATACCTACACTGTGATTTAGGATGTTGAATTATTTGCTTTTGTTTCAAGTAAAATTTCAAAGACTGGGTATAATTTGCCTATCATTGGGGTCGTGTTTTAATTATACCATATTTTTAATATATTGTTAAAATCACTGTGTGAAAGTTCAAACTTCACCTGTTCAGAAACTTCACAGATACATGTAACAATATGAACATAAAGCTGATGTACATGTCATCGATTGATGGATTGTTTTATACAAAGTGTAAAGAATGTTTATTCTTTTTCAGAAATTGATTTGTTCAAATAACATTTTACTTTAATTCCTAAATATTCTTTTCTCTCATCGATAATAATGATTTACTCATATAGTTGTAAGAAGTTGAGAATTGCCAATAAGAACCTTCTTTAATTTCACCTAAGAATTCTATAAGTTGAAAAATAAAGTTGTTTTAATTTTCATTTGCTCGTTACATTTTTCACACATTTGTCTAAATACTAGATCAAGATATTTTTTTAATCACAGCTTTGCTGCAGATATAAGGAACCAGTAAGGTCAGCTTTCACATACAGGGCCATGTGAGCTTCAATAATAAATTTCCTGTGGATGATGGAACTTAAACTCAGTGTTGATCAACCATTCCTCTCTGGTCATATGATGGGATTATCTCATAGAAAGTGCATGCCCAGGTTATAGAAATAATGAAATTGAAAAAAAAAATGGATTCGGAGACATGAGAATGAATAGAAAATACATGTACATTGTACATGTATTAAACTGTAGACTTGGGTGGGTCATTAATTTTATCACAAGGCAAAAAGAAATCATAGGTTTGTCACAATTGGCCGCAATAAAATATAAGTTTAAATATGTCACTATTGGTGCTCAGAAAATGAAGGACAGCTTAAGTTGATCGTGTAAAATTATTAAGACCTGATAAAACCAATCTTAAAGTCTCGACTACTGTTGATTTTTCGTATTCACA
This sequence comes from Elysia crispata, assembly GCA_033675545.1. Taxonomy (NCBI): domain Eukaryota; kingdom Metazoa; phylum Mollusca; class Gastropoda; family Plakobranchidae; genus Elysia; species Elysia crispata. The sequence goes on along the minus strand of JAWDGP010006364.1, from coordinate 75,706 downwards.
GCTTGCTTGAGTCTGATTACTTAAAATCTATAGTTCAAAAATTTTGAGGACAAAGTTAACTATTCAGACAGATATATGTACAGCACGGGAGTCGAGAGTATCAAGTTTAGTTTCTTTGTTATATGAAAAATATATTAAAAAAGAATCAAAACTTCAATTGCATATGATTGCCATCATAGAAATTTTGGTTGATCTATTTGAGTGATGAAATTGTGAAGAAAGACAAATGTAAATAACGGTTAGATTACATTTTGTTCTTTTTTTTAAAATCAGTATGGAATTCACACAGTAGTCACAGTTTAGTGGCTTTTTTGTTTTGGTTTCTTAAAACTTACTTTGACCACTGAGACAAAACATTTTTTCCACCATTAAGAACGGTTAGCTAAGCTTTGAAATAACTGACACATGTATTAGAAGAGTGGAGAGTTAGCTTTGTGTTACATGTATTATTACTATTAGCCTGGCTGATAGTTTAAATTGGTTCATCTTTTACCCAGTCTTAATCATTAATGACTCATTTAACTGAAACCAGAACTTAAAACGTTAATCTTTTGACATTCAATACATTCGGAGGTATTGCTGACCACAGATCTTTGCACATACATTGTACACTGCGTCAAACGTTTTGAGTTGGATCTTGATACTGCTTGAAGTAAAAATAAAAAATACAAACAAAATTACAGTGGCAACTGCTCTTGGTCTATACTGATGGGTATGTGAGATTTCATGGGTACAGTGTTAAGTAAATAAACGTAATTCAACCATGTTAGGAGATCTTTTCCTTTTCAAAGAATTTGATATTGACAACAAAACACGTTTTTTCCTTTTGCAAGTCTACATTTTTTACACCTGACATTTAGAGGTTGCATGGCTTCTATTGAAAGATAATGGAATGGAACTTTATTGTTTGCTATGCACGGCTTCCTTACTCACTAATTGTAATTAAGATAATCATAGCTTATCAATAAAATAAAAAAATGGAGCAGGAATTTCAGAGGAAAGCAAATATTAATATGCTATAAATTCCCTTTACAAAAATTTTTTTTTTATGTGTTGCCTTGACCAAGTTCTGAATTTTGCAAAACGCGACACAGTTATTGTATCATTAAGAGTAAGTTCTTTCAAATAGGCCTAGATATGTTATTTTTAAACAAAAGGCATTTTGAGATAGAATACAAAACATATTGGTTATATTATCTTTTAAAATTTGTTTTCTAAAATGGTTTAAATATATTCCTAATGTAGTGATGTACACTATGAATGATTACTTTTATTCTACCCTCAAGTTTTTTTTTTCAACATCAAAGAAAATAAAGCATCAACTTTAAAACGAAATGAAACAAATTGCCTATGTTTATATTCTTCATTAACTTTTTTGATAATGTCAGTTTCAGTAAATTTGTCATGTGGCAGAGCTTACTTATGATTTAGCAAAGAAAAATCCACTTCTATTATTTAGTGAATATTTCCAACATTTTGTTACAAGCAAGGTGGGGCAAAATTTGAGAGAAAAATTTTTTTTTTTTATAATTTAAAATCTTTCAACTACTTGATGTCAAAGTCATCGAGCCTTTTATATGTTTCAATGAACAATATTAATAAAAAATAATAATAGTATATGATAAAATAATTCTTGTGCCCGTGTAGGCAATAAGCCACACCGCTGCTGCTGCTGCTGGATTTAAAGTCATGTTTATCTACATGTATTTCCATACAACTGAACCTTAAGCCCTCCCTAGTTCTAGCAGGTCACAATGCTCACCCATGTTTCAGTTATTCCCCCCTTTCGTCTTTATGTATGGAATTGAAAGTAAACCTAACAAACAGGTGATAACCCTCAGAGTTTCTTTTTACCTTTTTTGGCTATGTTTATAAGCGATTTCCGATTTTGGCAATATGTAGGCCAGGAATGAGTTAAGATGAGATCACACGTTATAAAAGTTAAAACATAATGAATTGTTCCTGAGGTGGAAAAATCTATGCTTGAATAATAGTAGCAGGAAAAGATTTTAAGAAATGGAGCGAGAATTAAAATTTAATACAATGGGTATCATGATCATAACATCTGAACGTGTGGGAAAACTGTTTTCAAAAAATGACAATGTTGACATACAAGGAATATAGAACAAGCAGCTGGTTTTAGAAGTTTATTTAAAGACTGATTCTCAACAGTGTTTGCATATGTACATGTACATTTAACAGAGGAAGAAATTTTTTTTATAGTTTCCAGTCTATTTGATAAAAAGGTTACTCTTAAACTGATCTGAGTTAAAATTAAGTGTAAACTTTCCCCTTGTTGAGTGTAAGAATGGAAAATAAATACAAATATATATATGAAATGAACAACACGTTACAGTGTATTTAAACAAAATTTTAATACACAATTCGTATAGAGCTGACATTCCTAACAGTTTTTAACATTGTTAAAAAAAAATATGGTTTGCTCTCTTTAAAAATAAAATGTCCTCTCATGGAACAAAAAAATTAAAATTGGCTCTTTTAATTTATGCCATGTAAAAATATCTTTTAAGTTGTTATGAGAAATAATGGCATTATTGTTTCAAACTCAGAGGAAAAAACGTAATCACATATTCACAAAATCATTAGACTAAAGTATATACTGAAAAAAAAGTACCACCAGTTCATGAGTCCAGTATATGGGAGAGATTTTGCTGTCATAATAAAAAGTAAATATTAAGAAGACAAAAGGTAAACAGTTTAATTTACAAATAACATACTACAAGAAGCAAAAAAAAAAAAAACCAACATATTGGTAAAATGTAAGGTGGTTGAAACTTAAAAAATGTTTCCTGAAAAGCTCTGTAATTTCTTACACACCAACAATGACAACACACATATTTTTTTTCTCCAGAGATCTCAAAGGTTAATTAGTTATTTATTTTGGCGAGAGAAAATGCTCAAACGTCAATTTTTGCTGAATTCACTAAAGGAAGTAAGAATTTGAATTTGCAAAATTTAAAAAAATTGTACAAAAACAACCAAAAGAAGTACATCTATTGCAAATTTTACATCGCAATAAACAGAAAGATGAGGTCTTTTGAAAAAAAATATAAAAGAATATACATGTACCTAAGATTATGTCTATTGATAATCCGACCAATTGGGCATTAAAAACTAAATGAAAATCAATGAAATATAAAAAAAAAATTCAATGAAATCAATTTAATGCGTAATAATGGTTTTATACCAGTTCAATCACAAAAAAAGCTCTTTTTAAGAAAACTAGGATTTAAAACAATTTTGATAAGATAACAGACAAAAAGATTTTGAGAAAAAGATCTATAATCGTGATTTTCTAATGACCAAAAAAAAAAATCAAAATTAAAAACCAATTATACAACATCAAGAAATTGTTTAAATGCACATTTTGAGTCCATAAAAATTTTGCATGAAAAAACCTTCTTGTTTATTGAAATCAAAACAAAACAAACAGCACTGAGCCTCAGTTATAAGAAATTCACTCCAAAAATTTGTATATTGCTCATGAGAAAAATTTACAACCCCACTGTTTCTAACAAAACTGTATTATGTTTGAAACACAGTAAATTGTCAGTCACAATAAAAAGGCATATTCAAACCAGGTGGGAATGAACAGAATGCTAATTTAGAATTACAAGAGCAATATGGATGTGCCAAAGAAGAAAATAAAAAACACGAAAGTGGAATACTGATTTCTTTCCAAATACGGTACTCAGATCCATATTAATTATTACTACTTACTAGTAATATAATAAGTACATGAACTAAAACAGTAAGCATTTTAAATTTGAAATAAAGCTATAGGCTATAAGAAAGTTCAGTCATGAAGCCTATATGACAATAGTTGAATTTAATCTATTCGTAAAAATGTGTATATAATAATTGTACTTTGCTCTACTTACATAAACTTTTACATACACTGTTTACCAAAAAGGTGAAACTATACTAAAGATATTGCTATTAACATTTTACACCTCTATATTGATCGGAGAATCAAGGCCTCCCATTTAAACAAACCCAATTAACCATCCTTTAAAAAAATGTGTTTTTCTGGGAATTTGAACTTCCAGGTATATCTACAACCCTTGCAGATTAGTGAATATGGAAGAAAAGACAATGTTTTTAATTTCAGGTTACAAATTTTACTTCCTCTTGATTACACTGAGGGGGAAAAAAATCTCATATATATCCAACAAAGGACTGCTAAGTTTTACTATGGACTTTTATATGTTAAATCATAGTAAAAGTAATACAATTGAAGAAAGTGAGTAAATGTTTTTTTTTTAGATCTCTTTTATGCTGGTTCTTTAGGGCATCAATCATAAAAGGTACTTCCAAATTTCGTATTTCTACCCAACCAATGAAAAATTGTGAGTCCTTATCCTTCAATGCTTCCAATCTTCCGCATTTCTGCGGATTTCCGCAGTTTTGCCCATTTCCGCTGATTTCCGCATGTCAGACTGAAACCCGCGGATCACGACTCGAGGAAAAAATTTCCCCATCTTCACCCGTCGATCTGCGGATTTTTCGTCACCACTGAAGCTCGGCCGGCTCAGTCCTCGATCGGCCCATCGGCAAATTTCGTTTACTTGCGGAAACGTTGTTCTGGTTGAGATTTTTCAGAAACCCGTATAAGCCAGATTGGGCATTTGATAATCGCGGATTATTTGCTTTTGGCTTCCTTTTTTAGTCACCTGTCAACTGGGCCTTGATTTGGCAGTTGTATTTTTTAGACTTGGCAGAAATCCAATCTTGAAAAATCTGGATAGACATCATGTTCAAACACTGCTTCCGTCTTTCTTTCATCACTTTTCTTCACGTGCGCTCTAGCCGAAGCTACGACAAGCCTACACAGTACTAAGCTTAGATCAAAATCACAAGGTGTTTGTGCGATCGGATCTTCCTTACTGTTTTCAACGTCTTTAGATCTAGAAAAAGACGTCCTAGATCTAGAATCTAGATTCTTGAGTGTGGATTTCAGGAGGAATTTGTTCATCTGGATAGATCGAGGCGTGCATTTTTGCAAGTTTTTATGGACTGTTCGTAGATTCTGATTCATCTAACGCCAACGAGGGCTGATATCTCTGTGACTAAAACTATCGATCGACGCTGGTGACGGAAATGACTAATCTAGATTAGATTCTAGAACTTCTAGATTATCCAGATCTTGGTCTAGTAGATCTAGAGATTGGATGCTCTTTATTCTTTCTTGTTGAAGTCGAAGTTCAAGCTTTCTACTTAGAATTAGAATCTGGTTGGCTGGAGGACTGGAGGAATAGATCTAGATCTATCACAACAAGTAGGCTACACCACTACAACAGGACTCTTGGCTCAGGCTCAGATCTATTTCTAAATGGAACTATCTAGATCTAAGTGAAAGTGAAAGTGACGTTACATCTCGATCTGGATTCTAGACTGTAAGTGTAACTGTAACAACTGTAGACTATAGATCTAGACTCTAGTACTAGTACCGGTAGATGAAAGATGAAGTTCTTAAAAGAAAGTGGCAAGGCACTTGTGAAAGATATAGATAATAAAGTAAAGAACAAGTGGTCATGGAAATGGGCAGGTGAGGTGTTGAGCCGTGACGTTCCTAAAGTTGGACCAGTAACTTACACTTTGGGGGAGTGTTTGGTGAAGATTGATGTCGCAGGCGTAGCGTTTTGTAAATGGTGTGAAGACAAAGTGGCCTATGGTGGAAATGGAAAGAAGCATTTAGTAGCTCATTGCAATACAGACAAACATGTTCAGCGTCTCAGAGTCAGATGTACTAATTATAGCCTTGGTGGAACATTCGCTGGTGCCCAAAAAGACAAGACGAAGGATTCTGAAACTGGAGGGAAATCTAGTCTCTTTTCGATCTTCAGTATGAAGAAGCCATCTATAGCTCCTACAGAACAGAAAGTTGTCGCCTCTGGATCAACAGTCCTACCCCCCGATCATGACACAGCAAAGCCTGCAGAACCACTTATTCCCCTCGCCGATAGAACAGCAAATTTAGAAGCCCTTTTTTTGAGTGTGGCGAGCGAACATTCTCTTCCTCTGTCGGTAATTCCAGTTTTAGTGGACCTTGCCAAGGAATGTTCTCGGGATCCTGCTGCCCTTGCTGGGGTGAGCATTTCAAAAACTTCTGCTTCATACAAACTGAAACATGGTGTGGCTAAGACAATGACAGAGGAAATTGTTTCAAAGTTAAAGTCAGTGCCATTTTCTCTTAATGTTGATGAGTCTACTAGTGGTCATGGAAAGAAGGTCCTTGCAATGATGGCAAGTTTTTTTTATTCTGATGAAGGAAAGGTTGTTGTGCATTATCTCGCCTCAGTTGAGTTGGTTGTCGTCACCTCAAAGTCAGTGTTTGGTGCCATCGTGAAGGTCATTGAGGATTTCAGTTTGCCTTGGTCCAACCTCATATCAGTCCTCCTTGACAGCTGTAATGTGATGAGAGGGTGCAAGTCTGGTGTAGAGGTCCTCTTAAAGGAAAAAGCTCCTCATCTGATTGATATAGATGGAGATTCATGCCACCACATTCACAATGTTGCCAAGACATTTTGCAAGCCATTCGAATGGTGGATTGAAAGGCTGTTTACAGATCTTCATCTAGATTTCAAGTATTGCACAGAATACAAGGAACTCATGAGGGAGCTGTGCCGCCTGGGAAATGTCAACTTCACAGTTCCTCAACGTTTTGTTTCGCACAGATGGCTCTCTGCCTATGACCAAGCTCTGGAGACAGCACGGCTTTTGGAGGTGTGCACCCTGTTTTATTCAGCATTCCTTCCTCTGCATTTGCGTTCTACATATACAGAGGTGATCAACAACATCATCCAGAAAATGGAGTCCAAGATGGCCCGTCGTCGAGCAAGAGCCATAATATCTAAGTTGAGAGCAAAGAGCATGACAGATGATGGCAAAGCGAGAAAAGAACGAATTGTAAGCAGGCTCTTCGAAAACCAGGGTAAAACTTTGGCTATCCTCCACCTGTACATCACCGTTTTGAATCTCTTGAAACAGTTTGTTCTTAAGTTTCAAAGAAAAGAACCACTGATCCACTCCCTGCATATGGAGCAAGAAAAACTTGTTAGAAATTTTTTGTGCTGCTTCATTAAGGCAGAAACTCTAGCAGGTCGGTCAGCAAGTGGGCTTTCAAGACTCATAAATAGACTGGAAGAGCAAGCTATCGAAGCCAAGGACATGTACAAGGGTCCAGTCGTGGACAGGATACTTGAGGGAGAGTCACTCTCAAGCTCGCAAAAGGAAGAGTTTTTGTCGCAAGTGAAAACAGCGTTTCTCACTGCTGGACATACTCTGCTTAACAAACTTCCATTGACAAATGAGACTCTACGCAATCTCAGTGCCCTGGATGGAGACTTGCGACAGCACCACCATATGAAGAAATGTATGGAAGGATTAATCAAGACTTTCCATCACATTTTCACTGACAAGGAGATTGAGGATGTCAATGTGGAGTTGTTAGGGTTCACTTGTGATGAGACTCTTCCTGAGCTGAATGGTGGTCGTGTGGATGAGTGGTGGGAAGCCAGGACATCCTATCCATGTCTGCAGAAGCTGGCAAAGGCAGCCTTGTCATCGCTCCATGGACCGCAAGTAGAGTCTGCCTTTAATTTGATGAAGGACACTCTAGGCAGTAAGGCTGGGTCTTTAGACGTAAGTGTCCTCAGCTCGTACCAAACAGTGAAGTATTTTATCAAGGCGAAAGAGTCCTCTGCTGTGAAACTTTTTCCACGGACCAGCATCCTCCACACCCCAGTCAATCCAGCCATTGTCAAAAATATTCGCACTTCAGCTGGATCCTACAAGTCAGAGCTGAAACAGAAAAGGGCACAACTGTCTGTGGAATTTTGTGCCCTCTCCCTGTCCAGATCGCATGCTTCTCTCCAGACTGCTGCTGCTGCTTGGCGTGTGAGAGAGAAAAATGTTGTCTTGTCCTTCACCAAGCACCAGAGAATGGCTCTTAAGAGGAAACCAGCAGACAAGAGCCAGAAGCCTTCTTCTTCTTCCAACCAAAAGGGAGCCAAGAAGAGGAGGCTTTAGCTGACAACAGCACCACTACTACCTGGGAGAGGACCGTATGCCCTGACGAAGATATGTTGAGGTATGTACAAAGCTTAACTATGGACTTTCTTCTCATGCATAACCAATTTCTTTTTGTCAATTGATGACTATCAATAACTTCAGATCAGTCCAGATAATGATGCTCAGGTACCTGGAAATGGAATTTCAGCGCCGCGATCTTTTGAAAACCCTTCAGCTCGAGGGGGACGTTGTCCCCCTCAACCCCCTACCAGGGCGCTGCCCTGGACCCGATCCGCAAAAAATCCTCGGTTTTGGTTATCCACTGTTGGAAGCACTGATCCTTCCCAAAAAACTCTCCGGAATCTTTAACATACATTTTCTCAGCTTCAGACAATCTCTTTTCATAGTGAGTACTTAAACCCAGTAAAAAAATGTGCATCACAATTCAAAAAAGGAATATTTACTTCTTTACCTATCTGCACAAATTCTTAAAATTTCTTATCAAGCAATTTCATGGCAGCAGCTCTATCTATCACAAGACTGGTAATTTTAGGCAAAAGTTCGTAAAAACATCACTTGAACTATCAAAATTTCATTCATAACCAAAGCATAATATATGTAAACAGTCAACAGATAATTCTAAAAAAATTTGTACATCTTCTGATGCAACCATCTCGTGATGTACCATCACTATGAAAAGTTATACATGTACTTTCTGCTGCCAAGGCAGGCATTCTCAACTACTTGAATGTTGCTAATGACAAAACCTTCATGAAGTATATTTATTATTAGTGGCACATTGAGTACTTGGACAATTATTAAAATTATGATTGAACATGTACTTAGAAACAATATCAATTACCTTCCTATCTTTCTCTGCAGATACGCCAGTTTCATTCATCAAACAAAGCAATAATAATCTCACAAACAAGAGCACTATAAGAATTATTTTCTTTCTCTTTAACGTCAAAAATGTTATCGTTAATATTGAAAGTATCACAACTATTTTACTTATCACATTCTTTTGACTTTTCTTTCCAACTCTTCTTTTTTTTTTTTAATTTCCGTGAGTTTGGCACAATTTACTCGTATAAAAATCTGAATTTTCAATTTCTTCAGCATGTTGTTTATTAAGATTAAGTATAATGAGAGCATGCTTTTTTATATTTGACAACACAAAAACATAACAAAATCGTTTTATCCAAAACTTTGTAGCATCATCCAAAAGAGCATTGACTAAAGTTTTTATTGATATAAGTTCGATAATCATGCAATATGTACGAAAAAATGCAGTGCTTGCATTCAGTTACGGGAAAAATGCTGTGCTTGAAGCGTTTTGAGGCGCCATTGGGGTAGAATAGGGCTGTACAGAAGAGACTTATTTTGAAGAAATGTTGACAGCAGCACTGTGTTGCAGCTTGATGATACAATTCTTATTGAAAAGTTTACATTGGATAAGAAGAAGAAGACAAAAATGGTCCCCGCTCTAATGGGCCAGTCCACTGAAGCGTAAATATTGACTTAAAAAATTTTCGTGAAGAAAAAAGTTACATGGATTTGAGAAAAAAGGAAAAAATTTACAGTAAAATACAAAGTTTTATAGGGAGTAGAATTTCTTTGATAAAAATTTCCTAAATTTAAAGATACCAAGTAATGGTAAAATGTATTTGAACTCAGCAAAGAAAATGCATAACAACACAAACAGGGTAAATTAAAAATCCCGACATTTCATATTTTATTAAAAAAAAAAATACTCTAACTATCCATTTGTGTGAAATAGTTTTTTCCCAAACCATTTCAATTTCTATCAAAGGAGAGCAAAAGTAAATTTGCATAGAAATACATATCTATTACAAAACTACTTACTGGGATGAAAATAAAAAATCTAAACCTTTTATTGCGTCCTTATCTATAAAATATTTAATGCTACAATTTTTTACAAGGCCAGGGAGTCAGAGTTGTTTACACTCTGTTACAATTGAAGTCCAAGGAAAACAGTTAGCAGCTTGAAGAAAACGAAAACAACAATGAACATAGTAATTCACAATTCAAATCTGATGTCGAGGAATGGAATGTCTGACTGGTGTTGTGAGATCAACATATTATATGAAAATACTTGGGCTCATAATGTACCTTATATCTTACATAAGATTAAAACTATTTTACAGTTTAGACGCAGTAAAAAACATTTGGACTCTGACTCTCCATAAATTGACAAGGATGGCAAAATTTAAAGGGCAATCGTTCTTAGGGGTTTTAATAACTCAATTGGATATGTACCTAATTTAACAAAAGAACTTAACTACTCTTCTGGCAACCATTAAATGCACAAATATTTCTTTATACAAAAGCATATTCAGATTTCTTCTAGCTTCTCATTGTTTCATCCCTATATGTACTCTTTACACTCTTCCTTCCTCTCTTTCTCTTTTGTGCGGCTAAATTTACATCACTGATACTGACCAATTTATGCTCCCAAGGTTTAAAATCTGGTTTAAAATTTTCACTTAACAGAAGAGTACCACTTATTTTGTAAACATGGCCACAGCTGCACATGTTTGTTGAATGCTTATTCAGTTTTACTGCTAAACTGACCATCTTATTACCTACTGATAGAAGCATATTGCACAATAAATAAACCAAATAATACATATCCAAGGGAAGACCTTGCTGTGTTAAGGAGTTAAAAAAATAAATAAAAGAAGCATGGATGAAACCTTTCAACTGACATGGTAGCATGGAAAATTGTTTTTCCATTCTGTTACTAGTGGACTTGTGACAGAAGGGAATAAAATTACTTCACATATATATTGAGCAATTTTTATACCTTACAACACAGAATATCGCAAATGAAAACTTTCAATCCAGCAAACCCTAAGAAATGGGGCTGCAAGGTGTACATCCTGTCAGGTGTGGATGACATCATCTATAATTTAGAATTTCATACCTGAGCCTTCGAACCTGTTGCTGGATAGCCCGATTTGAAGGTGTCAAATAAAACTGTGTCACCCTCTTCCACCTGTGCAGCGAAGGTGTCACATAAACTCTATTTCGACAATTGGTTTACCTGGGTACAGTTTGCAATCCATATGTGGAATAAATACAAGATAGACACAGTTGGAACTGCCATCAGATGCTGTCATGAAGCAAAACGGACTGCATCAATGGTCGCCAAAACAGCCTCTGTGGATGGAGCTGAACTGCATGCCATAAGATGGAGTATGGAGTATGACAAGTCCAAATATTCCTCAACAAGTAAATAATCATCTTATATCATGGTTAATGATTAAAAACTTATGGTGCAAGGAAACAACAAAGCAGCATCTAAATATTGATGTAAAAAAAAGTATTATACAAAATGCACACGTTATATGTACCGTCAACAAGGGTGACTTTGCCTAATGAAGATCTAAAAAGTTGAAGTGAAAAAAGTACCACTGATTTGAGTGAGCTCCCTTTGATTTTCACTTTTCTATGAAGAGGACATGTAAATGTAAACACTTTCACTTTTTACAGCCTCATTGGGTTGACTGGGACAAAGTCTAAGCCCCTGTGCTTTCAAGATCGAATTTTGGCATATATGTATTTTAATGAGTTTGAACTTCTATTAATTTGAATAATTTGTTATTTTCTCATCTTCTTGATTCTTCAATCTTATATATTCACAAACCTAAAGACATAGATTTATAATCTTAGCATTAAGCACAGTTTTTTCCTCTTCCTTTCATATTAAAGCCTGGGGCAAAATCACCCCATGATCTGAAGATAATAGTATTTGGGGCAAAGTCACCCCATTACAAATTTTGTTTTGGCTGACATGATATAAAGTCAAATAAAACTCAAGTTTAAATGTTACAAAACTGTAATTGATCAAATTAATGTTGTATAATAGTTGTTTTTACTTAATTTTTCAACTCTGCAGATCCTGATAGACAATGTTTACAGTTGTTTTCACCCATAAAATGCCACTGACATACTTTTTTGTTAACCCCTGTCTCCCCCCCCCCCCCTTTTTTTTTTTTACAGTTCACCATGCCAAGGACTTACAAGAAAAAGCCTGGTTCTAGAAATTATAAAAACTACAGAGAAGAGACATTACTGAAGGCTGTTTAGGAATGCAAGACAGTTCCAGTCAAAGATGTTGCAGAGATATATGGCATCCCCATCAGAACCCTGCGTAACAAATCGCAGGGGCGTCACAAGAAGACAGTTGGGGGACAAACATCAAAAGAATTAGAAGAGACAATTCATGGTGAAAGGGGTGTTGGATAAGACGAACCTGAAGGTTGCAAAATTTAAATGTAATCTTCCTGGACAGGACTGGATAGGAAGTTTTTTGGCTCGCCATGGTCAATTTGTGGGCTTGAGAAAGTGCCAGAACATCAAGCGATCTAGAGCTGAAATTGAGTCTGATGAGCTGAACAAGTACTAACAACCTAAGCAAAACTTTAGAGAGTGTTCCTCTTCAAAACATACTCAACTACGATAGGAAAAATTTGTCCGATCAACCTGTGCAAAAAACTGCATCTTTCGTCTGGGAGTGAAGTACCCAGAGAGGATTTTTAACTTTTCCAAAGGAAACATTTCAGTTATGTTCTCTGGGACAGCCTCAGGAGAGCTGCTGGCCCCCTATGTGATATACAAGGCTGAACATTTATGGCAATCAAGGCTGGAACATGGACCTCCGAGATCAAGATTTGACAGGAGTAAGAATGGGTGAATGGACGCCGCCAACTTTACAGAGTGGTTTATGACAATTATTGTGCCATGGCAGGCAAGGAAGAGAGCGGGAGTGAAAGCCCTTATTGGTGATAACCTTAGCTACCATATAAGCCCTCATGTAGTAGAGACACGTGAGCAACTGAATATTGCATTCATTCTATTGCCACCCCATTCTACTGACAAGCTCCAACCTCTTGACGTGAGTTTCTTTGCACTTTTGAAGAACAAATGGCGGAAACAGCTTGAAGATTACAGGAAAAAGTTCCCCTCGTCTTCTTCACTTGATAAAGATGTTTTCCCAAGCATGCTGAACACCCTGATCAATTCATTAGGCATGAGGTCATCCGTTAACCTCATCTCCGGTTTCAGGGCATGTGGTATAGCGCCCCCCCCGACCGAGAAGCTGTCCTTAAGAAATTTCCCTCAGCTCAATCAACAGCTGAAACTGCAAAGTTGTCTACTGCTGTACTTGAGTACTTGCATCAGTTCAAATATTCTCCTAATGGAACTGGATGGAAGCACAACTGCCAAATGCAAATGACCAAAAGTACCAGTTTCACCTGGAAAATCTGTGAGCACCATAACACCACCACATGCTGCATCAACATCACTGCGAGATAAGAGTCCTTCTACTTCAAATGAAGAGCAACATGTCCATGGGCCTACTACATCCCTGGACCTTCCTCCCAATCTCAAACATCTCAACAGCATGAATCCAACTCGAGCGACTCCGTGTTTGACTCCGACGTCCTTTCAGATCTCACTGATGATGATGATGATGAAGAATGGGTCCCCCAATCCCTCAAAAGGCCAAGAAGCAGCTTATTTCAAAAAACAATTTGCCTTGTTTCAATTTTAAACTGATTTATATCGTGAAAGTGCTAATCAACTCATGTTTGCCTTGTAAATTATCTGAAATTGTCTCTTAGGCAAAGTCACCCCATTTTTTTTTAATTTTCAAAATTGGGATTTAATCAATCAAGCACTTCACAGTTATTATCCACATTAGTTATATACAATAAATTATCACATGCAAGTTGGGTCCAACCAGCCTGAGTTGTTCAATGCAAGTCATCCCTGTTGACTGTACAACCCTTTCCACATAATGTTAGCTATAAGTTAATAGCAACTTTTTAAAAAAAACTGGGGGGGGAGGGGAGGAAATAAATTAATAAATATCAATAAATATGTACAAAGTAATCCAGCTGACCTCTTCATATCAAAATATGGTAGGTCTGTTTTTCCCCTGTTATATCCTACTAAAAGCACATAAGGGACTTATCAGCCAACAGTCTTTACTCTCTACATACAAGCTATAGCACAAGAAAAGTTCCAACAGGTACTCCATCAAAAAAAATAATGGTAGAGTAAAAAAGTAGATGCACATAAATAGACTGAGTTTGAATAAGAAGAAACTAACTATTGTAAAAGGTAATGAAGAGCTGGCTCCTCACCAGACATATGGGCAGGCTAGTAGACGCCAAACTTAATTGTCAATGAAACAAAGTCCTAAATATTGTGGCCAATTTTTGTACTTTAAAAGCATGACAGACAGGATAGGAGAGAATAGTGAAAAATCAAACTTTGTAATGAATGTTGAGATGGACGCTGATGGCAGTGTGCATGTGGCATCTTACAATAATTCCAGCAGTCATTGGGGTACTAGTTTCATTGGACTTATCCTATATCCCCATTGTCTTATACTGTAATATTCTGGGATGGAAAAGCCCCGAAAATTTGTTTGAGTACTTATCCCAATTCACATCAGTGTTTGAGATCACTAAAATGGAGCGGCTTGTCATGATGCACATACCTTCTGGTGCAGGCCGCATCCACCATTTCTTCACTGAAAAGAAGATTACCATTGTATTACTAACTTATATTTCCAGAAAATACTACTTAGGAAATGGCTGCCCTATGTGGGGAAGGATTTGAGGGCTGGCTCCTCACCAACTACTTGAACTGGTTGGTAGCAATACTGAATTAGCAACAAAACAAAGGCCTGGATGCCCTATCCAGTTTCTGCACTGTAGACAGTTTCAAAAACATGAAAGACAGGATGCAAGAGAATACTGAAAAATTAATTTTGGGGATGGATTTGACGGCTGGCTCCTCTCAACACAAGTTGTCACTAGTAGTAGCCAAACTTAATTGACAACAAAACAAAGTCCCGAATATTGTATCCAACTTTAAAAGCATGACAGACAGGATGGGAGAGAATATTGAAAAATCAAACTTTGTAAAGAATGTGGAGATGGACGCTGATGGCAATGTGCATGTGGCATCTTACAATAATTCGGGCAGTCATTGGGGTACTAGTTTCATTGGACTTATCCTAAAACCTCACCGTCTTATACTGTGATAGTTTAAAATGGAAAAATCCCAAAAATTTGTTTGAGTACTTATCCCAATTTACATCAGTGTTTGGGATCACTAAAATGGAGCGATTTGTCATGATGTATATACCCTCTGGTGCAGGCCACATCCACCAGTGCACATCAAGCAGTCACAATTATCCTCTACAAACATACTGTATGTGGACTAGTGACTGTGGTTTGTGGATGTGCAGTGATCTAGACAAACAGCTTTTCATTATACTGTGTCGTCCAAACTCTTGTCTTAAACTATTTTTACATGACCCCACTGGGTATGAAAGATACCTAAGAAGAGTGATTATATTTTGGTTCATTAGTGGTGAAGTGAATACATCTCTTCCTAAACATTGCCCCATACTGCTGAACCATATTTACGCAGCCATTGTTTCAACATGATTCACCAATACAAACTAAACATGGACGGGTGCAATAGGGATGGCCAGCAGACTGGATACCATGGTGTGTTCAATATGAGAACCATAAAGTGGTGGGGAAAGTTGTTTTATTTTTACATATGAAGCTGCAGTCAATGAAAAGAAAAGTTGCATATTAAAGAAACACTCCAGTTCTTCACTGGGAATAATATTATCATGGTATTATTAAATTATATTTTCAGACAATACTACTGAGGAAATTGCTGCCCTATGTGAGGAAGAATTTGAGGGCTGGTACTTCTCCAACCACTTGGACTGGCTAGTAGCAAAACTGAATTCGCAACAAAGTCCTGGATGCCATGTCCAGCTTCTGTACTGTAGACAGTTTTAAAAGCAAAGCCTGAAAGACAGGATGGAAGAAAATACTAAAAAAATTAAACCTAGGAGAAGTATTTGAGGGCTGGCTCCTCTCAAGACACATGGACTGACCAGTAGTAGCCAAAGTTAATTGTCAACAAAACATATAAGTCTGGAATATTGAATCCAATTTCTGTACTCGGAGAACTTTAAAAGCATGACAGACAGGATACGAGAGAATATTGAAAAACCAAACTTTGTAATGAATATTCAGATGGACGCTGATGGCAGTGTGCATGTGGCATCTTACAATACTTCCGGCAGTCATTGGGTTACTAGTTTCATTGGACTTATCCTATATCGCCGTTGTCTTATACTGTGATAATTTGGGATGGAAAAACCCCGAAAATTTGTTCGAGCATTTATCCTCACTTACATCAGTGTTTGGAATCACTAAAATGGAGCGGCTTGTCATGATGCATATACTCTCTGGTGCAGGCCACATCCACCAGTCCACATCAAGAAGTCACAATTATCCTCTACAAACATACTGTGTGTGGACTATGGGCTGTGGTTTTTACAGTGATCTTGACAGAGACAGTTTGGTCTCACAGAAAGATATACATAATATAAAAAATCAATACGATATTCTAAAGCACACAAGCTTGTAGATATTTGGATAAAATAATTGCCGGAGGCTTTAGCAGAATTTACTGCCCACGTCTATAGCCAGCCTGCAGCCACACCCAACGTGTTTTTTCACCACAGGTTCTTCCTGGGGATGCCTTACTGCATGTTGGCTTTTCCGTTCCTGTGTAGTCAGCATGGTTGTGAGCAGAACCAGTTTTCCTCTTGTGGACTCCACAAAACTGTGTGCTGGGTCATTGACCAGGTCGATGACTACTATATGGGGACGGAGTACCTTGAATGCGGAAAGTGCATCAGGAAGGTAGCTGCGTGGAGCTGGGAAATTTTGGATCAGCTGGATCCGTGCATAAGGATGCACTTTCCAGCTGTTCTATCCTACCACCTGGCCCTAGACAGGAGGTTTGTGGCTGAGCTGCATGGTCGCAGCCTGGGTAACAAATCCACCAAGGTGTACCGAAAACTGAAGGAGCTGCACAGCACAGTCTACCTAGAGAGAGTGCTGTAGTGGGTATACGTCAAGTTGCAAAATCTCGACATTGAACTATTAACGTTGCCTAGTAGTTCCCAGGGGAACTGATTGGCACGGAGTGCCTCTTCTCCCAGAATGGATTACCCTGGCCCCCCTGTGTCCTGAGGATGAAGATGAAGATGAGGAGGAGGAGGATGACGACGATGATGACAACGATTCAACAGTTTGACCAGAATCCTCGTCGTCGCCACCGCTACCTCCACCTTCATCCTCGCTAGCACCTCTTCCACTTCCCGAGTCAACATCCTTTTCGCCGCCACCTCCACTGATTTCCAGTTCATCGCCTCTATTGACGCCCATAGACGATCCTGTGGAGGTGGAGAATGGAACACCTGGAACCCCTACATCTGGAGCCGGTACAGGATGAGGCCTGACTGCAGCAGCAACTGTTAGTAGACTACTTTTCGAACCCAAAGTTGAAAAACAATATTTCCGTGTTTTATCCACATTATTACCTAATGTACTATGAATCAAACTAAATTTTATAGGGAAGAAATTTTATAGAAAAATTTTTTTTTCTTCAACTTCAAGTAGTCTATACTTTGTTCTTCCTCACAACCTCTGTTCCATCCTCACACATTTTGGTTTGTGCACTCAGGGATTAGATCGCTGGAGCCCAGCCCGGCAATGACAGTGTGATGGCTCTAACTCGGCACTTGGTCTCATTCAGACATCTGGACGTTTTGTCCGGCGCCCAGGTAGCCCAGACAATTCGTATATTCCACAACCTGGATGACAGTGACAAGGCCCGAGTAAAGTTCCCACATAGATATGAATTACAATTGCGCAGTGGTCGCTTCGGCAGGAAGAGAACCACTGTTGTGCCTAACAAGGAAAGTGTGAAGCAGTACTTACAAGGCTATATAGAATTGAGTGCAACTCAAAGTCTCCACATGCAAATGGAAGGTATCCTGCAATAGATTTTAATCAACTACACACTATTTAGTGAACTTGGAATTGCCTAAAATGAGGTTACTTCTTATAATGTCTTTTTTATTTCCTTTGTTTCAACTTGCCTTCGATGTGTTTTTGTGTTGCTGAGATAGAAAAATGTTTTTCCTGCTTCAGTGTGAAATTTAAAATTTTTTATTGCCCAGGCCAAACCAAACAAGTATCATACAAGTTATCTTTTAGCACGATTCACAGGGGCTTCCTCGGCACTGCCGTTCAGTGGCCTGATGTCAGCAGGTTGGTGGAATGTGTTATCATCTTGTTGGTGGAGCTCCACCTGACTGGGCAACGATGATTAGGGGAGGCCAGATAGACTGTTTGGTCGGGTCATGCGTGACTACACCTGCATTAGAAGGCTGGTCATCTTCAGCACAGATGGAGCAAACAATGTTTCAGCTTTTTTATGCCACACAATGACCCAATGTTTCACCTTCATTTCTACCTGTGTGCTGCATCAATGACCAGGTTGATGACTACTATATGGGGACGGAGTACCTTGAATGCAGAAAGGGCATCAGGAAGGTAGCTGCGTGGAGCCGGGAAATTTTGGATCAGCTGCATCAAGAACCTGGTCTTATTCAGATGTCTGGACGTTTAGTGCCACGCCCATGTAGCCGAGACAACTCGCCTATTCCACAACCTGGGTGACAGTGACAAGGCCCGAGTGAAGTTCCCGCCGAGATGTAAATCATAATGGAGCAGTGGTTGCTTCGGTTGGAAGAAAACCACTGTTATGCCTGATACGGAAGCAGTACGTACATGAGTATATATAGAATTGAGTGCAACTCAAAGTCTCCACATGCAAATGGAAGATATCTTCCACAGATTTTAATCGACTACAGATATTGAGTGAAACTGGAATTGCCTTAAATGAGGTTACTTCTTGTAGGTCTGTTTTATTTCCTTTGGTTCAACTTGCCTTTAATGTGTTTTTGTGTTGTTGAGGAAGCAAATATTTTTTTCCTCGCTTCGGTGTGAACTTTAAAATTTTTATGCGCCCAGGCCAGACAGATAAGTATCATACAAATTATCTTTTAGCACGATTCACAGGGGCTTCCTCAGGCAGGGCAGCCTGCCACTCAGAGGCCTGATGTCAGCAGGTTGGTGGAATGTGTTACTGTTATCATCCTGTTGGTGGAACTCCACACCGCTGGGCAACGACGATTAGGGAGAGGCCTGATAGACCGTTGATGTTGGGTCATGCGTGTCTACGCCCGCATTAGAAGGCTGGTCATCTTTACTAATACTATCTTTAACGCTTTTCTCTCAATGACAACTGCCCTCAGGTTCAACAAGAGAATGCGCAGTATGGAGGTGGACGAACTAAGGGCCAACCTGCCAGAGCCTCCTCTGACCAGGAAGGATCTTTTGCTCTATGTAGAATTTGCCAGCCCAGTGCAAGATGACAGGAGTGGAATTGCCAAACAGAGACGACAGACGCAGGCTGTAGCGGAGACGCCAGCTCAGACCTCACTATACGCTGTCCCTACCGGTGAGGCCTACATTTCAACCCAGTTGATGCTAGATGTGCTGGCGTCTATGTCATCCGCTCTCGCTAGGGTCTGTGGCTACTGGCCACCCTGTCACCTCCATGCAAGACCTAGCCTTAGCCCAACCCACTGGGCACCGCTCTTGACCTCCCCCGCTTGATCCTGAAACCATGGAGGAGGCTGCAGCCAGGACTAAAAAGAGGCAGAGGGTGAAGGGACGAGCGAGTCTACAAAAGAGTAAAACAAAAAGAAAAGACTTACAGTAGACAAGCCCTCCTCTTTCACCCTCAGTATATGAAAATTGTATAATTTATCTATTCACAACTTGTATGCAGGAATATGTACATATTTTTAATTTTTTTTTTTTTTTTTTTGTAAATAATGTCACTGTGCATAGATGTTATTCATTATGTTACGAAGAAACAAACATCGTATAAAAGAATGATCTCAGCCGCTTAACTCTACCAGCCCGGATTCCCGGTCTAGCTGGATTCACTATTTCATTCATAAAACTGCGTCAAGCTCTAAAAATATTCAACCAATCATAGTGTACTTTTGTTCACATTGATCCAGATAGTTAAACAATGGCGGCAAACACAAGTTGAGTATCTTTTCGCCCTTGTTTTAGTGAATTTGATCAGTTTTCAACATGAACCAAGCACTTGAACAACCAGGTACGTTGTCAGGGAAACGCCATCAACACAGATTGTTTACCAAAGAAGAATTGTTGGAACAGATCTTTGATTCTGAAGAGGATGAGCGCGAATTTGATGAGGAATATCCTTTTAGTAGTGAAAGTGATGAAAGTGAGGAAGAATCAGTAGTTAGATCTATATCTAGAGATTCGTCTTGATCTAGCCCTGAAGAGAGAGACACTATAGATCTAGATTGAATGATGAGAATCTTGATGAAGGTTGGGAAGAGACATTCACCGAGCCTAGATCTAGTTTTACTGCATTCACAGGTTTTAGGGAACAGACTGGAAGTGTAAACATTCCTGAAGAAGTGACAGTTTTTATCTTTGTTTACCGATGATGAGTTTTGGGATAACTTGGTAAAAATGACAAATTTGAGAGCTAGACAGGTGAAAGAAGCTAAGCCAACGTCCTGCTATGCTAAATCATTTACTGACACTAATGTTGAAGAAATGAAAGCCTTTGTAGGCATGGGAATTTACATGGAATATATCTGTCCCAAACTGAGTTACAGAGATAATTGGTCCAATGACGGAGTTGATTTTTTAGGCTTTACTCCAGGTTTTAGATCGGTCATGTCGCGAGACAGATTTTTATCGCTCTGGTCATTCCTTCACATCATTGATAACGAAGATAAGGCTTTAGACAAGTCTGATAGAATTTATAAAGTAAGACCAATGATGGACAATTTTTTTATGAAATTCAGACATTACTATAAACCAAGCCAGCATCTGAGTTTAGATGAAGGAATGATACCTACGAAAAACCGTTTATCCATAAAGCAATACATAAAGAGTAAGCCTACAAAGTGGGACATCAAATCCTACCTACTTTGTGAAGGAGAGACTGGTTACATTGTAAATGCAGAAATATATACAGGTGCTGGAGAAATCTTGAACCCCACCTTAGGTGCAACTGGAAATGTAGTGTTGCGTCTTGCTCTCTCAGCAAATTTGGGTGGTAAAGGATATATTCTTGTCATGGACAGGTACTATAACTCAGTAGTGCTATGTGTAGAGCTATTCAAATTGAATATAGGTGCAGTAGGAACTATTATGCCCAATAGAAAGCATGTACCAAAAAAAAAGTAAAAAAAAAAAAAAAAAAGCTGACACAGCGTGGTAACATATTTTCAGAGCTGTAAAAATGTTACGATTATGGTCTGGCAGGATAGAAAGCCTATTCTATTTACCTCCAACTACCATCAACCGCACATAATTACAAGAGCTGACAGGCGTAAAAAAGATGGAACTGTGGAAGTAATTGACATGCCGTTATTAGTAAAAGACTATAACACATCAGTAAGGCATAAGTATCAGATTTCACTCTACTGAGAACATGAAAATGTCAGCAGTTAATGGTGTGAAATCTCATCTATTTAGATCATGGCGTTGAATCAGATTGCAGCCTGCTTCCTGAATGTATCCAATGCATCCTCTGGTGAAGGGTTTGACAACCAATTGGCTGGTACCTTCTTACTCTAACAAGATGCAATGAAAAAGAATTCAGAGAGTTCGTTTTAACAGGTTAGATTGTTACAATTGTTTGCCTGCGCACCTGACTGTAGCGATCAGAAATGACTTATTAATGACATTAACAGTAGGCTCGATATAGGTCTACAATCAGATAAAAATTAATGGCACCTTACTTAGCACTCTGGTGTGGTAATGCATAAGATTATGCCAGGCCTTGTCAAATTTTTATGGTCAAACTCTAATCAGAACAAAAGCTATATAAAGTTACCTTGGCTAGGATGTATAATGGGTTCCTGCTCATCTATTGCTGTTGAAGCAGTTTCAAAAGATTTCCATTTGATTACAATAGAAAGCCTGTTTACAGAACATTTTTACAATGCCTTTGACGTGGCAGCTGTTCAGCAGACAGCTCAAGAGGACTCATAACAGTCACAGCCAGGGGAAGATGAAAATGACAGCATGGCAAATCCTCCTCTTACAACTATACAAGCAAACAATGCTTGGAAGCCCTCTTGTTGACTCTACAAAACTGTGTGCAGCGTCATTGACCAGGTCGATGACTACTATATGGAGACAGAGTACCTTGAATGCGGAAAGTGCATCAGGAAGATAGCTGCGTGAAGCCGAGAAATTGGGATCAGCTACATCAGGAACCTAATCTCATTCAGACGTCTGGATGTTTTGTTCGACGCCCAGGTAGCCGAGACAATTCGCTTATTGCACAAACTGGGTGACAGTGACAAGGCCCGAGTGAAGTTCCCGCTGAGATATAAATCACAATTGAGCAATACTAGACAATACTCATTTATGCAGTTGTATTAATAAAACCTAATCTGAAGTCCACTAAATTTCATAAAATAAAGGCTGCTCAGCAATGACTCCTATTCTAACAGGGCCCCTATGCGTCACACCCGAAGGCATCAGTATCAGATTTCACTCTGCTGAGAACATGAAAATGTCAGCAGTTAATGGTGTGAAATCTCATCTATTTAGATCATGACATTGAATCAGATTGCAGCCAGACATTTTAATCCCGTGTGCCTTACAAAGAAGATCGACCTAAATTTATTGAAAAAAATTCTTCGTCGATCAATTTCTTTTAGGGCTGTTTGTTTGAATTTAAAAAAAAAAAAATGAATACAAGATCAGCATTTGTTTAGATCAGTTTTACAATTTTCAAAAGAAAAATTGAAGATTCACTTGGCCCTTACTGTGGTAATTTAGGCATCACGAAATCTAAATTGCAAGATGGCAACTTTGCGCATGACAGCACCAGTTCTACGATAAACAATGGAGTTGAATTAGAAATTTTGAAGCTTTGGAAGCAGAGGAGAGGAGATTACACTTTATTTGAAAATTTTTTCAGATGCATTTTTCAAGATGGCACTTTCCATAGTTTGAAGTCTTCTGCTCTTGGATTGTGGAGTAGACGTGAATCAATTCAATGTGCGTTTAAAAAGACAGAGATGGCATTGCACAGCTAGAGACGAGAGAGTTTGATATATCAGCATATGTATCACCCCCACCACCTTCACCTGAACAGAGTCAGCATGTTTCTACAGTACCTCAAGCCCAGCTTGAAGACCACTTCACGTGCACAAGTGCCTGAGGCAGCCAAATAATCGAATTTATTGCAGTTTCAGATTGCAAAACAGCAAAAACAGCTCACTCTCTCCAGAAATCAACCCAGGAGCAAGCTGAAAAACGAATATAGGCTATGGAGCAATACAAGGGTACTGTTAGCGAGTTTAAGCCACACAATGTTCGGAGACGAGACAACAGAGCAGTACAGAACTTGAAATCTATTTTCGCAGCTAAAGAAACCATCAAGCATTTGCAAAACCGAGTTTCTACACTGGAAAAGCAGCTGCAGAACTTGACTACAAGCGCAAGCTGCACAAGACACTCTTATTTTAAGTCTAAAGACAATAAATTTGAGTTCCCTGTGTGTCTCTGAGCGAAAAATGAAAAGAATTGTGTTGTAGTCACAAGTAATGGAAATGTAGCCACAAAAACTATCGTGATGAGACGAGGAGCCATTGACAAACCTGAATGCATTGATACCTACGATCAATATATGAATGGTTGTGACCGTGCAGATCAGCAGGTGCAATACTATGGAATGCACAAGCGCAAGATGTACAAATGGTGGGAAAAAAATTTTCATTTTCTTTTGGAGCTTACTGTCATCAAAGCAAACATCATTCATAACACCAAGAGACTTGCCGTCGGCATGAAAAAGCTTGAATTAGTCAATTTCAAAAACATGCTCATTCAGCAGCTGACTGCAGCAGCTTGCATTGAGAGACAGGAAGCTCCAAGGGAAACCCAAGTGCCTGTCCAAGCTCTTGACAGACTCGCTCCTGAGTCACATTTCTTGGAGTCACTCAAAAAAGACAAACTGTCGTGTGTGCAGAGAACCTGGCAACAGGAAAAGGATAGTACATGTATGTGCAACCTGCCATGGGAAGCCACACCTATGCAAAGGAAATTGCTTCAGAGTTTGGCACACCAGACAAAATATTAGAGTGTAATGTAGCATCAGATGTCAGACTGAGCTACAAGACGCAAAACCTGGAGGGTAAGAGGGGGTAATAAGCTCCGGGGGGCAATAGGCTTCGGTTTGAGAGGAACCTCACTTTAGTGCACTATATCTTTACTTAGACTTTATGGGGCATTAAGCCTCATGTTACAGAAAGTCATTGACCAATCAGAAGCTGTCTAGCACCCATGTTTTCCTTTTTAACCAATGTGATTATTTTTTACATAATAAAAACGGAAGTGTGTCTTTTCCCTCTATTTTGGTCTTTCCTGAAAACCAGACATGAAACTTTGACAGCTTATCAAAATATTTGATTTTCTTCTAGCCAGTGGTGCTCTAAAACTATTTTTTGGTTATCATCCTTGTGGAAACACCCCATTCTGTCAAAGTAAGTACTGAAAAGTTTTGAAAGTCAATTATTTTATTGTTATATGAATGTTCAATGGGATGGTGATGCACATGCTGAATAGGCCTTCGTCAAGGAAAAGACAGGGTGCCCAATGGTATTAAAAAATTCTTTTCTACGTGAATTCTCTGTTCAATGCTATTTTATTTGCTTGTTTTGTGTACATATGGGTTTTAAAAAACAATTTGATGTGGAATTGGGTTAGAATTTATTTTTTTAATATTTTTTTCTGGGCCTCAAGAGGCAGTCCACGCAAATCACTGAAAAAGTACTTTAAAATATTTTAAAAAGAGAAAACAAATAACACATTGAGGAATATCAAGTATTAAAACATTAATGCCAGCACTGTAATACCATATGACACAAAAAATTAAAGTTTGCCATGAGAAATTTGTTCAATACACTACTGGAGCCTATTGCCCCCTCTTTTTTCAGAATGGTTCGAAATTACAAGAAAAAATGCACAGGTGGCAGAAAGTCCTATGCTAACAATGAAGCAATGGCAGCTGCTTACAACTCAGTGATGGCAAAGGAGATGTCATCAAACCAAGCTGCAAAGCATTATGGAGTTGACAAGTCTTTACTGCGCAGAGTGAGGAATGAAATTCCAATCGAAGCACACCCAGGACGACAAACTGTTTTATCACCATCCCAAGAGCAAGAGCTTGCAGAATGCCTCATAATCTTTGCTGAGTGGGGCTGGGGCTTTGGCAAGGAGGAAGTGAAGGACATTATCCAAGACTTTATAAGAGAAAAGGAGTTAAAGAATCCATTCAAAGAAGTCGCCCTAGTCGAGACTGGCTTGACGGCTTTCTCCGGAGACATCCCCAAAGTGGTGCCTGGCCAAGAAAAACTGAACACTTAAGTAACTCACGGGCAAAAGCTGAGGACCCAGTTGTGATTCAAAATTGGTTCACTTTGTTAGACAAGATCCTCACTGAAAAAGACATTAAAGGTCTACCATGTCAAATCTTTAATTGTGACGAGAGCGGGTTCGTAACCGACCCGAAGTCGCAGACAGTACTGGCACAAAAGGGATCGAGTCGAGTGAACCAGTGCATAGGAGGCAGTGGACGTGAACAGATCACAGTCAACTGTTGTATTTCTGCCAGTGGGCAAGTATTGCCTCCTTATATTGTTTATAAAGGGAAAAATCTTTACATGGACTGGACACAAGGTGGACCACCGGGAACAGCCTTTACTACCAGCGAGAAAAGCTGGATGGAAAGCTCCCAATTTCTTGATTGGTTCAGGAGAACTTTTCTGAAGAATATACAGCATGTTTCTAACAAGCCTCGTGTCCTGATCTTTGATGGCCACCTATCTCACATAAGTCTGCCTTTGATTGAAGAAGCCCTAGCAAATAATGTGAGTTTGCTTCGACTGCCCTCCCATCTGACTCATTTACTCCAGCTACTTGATACCTCTGTATTTCCACCAGTCAAAAGCAAGTGGCAATCTCTCCTCGTTAAGTATGCGAGAATACACGCTGGCCCTGTGTCCAAAAAACATTTTCCTGGCCTGATTTCACACTTATTTAAGGACTCTTTCACAGCAGATCAAGTAAAAGGTGGCTTCAGGGGAACGGGGATTTTTCCCTACAACATGAATGCTATCAACACCACCAATTTTGCACAGCGCCCACAGATAGCTGCATCTACACCAGCAGCTTCACAATCCTCTCCATTGCAGAATGCACCTACAGCAGGGTCCTCACAGATAGCTGCATCTACACCAGCAGCTTCACAATCCTCTACATTGCAGAATGCACCTAGAGCAGGGTCTTCACAATCCTCTGGAGCAGAAACTGCTGTGCCACCACCATCACTGACTCTGACTGCAGAGCCATCGACATCCTCTGGAGAAGGTGCTACAACGCCATTACCAGCTGCAGAACCACCTACAACACCATCTTCAGAAACATCATCTGCAGCCTCATCAATTAAGGATTTTTTCCTACGACAACTGCAGCCACGATTCGAACAAGCATCTGGGCGTGGACGATCTGCCCAAGTAATGGTGAGGAGACTAAACAAGGAATAGCTTTACAAGGGTTCCTAAACTACCTAACTTTAACCCTGAACATGATGATTTGCCAGCATATATCTCTAGATTTGAATTGACAGCATCTCAGAATAGATGGAATGAAGAGGAGAAATTTATGGGACTGTCGAATTTGTTGACGGGAGAATGTTTACAGGTGTTGCATAGTTTGCAAGATAAAACATATATTGCTTTGAGAGATGCTTTGTTTAAAAGGTACAAATACACAGAAGGTTTCCATGAGAGATTTAGGAAGACTTGCCCTAAAGAAGGAGAGGATTTTAGCAATTATGTGAATAGACTAGTAATAGGAAGAGAAAGATGGTTTGAGAGTGCCGGTGTAAAGAAAGATGACTATAAAGGCTTAGTTTTAAAAGAACAAATGTATGAGTCTTGTAGCGCTGAACTTGTCACATTTTTGAAGGAGCGTAACCCTAAGACCACTAATGATATCGTAAGTCTAGCTGAACAATTTCAAACAGCACATCCTAATGCTAAACTATCAAAAAAACCTAGCTTATGTGCTATGTCAACTAGATTTCAAGAAAGACAAAGTAGAACTATGGATAGAGAGCAGGACAGAACTAGATATGCCAGTGCCCCAAACTATTTTCGAAGAAGACAATATGGCAACATCAGACAACCATTTAGGCCTAGACCTAATGTGTCACAGTCAAATTTTAACCATAGACCTAGAACACCTAACCAATATGACAATGTGCGGCCTCAGTTTCAATCTAATTTCTATAAGCCAAAACAGCAAGATTCACGACCACTAAATCAGGTTAGACAAAAATTCGGTCCTAGAAGTAGTAATAAGAAAGCACACTTAAGCTCATCATTGTCAGGTGATAAAAGCAATATTCCTTTATTCAAGGGTCTAATAAATAATATGGAGTGTTCAGTCATGAGAGACACAGGTTGTTCTATGTCAGCAGCTTCTGCTACTTAAGTTCTACAATCACAAATGACTAATGAAAAAGTAGAGTGCACACTAATAAATGGTCAAACCATTACACAACACACAGCAATAGTGGATGTTGTTACACCTTTCTATGAAGGTAGTATAGAAGTACTTGTATTTACAAATTGTGTTGCAGAGTTGATTTTAGGGCATGATATAAACCCTAACGCACATACTAAAATACAAGATCTAAGAAATAACAAACATGATGATGATTCAAATAGAGATAGATATTTGAAGCACATAACAGCTCCAGTGACAACAAGGTCACAAATTGCTAAAACAAGAGAAAAAGACAAATCTACTATTACAAATAGTGAACAAAAATCTACAAATAAAACTAACTCTATCAATAAGGATGATGACAATAAATCTGAATTTCACTCCAATAATCAAGAAAAATCACATATCTTTGGAAAATTTTCTAAAGAAGCTTTTAAACAAGCTCAGGAGCAAGACAAATCTTTATCTATATTAAAATATCTTGCTAGTGCTCGAATGTCTGGATATGCCTATGAAGATGAACTATTGATTAGAAGATTTGAAAACAAAATTGATACACAAACTAGTATTATTGTTCCTTCTTGTTTGAGAATGGAAGTCTTGAAATTGGCTCATGATTCTGTATTTGCCAGACATCTTGGCATAGCAGCGACCAAGAAATCTTTACTGAATAGATTTACATGGCCTGGCGTCATAAAAGAGATTGCTAACTATGTAAAATCATGTGAGATATGCCAGAAACACGCTAAAAAGAAACCTAAAATACCTTTGGGAAAGATGGAAGTTATCACAAAACCTTTTGAAAAAGTAGCTATAGACATTGTAGGTCCACTACCTGAAACAAATAAAGGCAATTCTTACATACTAACTTTGGTAGATTTTTCTACAAGATGGCCTGAAGCAATACCACTAAAAAGAACTAAAACTGAAAATGTTACAGAAGCACTATTCGACATGTTTTCTAGGCTGGGAATACCCAAAGTAATACTATCAGATAATGGCAGACAGTTTATTTCAGATTCAATGCAAGAGACTATGAAAATGTTAGGCGTTGAACAGAAACTCTCAGCACCTTTACACCCCCAATCACATGGACTAGTTGAGAGGTGTAACCAAACAATTCAAAAGACTTTAGTCAAGCTGTCTGAGGAAAGCCCTTTAGATTGGGATGTACTGCTAAACCCTACTCTTTTTGCCCTGAGGCAAATGCCTAACACATCATCAGGTTTTCCACCTTTTGAGCTAATGTATGGTAGAAAAGTCAGAGGTCCCATAGATGTTTTGGCTGATTCTTGCTCTAACCTTAATGAAGAGAATGATGATTTAATACATACATATGCCTATGCACAAAAACTCAAAGCTATTATTAAGAAATCAAACAAGATAGCTTCACAAACTGTGAAGATGAGCAGTCAAAAACAAAAAGATTATGCTGATCAACATAGTCAATACAGATCATTCAAAAAAGGTCAAAAAGTAATGATTTTACTTCCTAAAAACAACAATAAAATATACCATAACTACCAGGGACCATTCCAAATTATTAACAAAAAAGGTGACAACTATTTCTTTAAAATAAATGGCAGTATCAGATGTTACCACGCCAATTTGTTAAAAACATGGTATGATAGAAAACCATCCGACAATGCTATCAAATTAGCTACTTTAGCTTTTATACCCATGTCTAAAGAAGAAGAAATAGAAGAGAAAGAAGCAAATATTGAATATCTTACAAATAAATCAACACAAAGCTTCAAAAATATAGAGTTAGATGAAAATCTTACACCTATACAAAAAACAGATATAAGAGACATTTTGTCTAAGTTTCAGAACACACTGACAGATATACCAGGCAGAACTGATGTTTTGGAACATGATATCAGACTCACTGATACAAAACCTTTTAAAGTACACCAATATCCTACTCCCTTTAGAACTAAAGAGGCAATTGAGAAAGAAATTGAAACTATGCTAGAACAAGATATTATCAGACCTTCTAGTAGTCCATATTGTAGCCCTATTACAGTTGTGGCAAAACCAGATGGAAGTGTTCGTTTGTGCATTGACTTTAGAAAACTGAATTCTGTTACTATATTTGATAATGAACCCATCCCACAAATGGATGAAATGGTAACCAGAATCACTAAGGCAAAGTATTTTACAAAACTTGATCTAACTAAAGGATATTGGCAAATTCCTTTGAATGAAAATTGTAAACAATATACTGCTTTTCAAACATCACTAGGATTAATGGAATTTAACTACCTACCTTTTGGACTATCAACTGCAGCTCCAACCTTTCAGAGAGCAATGAACAAAGTGCTAGGACATCTCAAATTTGTAGCAAGCTATTTTGATGATGTATTGATTTTCAGTGAAACATGGAGTGATCATTTGAAACATGTAAGAGAGACTTTGGAAACACTGAGGAAAGCAAACCTTACAGCAAAACCATCAAAATGTCATGTAGGATTCAGAACAATCAACTTTTTAGGACACATAGTAGGCAAAGGAAACATTAAGCCAGACCCAGTAAAAACAGAGAAAATCCTTAACCTAACAAGACCCAAAACAAAAAAAAGATGTCAGAAAAATTTGTGGCTTAATAAACTACTACAGGAAATTCATTCCTTTCTTTTCTCACAAAATTGCTCCTTTAACTTCTCTACTTAAAAAAGAGAACCCAAATCAAATTATCTGGAATGAAGATTGTGAGATAGCTTTTGAGGAAATAAAACATGCACTAGCTTCTGATCCCATTTTAGCTATACCTGATCTTAATAAAGAATTTATTGTTACAGCCGACGCTTCTAGCAAACCTATTGGTGCAGTGCTACTTCAGAAACACAATGACATCCTAAAACCTTGCTATTACATTTCCAGGAAATTGTTAGAAAGAGTATTCAATTATAGAAAAAGAATGCCTTGCTATTATTTTCGCTTTGCATCAATTCTCCAAATATCTCCTAATGAATCCTTTCATTATCCAGTCAGATCACAAACCATCGACTTTTTTGAAAATGAATAGAACAAAGAACGCAAGATTGCTTCATTACGCATTATCACTGCAGCCATTTGCATTTAAAGTTGAGCCCATTAAGGGAACAGAAAACTGTATTAGTGTGTTCTAAGCAGATTCTAATGCTTTTAATCCTACAAAATACAATAAGGTATAGTTGTTTTTCCGGGTGTGTGGGAGAGAAATGTCACATTGATTATCATTTGAATCAACAAGTGTTTAAACAGAATTTGTTTTTCTCCTTCACGTTTCTCTTTGCCTGAGTGACCCACCGGTGCAGCTCTGTGACCAGTACAATTTGTCTCACGCTGAGGATCTTGCACGGGTGGATGCTTCGCTGACTGCGATGAGGAACGACTCACAAGGACTCATAACCATAATTCAATAACCTATGAAATACTATATGTCTATGAACTATATAATTTGTTACTATGTATTAGAATAAAATTCTATCGAAACTATGTAATTTCGTAGTTGGAGATAGGGGGGTGTGAGTGAGAGAGAGGGAGTGACGCGAGACAAAACTAGTCAAGCAGGTTAGCATAGCATAAAATGTGTGTGTGAGAAGGGGCGCACAGCAGGGTTAGCGGGGAGTGAGAGAGAGGCTGGAACGCCTAGAAGCTAGGTGAGACAGCGGGATGTTAGGCACGCCTTAGCCTTGGTACTATAAATAGTAGAGCACACGAGGGCTCGACCTCTTTTGCATTGCATTTCTTCACGGGAAAGACGGCAGGGGAACCGCCATCTTAGCTTCAGTAAATCGGGAAGAGGTGAGAAATTCAGGATTAGGATCTGGATCTAGAGTTAAAGTAATAACGATCTAAATTATAATATAATAATAATAAAGGAATAATTTCCTTTCAGAAGTCTTCTTGAATGATAAGCTCTTTTTTTTTTTTTTTGAGTGAACCTGAAATCTAATAAATCGCGATCTTGTTGAATATTATTGAAATAAATTAACGATTAGATCGCTGATACTAACTTAAAAACTTCCTATTCTTTTGCAGGGAAATATTGCCCATCATAACCGTGAAATATTACCCACAATAATTGTGAAATAAAATAGAAACAACTTGCTACATCAATTTCGTACTCGAAGTGAAAGAAATAATGTAATCCAGAAGTAGAGATAGCAGAGGAACAGCTACAGCACAGGGGGATGGTAAATTCAGTGACAGACCGGACCTTGCATGTGAATGGGAGAGGACGATGTGGAATGTGCAGAAAGGAGGAAACACCAAAAAAAGAAAAAAATGTAATAATCATTCCTTGAGTCAATGATTATGTAATAATAATAATATAGATCTAGTTATCTAATTCAGATAGTCAAGCACAGAATTTGTATGAAATAATTTACAATCCCAATTCATGAATTTGTCCATTAAGTTAGAGTAGTGTCTTAAACCTATTGTTGTGTTTTGTTATTAAAAAAAAAAAGGGGGGGGGGGGATTCATTAGAATAAATATTTTAAACAAAAAACGTTGGATTTTTTTGCCTTAGTTAAATGAATATCTATGTTTGTAATAAAATAGTTATAAGTCTATTTAGAATATGATAAAAAAAAAAAAACTAAATTAAATAAGCATAAATAATTACTTTAAGAAAATTTGGGTCCTTTGCAAGGAATAGAACCATCTTTTCTAAGTTGGATAAAATTTAGATAATCGAGTCCTCTACACAGCAGTCGAACCAATGATTCTACCCTGATCATATCCCAATCCTTTACATAGAGAGGACTTTATCTAGAAAATTATTACAATCAGCACAGAAGATGAAACTGTTGACCAATACTTCGCTGAACTTGAACAAAGTATTGATGGTGTACCCCCGCAAAATATCGTCAACTATGACGAGACAAATCTCACGGACGACCCGGGGCGCAAATGCTTCATCTTCAGGAGGGGAATTCAGTACCCCGAAAGAATTATGAACTCAACCAAGACATCGACGAGTCTTATGTTGGCTGGTATTGCTGGTGGTGACATCCTACCAGTATATGTTGTGTACAAATCAGAACACCTCTTGAGTACATAGACTGAAGGCGGCCCACACAAAGCTAGTTTTAACAGATCAAAGTCAGGCTCGTTCGACCATGTCTGTTTTGTTGATTGGTTCAAGTCAATAGCTCTTCCCTGTTGCAGAAGTCTTGAGGGCAAGAAAGTCTGGCAGGCTTAATCGAGATTTTAAAAGTGCTAGGATAGACCCTGACAGAACACTGTATCTGGTGATCTGTAACCATCTAATATTGAAATAATGACTTGATTATCATTGATCTTTGATGGCTTATGATAAATGTTTTATTCACAGAATTTGCCTTGTGTGGAGACAAAAAGATCTGAGTTAGATATTAGTGCACTTTTTTTCCCTTTTCCAGCGAAGTTTTTTCATGAACTTATGGCCAAAGAAAAAGAAGTTTGTTCCTCCAAAGAAGACACCCAAGAGCCAAGCTGAACATCAGGCAGAATATCGTGCCAGGCTTAAGGTAGATCCAAAAAATAGGCAGCCTATCGTTTAAGGCAGAAAGGAAAACTTAACGCAGGAGCAGGAGGAGCAAAATATAAAAAAACAATGAGATACAAATTGAAAAGGTCAATGACTTTACTCAAGCATATGCCTGAAACTGAAAATAAGCAGCTTGAATATAACAAGTCATATGCTTGTGAAGCTGAAATTTTACTTTCATTTGTTCGATTATTTTGAAAATTGAATTTAAAAAATATGTTCATTGGTATTGTTTAAAGAAATGCATAGTATCCTCGAATTTCAGGTGGTACCCACAGAAAAATTTGATTGTATTTGGTCCATAAAAAGTCTTTTGAGAAGAGGAGACATATCTGCTTTACAGTTACTTTTTCCAAATAGACCTCTTGGCTTTTTACCTGCCCTTACTGGCAACTGTATGACTCAAGCTTTAAGTGTATTGTGTTTGGGCATGAGAAATTTCATCTTGAAATGCAATGTTGCATTATAGCAGTTATGCCAGAATCAACATTACTACCTACATGAAGACTATGTGAGTTTTTGCTGCAGCTTTCAGAAGATAAAAGTTTTATCTTTGATTGCTCTAATATCAGATTGTCAAAGCAATATCCACTATTGAGTTGATTTTTGAAAAGGTATTCTTTCAGGTAAGACAGCAGGGGCCGTATCTCCATGTCTCGCAGTTACTGGCTGCATGTAATGTGTTAAATTGTTTATTGTATCACTCTATCTTCAAAAAGGACCAAGAAAACTGCCGTTACTTTTTGGTAGCTATGATGCCTTTTGACACTGAAGACGATGAACATATTGTGGTCTTCAAGTAGAAACAAGTCAGATGAATACTGGGTGGCAAATCATGTTGTCCCCATGATTAAGATACATAAACATTGTCTGCAACTAATGGTTTAAATTTATTATTTGTATCTAATCATAGCTTGGAACTTAGCCCTGAAAGGGAGAAAGTCCAAAAGCTGTTTTGAACATAGGCTAATCAAGCCTTGTTACAGAGGGCTGAGCGCAGGTACTAGGTATTGATATCAATCACTGCCAGGGTCAGGCCCACCCGTGACCTAAGATAATAGCTGTATGCACTATAAGCCAGTGCACAGGCCTGCTGCATTTTATGTACAAAAACAGAAAATTCCTCCTCTTTACCTCACAATATCTTCAAAACTACCGATAGTACAGTCATCGTTCAACTTACAATAGTTTCTTTCACATTTTATTTGAAACCCAGTGTTACTTTGACATTTCTGTCATCATTTTTGTGAGTGTGGTTACTGCACATTTTCTTAGTCTATATTTTTATCTATAATTTTGCCTGTAATTTGCTCCTATTAGATTTAATTGTTAATTAAAAAGTAAACACTTCTTTGTCACTTTTCAATATTCATCTGAAAGAACACCACATATCAAAATTATATACATTTTGTTGAGTTAGATGTGTTCAAAGCATGCATGCCCGTTTTCATTGTATTTTCTTCCCATTCAGTTCTAGATAATTGTTCTAAGTCGAGTCACTCAAAAAAAAAAAAAAAACGATCAAGTTCACAAGTGTGATAAATTGGCCATAGACATTTTTCTAATATATGGATTTGACATTAATTGTGAGAACAAGGACAACTACTTAACTCTCTCTCAGATATCTATTCAAAACCCACAGATACCTTCAACTACTTGCATTGGTCCTCATGCCACTAACAACACATTAAGCGCAGCATCCCATACATCTCACATTTAGACTAGTTAGAATTTGTTCATCAGAAGCTGCACTCACACATAGAACCACCGATCTCAAACACCACCTCTAAAGAAGCAGAAACCGCCACAAACACATTCAAGCTGCTATAGCTGCTATAAAGAAAGCCTTAGAAACACTTATATGGCGTTACAGTGAAAAGATAGACTCGTAAAAGATAAAGAGAGAATTCTTTAGGATTAACGTATAATTCAACCATGCCGCACCTCCCATCCATATTAAAAAAATATTTCATCCTCCAAATGTCAGATCAGTGCAAAAAAGCCATCCCAACCCTCCCCACGACAGCTTTCCACAGGTCCAAAAACCTCCGTGAATTTTTTAGTTCATTCATCCGCGTCAAGAAGAGACACAGTAGGCAGCAGACCATGCAACATCCCCAGATGCATGACATGTACATTCACCACATCATTGACTTCATTCACCGCCACAATCACCCGTAAAACATACAACATTTTACATAACCTCTCATGCCACTCACACGTCATCTATCTCATCACATGTAGCCTATGCAGCAAACAGTATGTAGGACCAACATTGCAAACACTACGCAAACGATTTAACACACACAGATTCAACATTTACAACGATAGAGGCGACGCTGTTGCCAAACATTTTAACCTCCCCGGGCACAACGTCAACCACGCAAAAATCACACCAATAGACCAGTTACATGCAGCATACACTAAGTGCTTGTTAGTTATTGTATGGCATAAGTAAGTAGTGATTGCATCGCGTTACGTCCGACCTGATGTCTAAGTCTATTTTTAAGATAAAAAGCTCCAGGGAATATGTCCAGGTAAGAGAGTGTTCATTAAAATTACTGGATCATCATTTGACTTGTCCATGAACATTGTCTTATACTAGTTAACAACAACAAATGTTCTCCTATCTGTGAAATATATACACCTTGAATATATTTCAACAGAGTAAAGAATGCTTAATTAATATTAAAGTTTGCGGAGGCTTGTACGACTTTATTTTCACAGGTTATTAAAGGTCTGGCTACAAAAAGTGCCAGAAAAGAAAAATGCTCTGCACAAGATTGGTGTCATCTGTGCTAAAGAGGCAGAAAAGGAACTGACTTTACAGCCTTCAAGTCGAGTTTCTGTTACTTTGAAGCCGAGGAGGGAACTATCTCTTTCCCAGTAGTCTCGAATATTACATGATGTTCAGGTAATCAAAGCATGATGTTTCAATACCACATATTCCCCCCACACATCCAAAAATTGTCCAAAGAAGTTTTCTTACAATGAAATGTATTATTTTAGATTAAATTAATGTATATTTCATTCAGTGCTGATTACTCATATGCAGGGTTTCTCTTTGCGGCAAGACGTAGCCAGGATACTGCCTCACAAACGGTATGCAACAAAAGCTGAGCCTGGTTGCTTGATGCTTATGACACATAGAGAGGCATTCATTCTTTACAAGGTAACATAATGCATGCACTCACTGAGCAAACTAACTTTGTAGTGCTTAAAATCTCAAAAAAAAGACTGATTGAATGTTGCTTCTCATTTTCATGCTTTGCTACAATTCTTTTAGTTTTTCAGAAGGAAAACTCAGAAGCAAAGGTTGGGTTTACAAAATTCACCCTTTTACGTCCGAAGACAGTGAGGCTCGTTTGGAAGGGGAATGCCTAAGACATGCATTTGCATGTACTGCCTCAACATGCCATTTAAAAATGAAGTCCTCAACAAGACTATGTCCTCTAACCTTGAAGACTTTAGGATGCTGCCAGAGACAAAAATGCTGTATCTGCTTTTGAGCAAAAAAAAAAACAGACAGTGGCTAGCATCGCCCCCTCTCTTTGGAGTTTACACTAAAGTCTATGATCTGTTAGATGTAAATGACTTTAGTTCGCTGCAGACCCCCTCCCTTTTCACTGACATGTGCTGGTAGAGTTCGCCTCGGCGTGCTCGCATAAAGCGGTACGGTCAGCGTCCAAGCTGATGATCTCATCGCATCAGACAGTGGGATCACCGACAAGGCCTGGATTAGCGACTCGAGACTGGGTTCACGTTTCCTTCTGGTGGATGAGCGGGTAGTTTAGGTTGATTGCTGTGGTATGGGACTCCCAGTATCATTTCCCCCAAAGGTTAGCGAGGTATCAGCGACAGTCACAGGCAGAGAGTGCATCGGCTGACAGACATATCCTTAAAGATGACCTAACACTGTTTTGCAACGTCTAAAATTTACAATGGTCTGCAGGGTGGACAATTCCAACTATGCACTTAGAAAACTTCCACTACTTCGAAGGGTCGCAAAAAAACACTTCAAATCGCGGTCTTCTTCAGGGTAAAGGGACCTTAGCAGGAAAAATATTCTTTTTCTCTTCATTACCCACGGCGGATCCTTCGGCCCGCCATGCTGGTCCTACTCGGCACTGTGAGCCAGTTCGGGAGCTGGCTCCGCAGTAGCGCACATGCGCACTTACAAGGCTCCCCTGGGGAGCCGGTGGAAGGATGCCTTTCGGGAACGTCCCTCCTTTAAAAAGTCCATTAACTCTTTGATCCCTGACACAGATCAGGAGCTCATCAGATGAGGATTCTGTCACAGATCGCCCTGAACTAAGATATGTAGTTTTATTAATCTCTAGATTTAGGTTCTATAGCAAAATTATGAATAAATCTAAACTTCAAATTACTTTGTAGTTATATCTAAGCACAATTGATGTCCTAATCTTTCTTGACATTGTAGACCTAACCCCTATCCATCTGCACTAATAAAGCTCTAGTCTTGGCTGAGAATTTAGAGCTAGATATAGAGATCTAGATAATCTAGAATCTAAATGTAGGTCTAAATAGATCCATCCTAAAACTAAAAGGACTTAAGTGGCGTGTAGATCAAACTATATAAATGTTATTTAGTACATACAAAAAATCTAGGCCTAGATCTGATTTTTTTTTTAATCATCTTTATTCTATTCAGTGAAGCAACATGGCACCAACAACCGGCCCCTACGGAAGAAAAACGCCTGGACCATGGCCAATCCACCCTAGTGCCACCTTTTCAGCCTCAGAGAGTTGCCCAACGTTTACATCAGACAAGATCTGAACAAATTCCTCAGGCCTGTTGATTTTTGTTTGTCTTTTTTTTTTTTTGACAAACATTCGTGGAACACACGTGTGACTGGATGAATGCTTATGCTGAGAGTGTGGGTGAGCAGAGAAAGTCGGTATGAGAGTGGGCGAAAGTTGATGTTGGTGAGTTTTACAGGTTCATTGGTTTGTAAAAGATTAATACAAGTATATGAACGGAGTAGAAAAGTCAGATCAGTTAATAGGCAAGTACAATACTTTGAGGAAAACAAATAAATGGTGGAAAACTTTATTTTTACATTTTATCGATATTGCTCGAGTTAATAGGTATATTTTGCTTAATGTGTTTAGAAGAAGAAATCCAGATATTCCAGAATTAAAAAGGCATAGCCATATAATCGGTTAGATTATACCATGGAGCTTACTAAACAGTTAATAGGGATTTTGGATGAAGATAGTGTACCTATTTTTAAAAAAGAAAAGAATAAGCTTGAGGGTGCACATCCAAAGAGAGTTCATATTTCTAAAAAAAAAAAGTAAATTATGTTTACTTTTTTTTTTTGGATTATGCTATAAAATTATAGTTATATTGGCTCCTCGAATAATCTTGCTCTTTGCCCCTACTCTTGCCTCAACCCCTCTTCCTCTGCATCCCTTTCTGGCTGCTTTTTTTCCTAAAGGTGCTTTCTTCAAGTTGTTTTTTTACGTTGGAATTGGCGCAGCAGCTATGTAACTTCACCAATGAGTACTGGACCACCAAACATCTGAGACCATCCCTGGCAAAGAACTGGAATAAACTGACCCCTGATGAGATTTACATTTTCATTGGTCTTCTGATGTATTTCATCATTGTGAAGCTACCGGTTACACCAGTAACACATGTAATTTTGAAGGTTACTTGGAGTAAAAAGAAAAGTCGAAGTTTGGTTTGGGTTATGATGTGGTTGTGAAACTTTGTATGCATTTGTTTGGGATGGGTTAAAAGCTTTTTGTAGATAACTTTTACACATCTGTCAGGCTTTTTAGAGATTTGTTACAGAATGGCATCACTGTATGTGGCACTATGATGCAACAACAAACAGAATTTCCACAGCCTCTAAAAAATTTTAAAACTTGGAATTCAAAAGCAGCAGGGGGGGGCAATGAGGTGGGTTAGATTAGGACCAGTATGGTGTTCACAGTGGAAAGACAACGAGGTAGTTAGTATGATAACAACAATGCACAAAAATAATATTCCTTTTGGGTGCCTTATATCGCCATGGAAGAAAATCAGGATGTATTCATGCCAAAATTAATTTATTATGGAAAAGAGATGTAGATCTAGAACTAGTTGTCATTTTATCACCGAATGTTCAATGTCTTCTTTTTAGATTCTTCTGATCCTCCTTTTTGCCCTTTACCTTGCAGAATGCTAGATCCAGTCTAGGTGGGGCCTAATTTTTCTTGTCTTGCTTTTCCTCTATTCGCAGCATCTTTCTTTATTGTTCACTAATCAAACAGGATCTCCTGTACATCTTTAAATATGGCGCAACCAAAGAGTGAGAAAAATAAAAGCTACACTTAGGAAATACTTGAGGAAGCAGTGGAGCTAGTCCGCTCCAAGCGTATGACGCTGTACGGAGCATCTAATGCTTTTAAAATTCCCCTCTCTGGGTGACAAGGTGTGAGGGAGAAGGGCTGTCAAGCCTTAAGTTAAAACTCTCCTCACGGAGAAAGAGGAGGAAAGATTGGTCCAGTGGATCAAATTGCATGCCCAAAGATCAATGGGACGCACCCATGATGACGTCCGGGATAAGTTGAAGGAGATCCTGAGCTTCATGGAGCAACGGAGAGGATGGCCGTTCTGGCAAGGATTGGGTGACCAACTTCAAAAAGCGTCACCCAGGACTTAGCCTCCGATCTCCCCAAGTTCTTGGAAAGGAAAGGGCACTGGCGGTGGACCAGGACGTTAGGGACTGGTTCTCTGGCATGAAGGAATACCTGAACTCACGCGATTCAACCCTATTGAAAAGCCCCAACAGAATTTTCAACGCCGACAAGACTGTGTTCACCTTTGCGCCAGTGTCAAAAAGAGTCCTGACCCCCACCGGCATGAAGCACGTATATAATATCTGCAACAACACAAAGACGCAGATCACAGTGTTGGCATGTGCTTCAGCTGCTGGGGAGTATGTGCACCCACTTTTGGTATTACTCCGGAAGAGAATGCCAACTATCAATTTCCTGGCAGGCTTTAAGGAGGCATACGCGCAACTCTCCTCCAATGGCTGGGTGATTGTGACTATTTTTCAAACATTTTTGAAGGTCATATTTATTCCGTTCGTGTCGGACAAACCCAAACCAGTCGTCCTGATTGTGGATGGGCATAAGAGCCACAACAGCGACATTGGCACCCTGGAGATGTGTGAAGAACATGGCATAATATTATATGGCTTTCTGTCCTGATTCATTCTTTCTCCTGTCAATCCAGTTCCACAAGCGCACCATTCATTCATTACACACCTTCTTTTCTTCAGTCAATAAATCCTTTATTTGTTTGACTTCGTTGCAATATTTTCAAGGACAATTTTGTCAGCAAAACACTTTGTTTACCTGCTTCTATCAACTCAAGAGCTTTTAATCTAGACAAGCTACTAGATCTAATCTAGATCTACATAGAGATTTCTAACAAGAAAGAGAAGTGTAATCACGTCTTGGCTCATACCATCGCAAAACTTCTTAACCAGTCACATGAAGCCAACATTCATTCCGAAGGACTTTAGGATCTAATCCACGAGTATTTTCTTCACAATTCTGGTGATCAGTCTGATTGTGAAAGTGACTTTGAAGATGACAATACTTCGGAAGCTGAAGAGGACACTGTGGTAGTTGATCACTTGCTTTCAACTATCGAAGTTGAAGGTGAGCTATATCTAGATCTAGGCCTCTCTCTAAAAAAGATAATTTTTTTACTTGGTTTTGCTACATTTTAAGTCAGCAGATTAAATCAAATCCGATTATAAGAAACAACGAATTTAGATTTTGTTACAGCATGAAATAGATGTAGATTTAGATCTACATGATTGCTGTTAGTGTTTGGTCTAATTCAATAATTTTGCCAGATGTTACAAATTATCAAAATTGCTATATTTTTAACAGATGATGATGAAGTCACACGAAGTGAACGAAGCTCTTACTTGCCATTATTACGATTCGACCCCGATTCAATGCAGGCGGGAAGGGTTGCATTACGCAACTGACAGTTGCTGAAATCTTGTCAATACGCTTAGACTGGTCATCCATGCCACAAGGTGATTTTAACTTCAGATTTTAAATACAACTTCAAGTCATGATTTTGAAAAAAAAAAAAAACAAGCCTGTGCAAATAAAGAACTTAACTTTGATCAGGCTAATAATTCGAATAAATTTAAACTGGTGATAATCGATTTTTTATTACAACAAATTGGATTTTGTTCGGACTCCACAAAACTCACATTTAGACACCACCTTTTTTTGGTTTCTTCAGTCAGTTCAACCATTTCTATAAACAAAACAACCACGTAAGAGTAGTTTTGGACTTGATTTTCATTCTAAATCGATGTTTTCCATGAACATGTCAAGCAAAAACATCCTGGTTCTGCCCCTAATTGTGCAAAATTGATGATAAAAAGGCCTAAATGATCGGTGCATTTTGAAAGGTTACAGCGGTTTTCCGTCGGATTTTTTGGTATCGGTCGATTCCACTACTTTAGAAGGTCAAGTACACATACCGACTAGGCCCCTGATTCTCACAGGCTTGGAGTATTCGTTCATAAAGCATAGTATAGTATTTCCGTATCATGTGCTTGTCTGACCTCGTTAGGTCAGGCATGTAAACAGTAAAGGTCATCACACGGCGTTGTTAGCGTCGCTGCGTGATCACGCACGCCTTTGATTGGCTGGCGCTGTGCGAGGTCGTGTGTCAGCTGGCAAACTGCTCTCTGATTCGCGAGGGGTTACGGGTGCAGAGTTCAGATTTGTTTACCTCTGCGCTCTAGCACATGTATTCTATTCATCCCGTTTCTACGAATTACGCTCTTCTACAGTTTATTTTTCACATCTTTTTTGGAATATTTTATTTTATACATATTTTCGTGTTTAGTTCTTGAATAAGAAAGACGAAAATGCCGAAAAAGAAGTTTCAGCGTCAGCAGAAACATTTGGAGAAAGC
The DNA here is from genome assembly GCA_033675545.1 of Elysia crispata. Taxonomy (NCBI): domain Eukaryota; kingdom Metazoa; phylum Mollusca; class Gastropoda; family Plakobranchidae; genus Elysia; species Elysia crispata. The sequence goes on along the minus strand of JAWDGP010006364.1, from coordinate 33,605 downwards.
GAGAGCTCAACGACGGACACCTATAGAAGGGGTAAGTACGGTGTAACTGGAAAAGCTCTAGACAAGATTATTTTAGATCGCACTCGTAGAAGCGCGATTTATTGTTGATCGATTGATCTTGCGAAATGAATACAATTGATAAATTGATCTAAAGTAACAAAGTGAAAAAAATGAAATAAATGAAGCACTTTATTCATGAGAAAATAAGTTGTTTTAACTCTTCTGGTTATTTTATAGATAGCAACTAATAATATTTTACTTGGGATTTTTTTTTATTGGACACATTTTTTTCGGAGACTTCTTTAATTTTCTTTTACGTTGTGAGTGTAGTAAACTTTTTTTTTCCTCTTTCACCTTATTATCTTCACCGTTGAAGTCATGTATTGATTTATTTCCAGGACCTACTCGATGAGCCTGATTTCCCACCACCCACTGTAAGGGATTCGCCTCCGGAGCAACCACAGCAATACACAGAGCAACCAGGCACGTCCACGCCTACAGAGGAAGCACGCCCTTCCACATCAAGAGCACCGTGCACTCCACCTCCTCGCCAAGATCGTCTAATTATTCCCCTGTCGTCGCCTTTGCCTGCCTCCCCAGAAGAGGAGACTCCTCTTACCAGAAGCCAGAAGAAGCTGACCTTTTTTCAAGGGCAAAACGTAGAGGAGCCTAGTGATGTGAAGCGGGCTATTGTGGAGCTGCCGCAGATCAACAAACTGCTGCAAGACCTCAGGTGCCATGAGTGCTTGAGCGATGAAGGGTTGAAGCCGCAGACACCCACTCGCTATGGACTGGCAGTTAAAATTGAAGCTATCTGCAACGCATGTGGCTCGTTGCTTTCTAGCAAGTTCACATCGGCACGATATGCAACGTCCTCAGCCACCCGAAGCCATTTGTCACCAACAAGGCAACCGTAATGGCATCCCTCTTGTCAGGCATGGGCCCTTATTCTTTCAACAATTTTTGCGAGTCTCTTGAGATGCCTGGTCTACACCAGAAGACATTCAACAACATCGCCAAGAGACTTTACAGCCAAAATGAAAGACTGGCAGACCAGGTATTCTCCACAGCAGTAACTTTTGTCCGCAGGGAGCATATTAGACAATATGCTCTTGATGTAGGTGAGGAGGATATTATTGACATATCTGTAAGCTTTGACGGCTCATGGCTGACAAGAGGTCACAAATCCCTGATTGGCATAGGATGTGTGATCGACGTCCTCACAGGTCTCATCCTGGATGGGCATGTTTGCAGTCTACACTGCCACATATGTGCACAAAGTGGTGCATTCGTGAAGAGGGAGACGCCGCACCGCTATGAACGCTGGCGACAAGAGCACATAGCAAGCGGCGAATGCACCATTAATTTTGAGGGCACATCGGGGCTGATGGAGGTAAAGGCGGCAGAAGTGCTTTGGAGTCGATCCGTAAAGCGCCACAAGATGCGCTACACCACCATGGTCAGCGACGGAGACTCCAAGGCGCACACAAAGCTCCTTGAATTAAAACCGTATGGCCCCGATTAAGGTTATAGACAAGGAGGACTGCATCAACCATGTGGGAAAGAGACTGGGTGCTGCTCTCCGCAACCTCGTTTCTGACTGCAGCAAGAGAGGGGTCACGTTAGGAGGGCGAGGTCATGGCCGTCTGACTGCAGAATCCATTCGGAAGCTGCAAATATACTACAGCAGAGTCATCAGACGAGCCAAGACTGCAGAGGAGATGAGGCGGAACATTCTGGCGAGTGTTTATCATAGATGACCTGCCTCAGCACCAATTCTGCCCCCCAGGCCCCGACTCTTGGTGCTTTTTCAAGAGATCCATCGGGGAGCACCTCTACCCTACTGGGCATCACAAAAGGGTCCACACTCCACTGGACTACGTTCTGCTGCACCGATATCTGGAGCTGTTGAGGAAGTGTGAGCTCAAGGCCACACAGAATCCAAAGAAAGTTTTCACCATTCTGTGTGGTGTAGGTGTTCTAAGAAAAATTTTCATTCTTTGAAAAGAGTGGAGTTTGCTCTGATATGGTTAAGGTAAGAAATTGCTGAATTGAAAACTAAAAAAAAAAAGTGTCTCAGGACCCGCCGCGCCCCCCCCCCCCCCCCAAAGATTGAAACAAAACATACTCTAAATAAATTCTAGGACCTTAAAAACATGCATTTCTGTAGTTTGAGTTAAAATATTATTTTAAAATACAAACCAGCTTTCTGGTTGGCATGTATACATGATTATTTGTAAATTATTTTGTTAAGCTTGATTATTACAATAGATTGAAGAGTATTTGATTGATGCTATTTAATCAGCAATCAAGTATTTTTCCCTTATTTAAAAGGGTAACAAACAAACTTTCAAAGTCTAATAAATTCAATCAAGTCAAGCAATTTGATTACTTTGTTTGTGCAGATTCACAACTTGTGTTTTTGTGCCAATTTATGACTGGCAGCAATTTTTCAAGGAGTGCAGTAGGCCATTCCAGGGAATCAAGAACCTGCAGCACTTCAGCCTCACTGCATAAAGACCTGGAGTTTGTGTCGGGAGGGTTGAGCAAGGTGGCCCAGCTGAAACCAAGGTCATCCTGACTTCAAACCCATCTGCATCCTTTCCTACAGAAATTGCTCCACTAGGGCTGTCTCGTTAAAGGAGGAACTGTTTGTTCCATAATATTCGTCAATATGTTAAACCTGGACTTGAGGACATCATGTGTCCTAAGCCATAAATCATTTTAAATAAATAAATTAGACTTTATTCCTGTTGGAGTACCTGATATTTCATTTGAATTAGGGTGAGTTGAACATTAATTTGAAGAAAATTCTTTGTTCTGGTGGTGCTTTTAAAACAAAGTATTTCTCTAGAGAGCGCATACTTTTTTTTTTTAAAACGATCAGGCCTCCTCAAAAAGTTTTTATTCACTGTACCTAATAATTTAAGCTTCAAGTTATTATGTGTATTACTATTAGATTAGTTTTTACTTTGCAATTTAAAACAAATTTCTTCTCACCACTATGGTCCTTCTCACAACATTTTCTTTAGTCTATTGATTTTTTTATTAATACCACTTTCCTATTCAATTGTCTATAATTTTTTTCTCTATTTCCTAAAAATTCAGGAATACTTTTTCCTACTACATAATTGTACTATGTAAACATGTGTGACTGAGACTGCAACAGAATTTTTACTCTCTCTCTCTCTATCTCTCTCTCTCTCTCTCTCTCTCTCTCTCTCTCTCTCTCTCTCTCTCTCCGAGAAATCCAATAGGACTTTTTGAGTCGATTGGGGCATTTTACATGGAAACTAATAAAAGTGTTGAATATAAAACCTAAAATAATTGTCTGATTTCATCTAAAAAATGTTTTTTAACCTTCAAAAAGTATTGTTGATCATCCATTGTATTTTTCCCCATTTAACTTCTCATAATCAACCGTTTCTATTTATATACCAAAATCCAATATGGCCGCCATAACCATAGCAACCATTATGCAACTTTATTGTTTTATGTGTCTCACACTTTACTGTATTAGTGGCAATGTGAATTAAATAATCTGTTCTTAGCATTCAAAGTTTATTTGTCAGTTATAGTCTTCATTATTTGTCTCTTAAATACTGCTGCCGCCTGTTATGTAACCTCTGTCTTCTTGCCTTCAAACAAATTTTTTTTCTCAAAAAATTGTCATCTATCATATCTGACATATCTACTTTACATTTTTCAGTGTGTTTCAATAAGTTAAAACAGGCTGTCCAGCAATATCTCAACCTAAAATTTCCTACCTAGGTTTTGAAAGAAAATCCAGTCGGTTTCCACTGCGCGAGGATAATCGACAGAGAATTTGCAGGGACATATTTAATAATAGAAATGATGATTTTAACAGAGCACCTATGCAATTTAACGTTTTTAAAGCGGGAAATAAATATAAGTTACCACACCTGCCAAGTCAGCCTTAGAGTAATGCCAACCTTCCCTCAGAGTAATTTTTGACATACGCGCCCCCCCCCCCTCCCTTGCCCTTGAAATAAAACAAAATGTGATTGTACACAGAGCCAGGATTTTTTTTTTTTCTTATTGATTTAGTTGTTTTTTTTTTCTGTGCTCAGACTAAGATGTTGAATAAACTTTAGCTCTTTTATGGCTGTGTTCCCCAAATGTTATTGCTTTCTGCGTCTTACTGGCTCGACTAAGGCCCCATAAAGGTTTACTCATCAGAGTATACATAAAGGCTTATATTCTAGCTTATATATTGAGCACTGCCCTCCTTATATTTATCTTTTCGAGGCATTAGAGTTGAATATGATCAACATCGATTAGGTCTGAAAGTTCTCACTAGGCTCCAGCTGGTCGTGTATATAAAAAAAATAGGCAAAAGATAACTATCTAACATTTAGATCTAAATTTATAATTGCTTTGGAGTTTAAATCACCCACGATATTTATAGTCTCATGTCATGTCATGCCAGGCTTTGATCATAAAATCTAGATCTACAATTACCCTAGATCTAGATCTAGCTCCAGTTAGGATTATCATCGATCTCAAAACTTTCCCAGTAAAAAGCCGTATTAGATTTTATCAGATGGAGATAAGAATGATCCTTCCTTGAAAACAACGGCTAGGTCTGGGTGTGAAGATGGAGAGAACGAAACTTTTCGGACGCAAGTACGTGAAAGTAAAAAATTTGACGGCACGGATAACTTGGATGGTATGACTGCAATACAAATCTCGATATTCGATTTAAAAAGTTAATGACAAGACATACACAATATCAATATATTATATCGTCCAGCTTTCGCACAGATCGATAGTAGATACTGGATGATGGAAAAATAATGTACTCGTCATAGAATAAAATTTTCACAATTTTTTTTTACGTAAAAATTTATTTTAAATAGGCTCAACCATAAAGGATCACATGAACGTTCAAAATATACTAAATTCCGTTCACTTATGGAAAATTCTCTTCTATTTATAAATTTATAACTAATACCTACAAAATTCTAGATTTAGTTAAAAATAGAGCTTAACTAGACCGAGATTAGTATTATGAACAGTTTTCTAGGGTTAATTTAAATTTAGATCTAGATCTAAATCTCAAAGTAGGCCCAAGTAATTATGGATTCTAGAATCACGTCTTTAAAAGACCTGGAAAAGCGCTATTTATCTTGAAGATATTAAGCTAGATATATTCCACATGGAATTCTGTTGGTTGAATGAGATCAGGATGAAATGACAGTACATTGTCTCGAAAATTCATGTGCAATTTACGTGGACATGCCTGACTCAGGAACTATCAATGGGAAATATGAGATTGAGAGGCTTGATCTAACTCCCAGCAAATAATTCTTTATTCGCTTCTAATCTATGGTATCTGATATGTTGCTCGCTCAGTATAGGCGGAAAGCGCTCCAGTTGCCACAAGAAGAGAACTAACAAGTAAAGCAAAAAAAAAGGCAACGTTGATCGGTGCAACATATTAGAAGCGGCACAAAGAGTGCTCCGCTATTGAACACCGCTCGCTCAACTAACCGCCGGACAATCGCATTTAATTTAATATCGATAACTAATTCAAACTTGAATACCGTAAAAAGTGAAATATTGGAAAAAAAAATAAGTGTTCGATAATACTGTATGAAAACCACAAGGCAAAACGATCAGAACTAATCGAAACCGTGATGTAAATCCCTAAAGGTCAAGCCTGCTTGCCGTAATTTTGACGGAATCGCCCGTTGGCATAATAAATTACGGCGAAACCGTATAGTTGGCAGGTTTGTTTTTCCTCCATATTTCCGACCTCGATGGTCATTTTCTACCATTTCCGACTCTTCCGACCTGGCAATCGAATTTCCGACTTGCTGGACACCCTGTAAAACATTGGTTGCTAAGGAAAAACAGCTTCTGAAGTTTGACAAACTTCAACTTAGATTTTCTCAAAATTTGTGTTGGTCGGAATGTGCCTACTTTACCAAATTAAAATCGGAATATCTCTGGCTACAGATAAGATAGAGCTATAATTTTTTCACCCACTTAAAGGGAAGAAAAAGAGCTTTCACATGGCAGCAATAACTTATAATGCCAAAAAATTGACTTGAGCCTGATGCATCCTGGTTGCCTCACATATATTGTGTGAGTCTGTGAGGATGTGTGTATGTGTGTGTCTTCGTGAGTGATATTCAAAATTAATTATGACCTGTATACATTGTTATATTCACATGTGGTTTTAATTTAGAATTAGTTTTATGTTCTGTGACATTTTTCCTGTATAATCACAAAATATTATCAACAGTGTAAAAAGTTTTATTACCTATTTACTGATTTAGTCCACATTTCTTCATTATTAATTCACATTACTGTAAACTTAATACTATTGCGCACTTAACCAGCCGATATGTTGCACCCATACAGACAGCTTGCGCATCAACCAGACGCACATTACCAAACAAACACCACCACTAACATAGTAATTTTAAACTGGTTGGCTTTGAATGGTGTTACACCGTACAGAGGGAGTCTGTCCAACTCTTCTGGTAAAAAAATCATGAAGATCCGCCAGTAACTTTCAAAGATACTCACAAAAGGTCGGTTCCGATATAGCGCAGTACCAGACTTACTCTAATACACGAAAAACTATCATTCAATAAGTATATATTCAAAATTTTGTGAAGAAAGTTGAAGAAATATAGGTATTTTTTTACCTGTACACCCAACTCGCATTGGCATTTAAAATGATGTTTTTCTGCTAGATTTCAATGTGCTGAGTACGAATTTGAAGGCTTTATTAGTCGTACAAAAATAGTTTTTGAAATATATGACTTTTTGTTTTGGATTATTTCTTCTTTCTTAACCTATTTAAGCGTACTGATTTGCTCGAGGTAGGTGCCTTTTTGCATGTTAATTACTTCCGTCTTTCGCGCATGCGTATTACTTTCTTTTTAGTTATTCTTTGCGCATGCGCAACGTGTTACAATTACCCATGCACAAATAAAGGCGCACTTTCATTGCATCTTTTGTTTTTCTCATTTCATTGTATTTACTCATTTGGCTCAACAGCTGATGTGTTTTGATCTTGATCGTGATTTTCTTCATGGCTGCTTGTGATAAGTGTTCTTTTGATTATTTCCAAGTTATTGCTGAATTTTATAATAACGACGTTAAGTCATCATTTTTACGATCTCATAGTGTTTTACCATCAGAAATAATTTGTCCACATTGTTCTTCTAACTGTAATTACCATGAGGATCAGCGTGTTTGGCGCTGTAGGAAGTCTAGCTTCTATTCCTAAATCTAAGAAGCAAAGGTTTTGTGGTTTTTCTGTTTCCGATTATAACGGAACATTTCTTGATCATACCTATATTGCCCCGTGGAAAGTATTACTATTTATTAATCACGAAGTAGCCGAGACGGAGTAAAGGTAAGAGCTGTATTTATTATTATTATTATTTTATTTTTTTTTACTGTGTGCTGTTTCTTGTCTTTCCGGTTCATCTTGACCTTGATTTGATCGTATTATTAAGTGAAAGTCGCTTCATTCTTGTCGGGGGGGGGGGGAGGCACCCCCCCTCATTTTTTAAATATTTAGGGGGGGTTCGCGACAACTTTCACTTACAATACGATCACAGTCAAAGTCGACCGGAAAGACAAGAAACAACATTCGGGTGAGTGTGGGTATAAGGTAAAAATTTACCGAAATATAGAAATTAGAGGCGATCAAAATGAACACTAACACAATAATAAAGCCCAGGATTGCCGGTATGAGCGGGTCAGTCAATACCGAAGTGCTTGTTTAAAAAATTATAATTTGATTCTTCAACAAAGGTCTTCATACTAGATCTAGACTTCTAGATTGCTACAACTTTTCTTCTTTGGGTTATAAACTAAAGAAATGTCGATAATTTTCAACATAAAGACACACCATATGGGCAAAAAATTGTGATAGACCTAAGCTACCAGTACCTGGATTTGGCAATGGGTCATATAAGCCTGGGCCTAGATCTATATGGGAGGAATTCGAAATTACCAAATAGTTTTACTAGATTCCAAACAAGCTTGGGCATAACAAATGAAAAAGCACCAATACATAAATGTAAATCCCTTCTGGCTTCCACATGGCATAACCGTAATCAATCCAGGGTTAAGGCCTATCACGGGTGTAGGAGGCTGTCTGAGAGTCGATTTTGCAACCCAGTATTGAATTTTCAATTTTACCCGTTTTTACAACTAGAAATCATCTGAAATGCACTTTGCAAAGGTCTAACTCAAGAAAACGTGCCTAACATTGTAAAAAAACGCATTTTATGAGGCCACCCCCACCCAAAAACGCCAAGGAAAGTTCACAAAAACTAAAAATTCAAGGGTTCCTACAACTTGGTTCGAGAATCCAAACCCTAGACTATTTGGTATCGTTGGAAAGGTCATGACCTCGGCTGTTCTTTGAAAGTAACGCCGTACGTCATTGTTTTTAAAGGTTTGCGCTATTTTTATTCAAACAAGACACCCAAGCACGTTTTTGATTGGTTGCTAGCAAAAACAACAACTGCCATCTTGACCTATAACCTCTTGCGCATGCACAGTGCTGTGGAAAAGGTATATCGACAGTTTCATATGTCATGTTGCGTTTCTTATGACCAAATTTATTTGTAGCCATCGTGTAATTGATGCCGAGTCTTTTTAATATTAATTTACTTTTTAATGCTTCAAATAACATTAACAATATTTTAAAATACTTAAATGATTCAACTTTGCACATTTCCGTGTTAAATTTGAGTAATAAAAACAACAGATGCTTTTGGCCTTCCGAATCGTTTTTGCACAACTCGCTAGTTACCGACCTATTCTCGGTCAGCTGTTTCAGCTTTGTTGATGATTTCACTTTCATGAAACGTGTTTTCTCGGCGAATTCAATTCATTGCTTTCAAAACATTTGCTTTCATCAATTTTTTAACGTTTTAATTATTTCACAACTTGTTTAAGGTAAGTATTTTTGTACTAGTAAATGTACATGTATTTTTTTAATTAGCGTTTGATAATGGCAGTGTATGCTCTAATGAATCTAGATCTGTAGATCTAGTCTAGAATCTAGATTAGATTGCCCACTAAAAGTAGATTTTTACTAATCTAGCCTAAGCTAGGATAGTGCTTTGAATTACGATCTGGTCTAGATATCCAACGCTGACATCGCAACAATTGTTATTAGATAATATTTTGATAGTTCCTTATAAAAAAGGACTGGCATTCGACATTGACGTTACTGGAAAGAAAACATTAGTAGATAAACTAGATCTAGATCTAGATATCTAGATTCTAGATCGAGATCTAGTTGAGCTATGAGTAAAATTAGATCTAGATATCTAGATCTACGTCTGTACAAAAAATATAGATTGTGAATCAGATTTTAGGTAAAAATATGGATCGTTTTATGACATCTGTGTAAAATAAATTAGAATCATATTTATAAGGCTCATGAATATTTTATTACGTTGTGTACATGTAGATTGTCTTCACCCTCTTACTACTAGTACTATACCATTTTCAAAGTTGCAATGATGAATGATTTTTGTACGTTCATTTGTCAAAGTCAAAGGCAATTTTTTTTTTATATTTCCTTCCAGTCATGCCTCCTTAGATGAGTAGGAAGCGCAAGCAGCAGCTTGCTCTTGCACTCACTCTAGTTGGAAATGGAAATGGTGTCCCTCCTTTGCCAGAGTCAGCTCTACCAGAGGAGGAACCACCTGTTCCAGTTGAAGAGCCACAACTGGAGCCCTGCGAATCCTTAGAGGAGATGATACCTGTACAGACAGCCTCTAAGCGCAAGCTTTCTATGTTTGCTGGTGAGGGGTCATCTACAAATGATGAAGAATGTCTGATAGTGGACTTCAGTCTTCTCAAACACCTGATAGCGCCTTTGGCTTGTCCTCTGTGCCAGCATAGCAGTCTACAAATAGAGAAGAGAAAGTCCCAGAACCTGGGATTTGTGCAGAAGCTAACAGTCTTGTGCACCTCCTGCAAAGAGGATGTCAGCAGTTCCATGTCATCGGGTTTGCTTGAGGATCGCAGCTACGACATGAACAGGCGAGCTGTCGCTGCATCGCTTGTGACAGGAATGGGGCCCACAGGACTGTCTAAGTTTTGTGAGGTAATGAATATGCCCCCTCTCCATCACAAAACGTATGCCAGCCATGTAAAATTCATAGGCTCCAAGTTGCCTGAATACAGGAATTGTTCTCAACAAGGCTTCGCAGAAGGTGCGGGAGGTGTACAAGGCTGAGGATGGAGTTGTAGATATAGATGTCAGCTGCCATGGCAGTTGGCAGACACGAGGCCACAAGTCAAAGCTTGGCTTAGGCTGTGTGATCGAGTCACGTCTGGGTCTAGTTGTAGATTTTCACACCATGAGTCAGTACTGCTACACCTGTTCGACAACAGGGGAAAAGTTAAAAAAGCAGGACCTACGCAACAACACCAAGCGGTATGAGGAGTGGTATCAGCAGCACCAGCCTGTTTGTCATCAGAATCATCAGGGGTCAGCTGGTGCCATGGAGCAGAAGGGTGCACTGGAGCTGTGTAGCCGGTCAGTGGATAACAAAATGCAGTACCGCTCTGTACGCTCTGTACTGTCAGATGGTGATGCCAACACTATCAAGGCAATCCATACTCTCAATCCGTATCCCGGATTGACAGCTGAGAAACGGGAGTGTGTCAACCATGTGGCTAAGCGTGTGGGAAAGGGGTTCCGCACTACAGTGGACGATGCGAAGAAGAAAGGAATTACCCTGGGTGGTAAAGGAGAGGGCCAGCTGACTGAGAAAAAGATGACGAGGCTGCAGAAGTACTACAGAAAGGCTGTTCTGAGCCACAGCGACGTGCCTTCTATGAAGCAAGCCATCTGGGCAACTATAGAGCACTGCAGTTCTACAGATGATGACCCTAAGCACAGTCATTGTCCAACAGGCGTCAAGTCTCACTGCTTCTATCAGAGAGCCATTGCAAAAGGTGAGCCACCCTCCAGCCATAAAGAAAATTTGTCAACGTACCTAAATGATAAGGTGGTTGCTGCTATCAAGCCCCTGTATGAGCGCTTGACCGATGGTGATCTCTTGCGTGGATGCCTACTTGGCAAAACGCAGAACGTCAACGAGTCGCTACACAGCGTTATCTGGACCAAATGTCCTAAACATGTGTTCATCCGCAAGGAGCGTTTCGACATTGGCGTGAGTCTGGCCGTCGCAGAATTCAATATGGGATCATGTGGCACCAGGCTCTCCATCGACACCATAGGTCTCTCACAAGGGAAAACAGCAACTGAGTTGGGTAAGCGAAGGGATATCACACGTGTGAGGTTGGCAGAGAAGGCTTCGTCCGACACCGCCAAGCGCCGCCGTACCATCATCCGCAATGCTATGGCAGCAGAGGAGCAGAGGCTGGAGTCTGAGGAGGGTGGTCCGCAGTATGTGCCAGGTGGCTTCTAAAGTCCTCGTCACCGCAAATTATGGTCAAGTGGATTATGCTTAGCCCAAACTGTGAGTTTGTTCCATATTTTTTTTATCAAAGTTTAATTTTTTTCCACAGATAAAATCTTTTTAGATCACATTAATTTGAAACTAACAAATAATACATGTGACAAAAACATGCAGTTCACATAAAAACAACTTTTTTTGTGACTAACATTGGTAACAATTGCAGCCTACTAACCTTATAGTTAAATGAATCACTTACCTTGATTTGTTCTTTTTTTCTCTCTCTTCAATTTTATTAGATATTGTTTATCACTTGTTTGGTCATCTTATCTCGGTTCTTCTTATTGACACTTATCTCTTCTATATTTTCCATTTTACAAAATTTCTTTTAAAAATCCACAGTTTAATTATATTGAAAATAAATTGTTTATTAGACAGGTAGCATCACAGAAAAACACTGCAAAAAATTTTAGGTCCCTACTGTCATTATTTTTTTTTTAACGATTTTTTTTCTGATTCAGCGGACGGACTGAAATTGCCATTGAGATATATATAATTAAATACCTCTATGCATCATATAGCCAAATAAATCAATAAAATAGCTTAAATTTGTATTGTTCTTTATTTTTTTATTGATAAGGATGTTGGGCAGCTCAATTTTACAGGTTTTTAGAGTTTATTTTGGTAAATATTGAAGCTATGGCATTTTGAAACACTTTTTTTGAGTTTTCTCAAAATCGCATTTTTGCATACCCGGCACTCATTTAAAATGAAATTTCTCAAAAACTACTCTGTAGAATGATCTGAAGCTTTGCACACATCTTCTACTATTGTGTCTCTATAATCATACAGGAGGGTTTAGCTCTTTTTGCTTTATTTTTTTTTTCCTCTTTTTTTTCTTTCAATTTTACCACAAAATTTCATTTTTTTGCATTTCGCAAAATGCAGGTTATCTAAAACCTGATAACTCAAGTAAATATTAAGATATCAAAATTCTGGTCTGTCTGATTGTTTATATACATAGTCTGTACTTGCTTGTCAATTTTGAAGTCTCTGGCAGCTTTTCTGGTTGAGATTTTTCAATTCTTGTTTATGGTACCCCTAAGGTCGATTTTTTGCATTCCGTGACCCCTTTTAGACAATAAAAACAAAATTTATGCTTTCCAAGTCAAATTTTTACCATAAAATTTCAAGTTTAGCCATAATTATTTGATGTGAGGGTCTATAGCAATGCCAATCCAAAATTTCAAAGCTGTAACATTTACCTACTAATGATTGGAAGTTATAAAGCTTGCTCTCAAAAGAAGAAAACTTTTTAAATTTTGTGAATCGGTGCAGAAAAAAAAAAGTTATGAGGATTTAAGTAAGCCAAAAATGTGTATAGGTGTAAAGAGGAATAAATGGTCCAAAAAATGGACCTTTTTGGTGCTTTGTTCTTTGTTGTGACAGAAGTTAAAACCTCCTAATTTCTTTATTTAGCAATATATTTCCATGAAATTTGACATTTAAGTGTATTTTTTTTACATAGAATCATAATTTGTCAGACATAATTTTAACAGTTTTGTTTCTAAGAGTCAATTTTTGCATAAATTAGCATAAATTACCCCCTAATCCAAACTCGTGATCCTTTATTTAGAACGTAAAACCTCCCTAATTTCCATATTTACCAAGATATTTCAATAAAATTTTGCAGGCAGAAGTATAATACATGTATCATTCAGTTTCTTACTTCGTTAAAAGAAATATAGCATTCATATGCATCAGTTAATTTATGCATAAATTAGCATAAATTACCATTTTATCATTTCTTTATGTAATTTCAGAAGTTACCACCTCCAAAATGTTATCATAAGTATCAACCAAGGTGGTTATATTGTATTTTTGTTTTGTTTCTTAATTTGTTAAAATCATGGTAAGTTTATGCATAAATTACGCTGATGGTATATATTATCTTCCATTCTACACTTGCTATGTAGAAATAAGTGCCATAATTTGCGACCCAAACCCCTGCAGGTAACGTTAGTCTAGAGCCATCCTTACACATCTGAATCCATTATTCGTGGAATTGGGGCATCCATATTTTTCAACATAAGCTTCTTTATCCATATGGAGGATGTTTAAAAAAAAAAGGAGAAAATTCATAGAAGCTCGCTTCAGATACTGAGAGATAATACATCCTTCAACTTCCTACGTTCGTGGGACTTGGTACACGCACCTAACTAGAATAGTAATGATAGCGTGACTGCTCGTGGAATCACCCCAGCCTCAGTGAGTTTATTTGAGTTACAATATTGTATTTGGTTACTGAATCAGTCATACAAAACGCTCATTTCACATTTAACAGGATTTATCAGATCAGACTCAATGCCCAACCTCCCCGCCAAGAGCTAGATCTAGATCTAGAGTAGAGTCATACTTGTGCGCCTAGCATGTCCATGCGCTAGTGTTTCGTTTTTCGCTTTTCCGGGTTGTTTTTTTGTTTCAAAACCTTGTCTGAAATCAACATCCGGTGGTTCACAACGACTTCAATACAGGATCGTCTTTTTACTCTCTCCAAATCTTCAAAAAAGCAAGGTAAGAAAATTGACATCCATTTTTAGTACGATGTTGCTAGGATTTAGTTGCTAAGCAACAGGCTTTTGCACATCTCCCTGAACTCCCAGAATTCAGCCAGTGACGTAGAACTACTTAAATATGCATGACCTTGTTTCTATTTCCATCTCGCCATCGTTTCTTACTCCATTTATATGTTAGATGGGGTAGCGCATGAATATTCTATATTTCGACCTAGGAATGTTCATGCGCTACCCAGTAGCGCATAGGCTTGACCTAGTTTTGAGGCGGCATGTTGTGCGCTAACAAAGCTAAGTGTGCTTTTCAACTATATTCAATGGCATTTTCATGCTAGTTTATCTTTGTAAATAAAATTTTACATCTGATTATCTGTTTACTTAGACAATCAAGGCCACACATGCGTATACATGTATACCTTTTGAATATCGTATTATATGACGGTTAATAGTGGTGCACAGGTCATAATCCTTTTTTTTTCTGTTTGTTTTCTTTTTCAGTCCAAGCCATGGCTCCTGTGCCCAAGCACCCGTACACACAGGCTACCCTCCTTGAGGCTATTAGAGCCGTCCCTTAATAGGGCCAGCCAAGTGTTTGGCATCCCCTATGCCACTTTGGAGGACAAAGTTCGAGGAAGGCGCCCCATAAATGCGCAGCCGAGAACGCTGCTCCAAGCTGCAGAGGAGCGCTTGTTGTCGTGGCTGAAGGAGACAGCCAGGCAGGGGTTTGGCCGGACCAAGTCCGATATAAAGGACACAGTCAAGGCCATCCTCGACGCTCGTGGTGCCGTCACCAACAGCCCAGACAACAGGCCAAGTAAACAGTGGGTGGCCGATTTCTTCAAGCGCCACCCTGACCTGTCGGAGCGGACCCCACTGACGCTTGGCAAAGAGCGGGCTCTGGTGACGCCGAGCGGCCTGGCTGCCTGGTTCCAGGAAATGAAGCAGTACCTGGATACCATCAGCCCCCAACTTTTGGATTCGCCGGATAAGTTGTACAATGCTGATGAGACTGGATTCAGCTTGTGCCCCAAGTCGAAGAAGGTGATCGCAGAGAAGGGCAGCAAGCATGTGTACAACCTATCCAGCAACACCAAGAACAGCGTGACCGTTGTTGCCTTCTGCTCTGCCACTGGCCATTACATCCCTCCGCTGATTGTTTTCCCATACAGCCGGAGGCCAAATTTCAACCTGCTGGCTGGCTTTGAAGAAGCCAGCTTCAACATTACGCCAAACGGTTGGATCACGGCCCACGTTTTTTACACTTGGCTGAGGGATTGTTTTGTGCCAGCGGTAGCGAGCAAGACCAAGCCGGTGGGGCTGTTTGTGGACGGACACGCCTCCCACACGTCGGCTCTTGAGATAATAGATCTCTGCCGGGAGAATGGCATCATTCTCTATTGTCTCAAGAGCCACGCATCTCATCTAATTCAGCCACTCGACCAGGCCCTGTTTGGGGCTATGAAGGCTGCCTGGTCGGAGCAATGCAAGAAGGTGCTGCACCAGACAGGTGAAAGCGTCACAGTGCGGACATTTGCCTCTGCCCTCAAACCTGTCTGGACGCCACAACCCGACCGGAGCTTGCCTTCAACGGCTTTGCTAAGAGCGGTATTTACCCTTTCAACCCAGAAAGGGTATTATCCTCTGACAAGCTGTGCCCCAGCAGAGCTTACCAAGCCACTACTCCACAACCACCAGCCACGGCACCACCAGCAGCCACAGCACCACCACCACCACCACCAGCCACGGGACCACCAACAACAGCACTAGCCACACCATCACCACCACCAACTACAGCACAACAACCGGCTGCATCAAACTTCAAAGACCTGCTGGACTTTGCAGCCCAGGCTGGGCCCCAAAAAATTGACAGCCTGTGGGCTGATATTTCTCAAGGTGCCACTGGCAGTGCAGATGTTCAAACATTGAGCAGGCTGCTTGCTGGCGTTGGTTATTCCACCACAGCAGTACCCACCTCTGCCCCAAATAACATTAACTTCGCCAGCAGCAGCAGCAGGTACACTCCTGCCAGTGTCACCATTGACACCATCCTGTCCCTCCCCCAGTTCCCCAAAAACAAAAATGTTAAACAAGCTTCAAACAAGTCCATGCCCATGGCCATTAGTGGCCTAGAGTTCAGACAACAATTAGTTGAAAAAGAGAGGGAGGAGCTGGCTGCAGCGAAAGAGGTGAGAAGAGTTGAGAGGGAGGAGAACAAGAAGAGGAAGTTACAGGAACAGCAGGAACGGAAGAAGAGAGTGGAAGAGAATAAAAGAAGAAGGCAGCAACAGAAAGAAGAAAGAGAGGCAGAGAAGAGAAGAAAGGCGAGCGAAAGACAGTTAAGGAGAATTTTGGATAGCCAGAGTCAGACAGTGAGGAATGATGATGATGAAATGTTATGTGATGATGATGAGGACAGTGGATCGGAGCTAGATGGTTTGGAGATGCAAGATGTATGTAAGGGATGTAAGGATGCTTCGCACGGTTTGTGGGTGATGTGTGCAATTTGTGATGGTTGGTGGCACACGAGGTGTACCACGGATGTAAGTGTGATGGATAAGAGTGAGAGTGAGCTGGGTGAGATTGATTTTTATTGTAAATCCTGTGTGCACGATTGAATGGAAGAGAATAACCTGTGTAGATATATTAGAGATTTTTTCAGTGAGTGGGACTGGGAAGGGTATACATGTGGGAGTTGTGATAAACAATGCATTTATTATTATTTTTAAACTACCGTTGTGTCTTTTCATAGTATAAATTCAGTCACCATTAAACTTGGTTGTTGTTGTTTTTATTTCAACCAGTGTGTGGTGTAACAATTATTTACTTGTATGTTTTGTTTTAATACATTTATACGAACATATATAATTATTATATATGCCGTCTTGTTCAGTGATACGTGTTCGCAACACAAACACAAAACATAACCTTTAAGTGTCATACGGTTAATTCCTATACTGAAAACAAGAAGGCCATATAAAAATCATTCAACTATACCTAAAAAAACTATGAACAATCAAATTTAAACAACTTAGTGCCCTTGGCGCATGCATATCCACTGAACTAGCGCATAACATTCCATTAGTGACGCATGGACATTCTTATTGGCGCATGGATATCCCTGTCATGACACCATTAACTGCTATATAAAACGTAGTCTTCTTCTCAATAGATAGATGATAAGAATGCATAGCCATGCGCTAATGTTTGGGCTACTCTTCAATGAAAAAATCATTAAAATCGAACAACATTAACGGAAGTTATCCATTCAAAGGCGCTTAAAGGGTAGCGCAAACATGCCTCTACTCTAGATCTGACACGAATAGTTAGAAACCACCAATTAAATATAAGCTAACTTTGTAGATAAGATGTTATCTTCATACGAAAAACATACTTAAGAAACAAAAACTCTTTATAGATGTACAGGCAACTGCAAATGTACCACTATTTATATTAAAAGCGGAGAACAGTCCCAATATTATAGATGCGCTAATGGATTAGGCCTATTTTAAACTGAATACTATAGGGGGTATAAGTTAAGTCAACATACTACTCCAAGCGCTTAGAGTAAAAATTGTTTGAAAGAAAGTCATGTTTCGAAAGTGCTACAATTTTATTAAAAATAGGATGAATACTTTATGTTTTAATAGCATTTTTATGTTTCAAAATCCGATAGCTACCTATTTTATTTACGTAGATCTACCCTAAGCACCCCTTTGCAAGCCATTATTAGAATAGTGACAATCCAATAAGATAAACTTGCCTAACCCAGTTCACATGCTCTCGACCAATGAGAGAAGCGCTCTAAGCCATGTGATGTCACAAAGCAAACGTCAGTTTGTGCGCTACACCAAAGGCTTAGGAGGCCGGCTCGTCTTGAATGTCAAGTGTCATTATTTTGAAAGGGTGGGTGTCTTTCAAAGACGAATACGAGCAAATACGCGGACAAAAAGTAATGTAAGTAAGTAAAAATTGCACAAGAAATGTTAAAAAATTATCTGTCCAACGACGAAATGCGTAGTCCCAGTAGTTTTAGAGAGCAGCGAACGAAAAGAAAAAACTCGTTTACAAACAACACTTCCAGACGACCGATCAATACCATTTCACCGCAGAAGTATAAAGGAATATCTTTTCTGATTGTACACCAAGTTTCATCGCGATACGTTATAAAATGACGCTGTAGTTAAAATTATGAAACGGCAACCGTTGCTTAATCGCGGTCCATTTTTTTGCCTAAGTTTACGGGCCGTGGCACACTGAATTTTAGCTAGAGTTGTCTAGCCTGCGGACGTCGGATTGGCATTGCTAGGGTCTAACAAGTTAATTAGAATGGTATTTTAGATTTTAGCATTTTCAGTGTAGGAACCCCCTTAAAAGGGGGCAGGTCCACCTGGAAATATGATAAAACACTTTTTGTCGAAATTTACGATTTCATGCAGTTTTTTTACAAAGTTTAACCATTTTTCTCACTAACCTGGAAACCATTTTGCAATCAGTCCAGTAGTTTTCTTGTAAAAGGGTTTTTTGTACACCCCCCCATCGTTGCTTTTTTGCAATTTTGTCTAAAAAAATCATGGCGTCCTTGGTTACGGTACCAAAACATTGATTCTGCTTTCTCTGGAGATTCTTTTTCACCACAAATACAGTTTTATACACTTCCAGGGTAAACTGCTTTTAGTTTCAGTTTGACAGGAAGTTGAAATTTACAGCCACTGAGTTCGAAAGCAGTTGCATGTCATTGTTTTCTTTCAAGATTCTAATTAAATTTGACAATGTCAGACCGAAAATACAAACCTAGAACCTCTAAAAAGAGAAAGTTCTGTGGAAACCAGCACACAAGGAAAAGTAAAACACCTAGATCTAGTTTAACTGAACAAGACATTCAAATTAACTCTGTGCTTAGTGATCAAGAGAAAAGCATAGATCTAGATCTAGATGTATCATCTGTTTCCAATTCTGTATCTACACCTAATTTGAGTAGGAGTGAAAAAAAGCTGGGTCTGAATTTTGATGACACAATTAATGATTCTAGTGATGATTCTGATTCAGAGAATGTACATTCTAGTGACTATAATAACTTTGGAAATAGAATTATTGATATTTCTATCCTAAGAAATCAAATTGCGGATCAGTTGCGATGTCGATATTGCAACGGCAAAGTAGAGCTTCAAGAGGTGAATCGTCAGGGACTTGGAAGTACGCTTCAGTTTGTTTGCCAATCAAATAACAAAAAATGTAAACAAAACCTGCCTTTTTCATCATGCCCTACCACAACAAATTTTAATAATTATTCAATAAACCGCAGATCAGTATTTGCTATGAGATGCATCGGTGGCAGTCAAGCAGAGCTCGAGACATTTTGTGGATTGATGGATTTGCCACGGCCAGTATCCAATTCCAAGTCAAGTTATACTAAAATTGTAGAAACTGTTCAAAATGCCTGTGTTAGTGTTCAAGCTAGAAGTATGTCTAAAGCTGGAGAAGAAGAGTTCACAAAAGCTAAAGAGATTGAATAGGAGTCTGTTCGTAACATAGATGTGTCGGTTGATGGATCGTGGATGACAAAAGGTCATACATCTAATATTGGTACCACAAGCTTGATTGGATTTGCCAGTGGCAAGGTCTTAGACACACTTACAAAAAGTAAAATTTGCAAGTCATGTGAATACTGGGCAAATAAAGTAAATGAAGAAGGCTATGTGAAGTGGAAAGAGTCACATGTCTGTACAATGACACACTCCGGGTCATCTGGATCAATGGAGGCAGACGGAGCAGTAGAAATGTTTAGTAGATCAGTTCAGAATCATAAGTTGAGATACACTAGATACATTGGGGATGGGGACACAAATAGTTTCAAAAAAGTTCATGATTCAAATCCTTATGGCTCATCTTGTAGCATTGAAAAACTTGAATGTGTGGAGCATGTTCAGAAACGGATGGGGACTAGGTTACGTAAGCTAAAAGCAGATAATAGAGGGAAAAGGTTAGCAGATGGAAAGACATTGGGTGGAAAAGGAAGACTAACTGATGTGCAAATAGACCAGATAACTACCTACTATGGAAATGCTATTCGAGCCAACAAGCACAACTTAGAAGGTATGAGGAAAGCAATTTGGACCATCTATTTCCACAAGAAGTCTTGCGACAAAGATGCGGTACATAACTTCTGCGGCGAGTGGTGCTCCTATCGGAAGGCAGAGAAAGAAGGAGAGCTGGCTTCATACAAGCATAAAAATAATTTACCCATTGCTGTAATGGAAGTCATCAGGCCAATTTTCAAAGATCTTATCGATACAAGTTTATTGAAAAAATGTTTAGACGGATATACGCAGAACGCAAATAAAAGCTTAAATTCAAACATCTGGAAACTCTGCCCCAAAAATAAAAACCATGGACTTAGAGTAGCAAAAATTGCTGTTGCCATTGCAACATCTATCTACAATGATGGTGCTCAAGCATATGCCCAGATGCTAGAACAACTAGACCTTGTATGCAGTGCACACACAGCCAGATTCTTAAAAAAGAAAGACTTGGCTAGAACTGCAAACGCGCGCCAGAGAGCTGCTAAGGCATCCCTGGAGTACCGCAGAGCTAAAAGAAGGGCTGCAAAAGAATCATCTGAAAGAAATGAAGATGGGGCTTACTCCACAGGAGCTTTTTAAGGATTTTAACACCATTCAGAGGTTAGTACATTGCTATTATGGTGTTCCAAAGTAAAAAAAAAACTTTTAAAAAATTTAAGAAATTATACAATGTCGAATAACTATTGCGCTCATATTTTATTCAATTTTATAGATAGAAAGTTCAAACTTGGCTGAAATATTGCAAATATATGTATCTATGGCATGAACCTCCCATATTACTATATCTTAACTCCTTTTTTAGCCATTATGTGCAAAGTTTTTTTCAAAAAAGTTGCATTATTTTTGCCTCACATAAAAAATTTTCTAAAAAATACAATTTTTGTCCTAAAGTCTTAACTGAGGTTCATGCCATAGCTATTTATATGAAGCAAGTTGTGGCCAAAAATTATTGGAATACTCTGCATAGAAAGGGAAATATTTAGGAAACAGTTTTGTGAAAATTTTTGTTGATAAATTATCTCCCCTTGCAGAAATTGTCTACTGCCATCCAAGAATGTTAAAAAAATTCTTTGAAATTGATACAATTCCATAGAACTATTTGTCCTTGATATTGTGTGCAAATTTCATGGTTCTAGGGCAAATTGTGCCACAGATATAGCACTTTTTATGATAAAAGGGTATCTCAGGTGGACCTGCCCCCTTAAGAAAGTGGCCAAGCCTATCATGGAAATGTGAAAATGCCACCTTATAACTATAGGCAACTTAATAACCTTATCATTCATATCCCCATTTTACCTAATTAGAAGCATTGTTTTGACATTCTTAGACTCTAGATCTAGAGTGCCCGTGCCCACTCTCGCGCACACCTACTTCTCGGGCATCCGCGTGGTTTTCCGGCACCTGCCACGAATCGAGGCTCTTTTGTTCTTCCTAGATGCTACACACGTGTGTAGTAATCTCTTATCTTTGTTTTACGACCGTTGGAAGGATCCCTCACTTTTGTGTTTTGTTTTCAGTACGGATTTTCTATTTGAATCGAGAGGTAAGTGCTTGGCGTCCGCCATTTTTAATTTTTGCTAACGAAACTTGTGGGTGATCCTAAGGCTATAGAATTATGGGTATTGAGCCAAATATAGATTGAACACTCAAAATAGTTCGGGAAACTCCTCTATTTTAAGATATGGACAGGGATACCCCGTGTGTGCACGTTAAGTCGTCCAATTTGGCTGACCGAGGAGGGGTGTAAGATTTTCTAGTGGTGTGTCAGTTCTCGCGCAGCATCAAACCCGCGCATAGTCAGATGGGTATAGCATCATAAGATGATATTTTAATGGTGAATTAATTGTTACTTTGGTTTCCAATAAGAGAGGGAGATATGTATAATTATATATATATATATATATATATATAGAGAGAGAGAGAGAGAGAGAGAGAGAGAGAGAGAGAGAGAGAGAGAGAGAGAGAGAGAGAGACAAGACACACACAACGTATTTTTCACCCTCTTACAAGTACCATCATATATCCTTCTACATGTACTGCAGTATGAATGTGACTACTTCTGCAGTTTCTTCTCGGAATTTCGTCAATGCCATGCCCACAAAAAGAGAAGAGAATAAGGGAAGTACAGAGGAAGAGGAAGAGAAGAAAAAACGAACAAAAAAAAAAGGAACAATAAGGAAAGAAGACGAGATAGAAAAATAAAAAGAAAAGGCACTGAAGAAAAAAAATAACAAAGATAAAAGCAAAAAAGCATGTAGACAAGGACAACACTAGTGACAATGCTATTTGACATCTTCCAAATGTGTTGAGGACCTTGACATAGACATTGCTAAAATTGATGACAATGTGTGCGTTGTGTGTGTGCTGGTGAGCAAGATGATCTTATTGATTGGGTTGGATGTGAGAAATGTTTGAAATGGTACCATAGTACTGGAGGATGAAAGTTTATGAGAGAAGAGCATGAATAAGATTTTTAAAAATGACATTATTGTGGCCTCTGTAAAAATTAATTATTCCATGCATTTTTTTCTCACTCACCTGAGAAATACAAAGAAATGTATACATGTAATTACTCACCTCTAGTGTGTAGGCCTAAAGACGAAAATTTATTCTATCATAATTATGTGTTAACCATATGACCAACTTACCTCTTAACCTCTTACTTAACCATATGACCAACTTACTTATTATTGTATAAATAAATACAATGTAATAAAAATGATAAATCTTTCACAACTTGATTGTGTTACTCAAGCTTATAAATTCAAACAGTGTGTGGCTGTTATTGTTGTCAATGTAAACGTGTGAGATTAAGCATTCTATATAAACTATAGTCAATTCTGGTGAAAATTAAGCTACAGGAGGCAGAAACTAATGTGCTTACAAATTATGGAGTATAAAGATAAACCATTCAAGGTGTTTTTGAGACTGAGTGCTTGCTGGAGCACAATTTGCGCGACTGTAGGCGCACCCCATCTTAACGCGCGAGAGGGGATACACACGAGGTGACTGCGCGGAAGCTAGTTGTGTGCAGCAGTGAGTAAACTTATTGGTTTAGTTACACCACATTTCGGTCAAGGAAAGATAACTCTCAACATGGTATCAAAAGATTGTTGGGCAAATAACAAGAGGCTAAGTTACAAGAGTGACTTGTCCTTCCTTATCCTTAATGGGCGAGAGCTAGTGCGGGCACTCTAGATCTAGATTTAGTGGTCTAAATATAGTTCTTCTAGATCTAGATCTATCTATATGGATCCATTCAAATTTCAATGTCGGAAAACAAATCAAGATTAAATCTACATTCTAGATCTAATCTATGGGGCTAGTCTAGATTTTTATAAGAATCTGCATCTAGATTCTAGTATCTACTTCTAAGCATGTTTTTCAGATCAAGATCTAGATTTTAGATCTAGATAGGATCTAGATCTAGATGGGATGCAACTAAGTAGGCTCAAACATTTGTAAATTACCTGGTGCAAAGTTTTTATTGAGGAGTCTGCATCATTCGCACATGGCTTCGTTAGTGGACATCCAGAAACTATTGGATATAGCCATTATAGGATCTAGATATCTAGATCTATTGGATATAGCCATCGATCTAGATCTATGGACTGTTATTGACAGTAACATTGTATCTGCCAATACTTTGCAACGAATATAATTGTATCTCTAGGTCTAGATCTAGTCTAAAAACAGATTTAAGCTCGTCCAGAAAATCTTCGCTTCTACTTTTAGGGTCTTGCTAGGCCTTACTAAGCAGTTCATTCAAAGCGCATTATGCCGCAGTATTTATCATACAACTCTTCTGAAACAGAAAGTATAAAAGCAGTTAATGAAAAAATGGCGGGAAAATAATTCGGCCTACAATGCCATCGCACTTAAAGGAACAAATAAATTTCTATAAATTTAAAGATCTATTAGATCTATTCTAGATCCTGATTTTCAAAACAAGCATATAATTTCCAGTAGATTTGTTTAGATGCATGGTAGTGAAGAGCTTTGTTATATAGGCCTACAAATGACAAACCAAGCACACATGAACTTACAAAAAAAAATGAAAAAAAAATGAATGCAGTAATTTTTAAGGTGTTTGCTTGATTTAAAAAAAAATAATAAAATAAGAATTTGGAATGATTTAGATTAACTGGATTGCTTGATTTGAAAAAAAAAATAAAATAAGAATTTGGAATGATTTAGATTAGCTGGACTAGATCTAGATCTTTACGGAGAGGCTCATTAATATAAGCTATTCTAATCATACCATACATTTCTTCAGATGTGATTTGATCTAGAAAATGTACGTCACGATATTTCCTGGTAACTCTATCGATAAACATTAATTTGGAACAGCCAACTTAACGGGAGCTGTGAATCAGCCACAAGGGACACATTCTTCTTCTTCTTCTTCTTCTTCTTCTTCTTCTTCTTCTTCTTCTTCTTCTTCTTCTTCTTCTTCTTCTTCTTCTTCTTCTTCTTCCTCTTCTTCTTCTTCTTCTGCGTTCAATCTTTTGACTGTGCTAAATCGAAAGTCCAGTCAGGTCAACGAAATTGGTCGTATTCAGCAGGTCGTCGCCACAGCTTCTGACTAGCTGGAGCTTCTGTAGGCCAAACTTGAAGTCTGGCTTCCTCAAAGTGGGGGCAGGTTTGTAGAATATGGACTAGGGTCTGTTCTGTCGCTCCACACTGGCATTGCGCAGATTCTGCCATTCCCATCCTCTTCAGATGTTTGTTGAGGCCACACAAGGGACACAAAATGGCCATATCTGCAAGCGTGAGCCTGCCACGTTTTCAGGTGCAAATCGTGAGAGTTCACTTAACAATTGAAACAGTTCTATCTCAGAGGCCGATGTATGTTTGAACATAATGACGGGTTGGTTCAAGACCTCTGGTTGGTGTATAATGATAAAATAGTTTCGCTGCAAGTAACAAATAATATTATTGGCGACATGAATCCTTAGTGCTGAAAGAAAAGAATTCTCAGATCACAATCAGTCTTCAAATTGGTTATAAATTTTTAGAAATGATGAGTGGGTATCTCTATTTCGCTCCCTCCCCTCCGCCCCCCACCCCCACCCCCTTTTCCTTTTAAAGGTCAGAACTAATTTTTCTTCCCTCATCCTACATTATAATATCTTTTTTGTGTGTTTGTCTATTTTTCTCCCTCTCAAGTATCTTTCTCTCTTAAACTTGCATGTTTTCGAGGTAGTATTATCGTAAACGCGCTAGTTGTGGACCGTGGTGGAGTTTTGACAGTCTGAGAGTTAATGTGTTCGTGAATGTGTGTAACTGGAAAAGTCTTGGTTGTGGGCGTTGATGCCTGAGGTTCTAGTGTCTGCAGGGTGTAAAGCCAGAAAGTTACTTTCTTCTGTAGGCTTATCATGTCTGTTCTGGGCAAGTTTTATGTGGTCGATGCAGTACCCGAGAAGGTTAAGTATTTGTTAAGGCGTCGCTTACTATTAATATTTTTTTTTCTTTTGAATCTATGTGTATGGAGCCGTTTGTGTTATTTCTGTGCTGTTAGTCCTTTATACTGCTTGCTGCATAAGTAATATGAAATGAGATAGATTATCTTGTGTGAGCAGCAAGGGAGTTTATGTAGAATATTGTATGCTCTGCCAGTGACTGTAAAAGTGATATCGATGTTGTGATGAGTGTACAATCATGTCATGCATCTGGTGATTTTGTATGGTCTGCTGCTGGTTGCTTCTTGCCTAGAGGCCGCTGAATGTATCAATGATTCACATGATTTTTGGGGGTGCGAAAAGCTGTCTTGGGGAGGTTCTGGGTGGCTATTGGTTTAACACAATCTGAAATTTGAAGAATAATAACTTGGAGGCTTTTAGTATGGAGGGGATATTTATTGATTAGGGTTGGATTCTCTGTGTTTCTAATTGGGGTTTATCTTTTATGTGTGCGGCCTTTGATTTTGGTGTTTCTAAGGTTTTATCAATAGTAGCTTGGATGTGTATGTGGAATAAACCACATGTCTTGAGGTGGTCTGTGAGTTTGGTGAGTGGAAGTGTGAGTGGAAGTGTCTTTATTAATGAATCCAGACGTTTCCTCTTGACGGCCCCTTTGAGTGAGTTAACGTATGACTTGTGAAGGGCCATACAGGTTCACAGGTATATAATCTAGTTTTCAGGTGAGTGCTTGCAGTGCTCTTGTAGTAATAGTAAATCCAAATAGAGAAGCAAAAACACTGAATTGCAGGGCAACTTGGTAGTGATAAAGGAGCCATTAATATTCTTGAGTGTCCGTAAAATAATATGAATACAGGAGAAAAATTAAGATAGCAACACATATTTACAACTACGGGTACAAAAAAATTAATACGACTAATACATGATTGTAATTTAATGTTTAGAATTGTTGTCTTCATCTCTTGCCCTCTGTCTCAATCTGTTTGCTCTTCCTCTGGTCACTCTTTTCTCTCATTCTATGAATTATGACAGTTATGATCAACATAAACAATTTATCAATTATTGTAGACCCTGATAGAGCTACATATATACATCATTGAAAAAATGACTTATACTTTAAGTCTATAGTTTTGTTATTTTTTTGTACCTTAATTACAAAGTTGTGTGCCTATTTCCTTTGAGATCCTGTACTATACTATTTATAGACACACTCACTCACACACACGTCCTTTTGGATCCTTTATAATTACCAAGTTATCCTCCGAGTGTAGTACGTTTGCTTTCTATTTACAGAGAGAGCGAGAGATAGAGACAGAGAGAGAGAGAGAGAGAGAGAGAGAGAGAGAGAGAGAGAGAGAGAGAGAGAGAGAGAGAGAGAGAGAGAGAGAGAGAGAGAGAGAGAGAGAGAGAGAGAGAGAGAGAGAGAGAGAGAGAGAGAGAGAGAGAGAGAGAGAGAGAGAGAGAGAGAGAGAGAGAGAGAGAGAGATGCTTTTGAGTAGCTTTTTATCCTTTAGACAAATCATTTCAATCGGCTAAAGTAAAGTAGAAAAAAAGAAAGAGATACTCTATAAGCTGTTAGTTGTTAAATTTCCTAGATCTAGATATAGCTTCTAGCCATGTTATTTTATTTTTGTCCAATAAATTTTTCCCATCTGTCATTTTGATAAATTTGCGTTATAAATTTCGCCATTATAATCATGGTTAAAGTTATATTTTTTTTCCTTGGAGACAATTGGTTTATTTATACATTCATGTCTAGATGTAACCACAGGACGAAACTATTAATTTTGTTTTGTTTTTGTTTCCTCAGACAATCCATTATGGCAACGAGATTGGGTCTCAGAGAACAGATTTTGTGACGAATTTGTGTGGAACTTGTTAATCTGTATTAGAGTTGATCGGTGGCTAGACACCCTCCTCCTCCCTCCCTTTGCTGCACCAACGCCTCATTATCGCCTCTGAGATACCCAATGTCTGGTCTTGCCTACTCACTCTTGCAGATTCACGTGAAAAACGACTCAACTTGATTTGGCGGGAAAATGATTGTCACGTGGTAGCAGCTGCAGAACGATTGCGGCTGCGCACACCCGAGTTGCATCATTTCGCTTCAGGAGTTTTGAGCAGGCAGGCGTGATATTCGTCAGCGCTCTATGTCATTGAGCAGCAACCATCCAAATTTTGTTTCAAAATATGACAATAAATTGCTTTTAACGATCTAGAGACCTAAAGTAGGCTTGGATCTAGAATTTGCATTCGAAGTTGTTTTAAATAACAATGGACTCAATAAATGGAGTCATAAAATTAGATTTAGATCTAGATAATTATCTAGATCTAATTCCGTTCAATTTTTAAAGCAAGTTAACTTAAATCTAGCTTTGACTACAAATTGACCAAGTGGCTCGAAAAGCTTCATAAAATCTATTCAACTAAAGTTCTTATGAAGACAGAAAAGAAACGCCCAACTTTAAATTTAGATCTAGATCTTGTTGCACATATAGACGGAAAGGGAAAGGAAACGGCCAACTTTAGAGTTAGATCTAGATCTAGTTGCTCATGAAGAATCCAAAATGAAAGCCCAACCCAAAAGAGATGCTGAATTTTCGCACACTCTAAAAGAGAGAAGGTAAAATAATCTAAATATACAATTATATTCAG
The DNA here is from genome assembly GCA_033675545.1 of Elysia crispata. Classification (NCBI taxonomy): domain Eukaryota; kingdom Metazoa; phylum Mollusca; class Gastropoda; family Plakobranchidae; genus Elysia; species Elysia crispata. The sequence continues at coordinate 5,439 of JAWDGP010006364.1, read as the reverse complement.
AACTTAAAATCTAGCTGGAATAGATCTTTGCAAAGCTTTAACCCCTGCCAGATGGCATTATTTTTGAAACATTGCAAAGGCCTAGGGTCGCCCAGCCCCTAATAAAGAGGAACACTTGGTCCAGTCTGTTGAGGTCTCTCAGCCCTGATGCTTTCTATTTTTTTTGGCGTTTGTTTTAAAAAAGACCAACATCTCTCTCCTCTATCTCTCATTTCCTCTTTCCTCGTTCAATCTTTTCACTCCCTCTTCCTACTTGTTTTCCCCCCTCTCTATCTCTTCCTTCTCCTGTCTTGTTTCCTCTTTCATCTCCCCTCTCCCACTCTTCTCTCTTTCTATCTCTCTTTCCTCTCTCCTCCTCTTTCTCCTTTCTATCACCCCTGTTTTGTTCCATCTCCTCTTTCTGTCTCTCATTTCCTCTCCTCTCCCTCTCCTCTTTTGGTATTATTGCAGTTATCAGGCAAACTCACTTTAAGCTTTAAAATTGTTTACTTTATGAATTTGATATGCTGAACACGAATATGGTTTTATTTGTGGCAAAAAAATACTTTTCAAGATAAAAGCATTTTTGCATTGCTCTAAAATCCTATTAAACTACAAGTTTTGAATTTGTCGAGAAACATTCAATTGTGAAGCCTATCGTAAGTTAGGCCAATATCTGCAAATTTACCCCTCTTTCTATATCTTCTCACCTTGTCCCTTCTCTCTGTCCCCTCTCTCTATCTCTCCCACCCTCTCCCTCTTCCCATCTTCTCCCTAGTACCACTGCTTTCCTCTCTCCTCATCTTTCTCCTCTCATCTTCTCTTTTCTGCCCTCTTCTTTCCTCTTCTCTTTCTATATAGATCTCCTCTCCTCTCTTTGTCTCTTGTCCTCTCTCCTCATATCACCTCTCTTCTTCCCTTCTCTTCCTCTCCTCTTTCTATGTCTCCCTTTTCTCATTTCTTATCCCCCCCCCCCCCCTAATGTCTTCTCTCTCCTTTCTCCTACTCTTTCCTTTCCTCACACCTCCTGTCTTCTCTCCTCTTGTTATATCTCACCTCTCGCCCTTCTCATCTTTCTAGCTCTTCTCTCTGTCTTTCCTTTCCTGTTTCCTCCTGTCTTCTCCCCATGTATTTATATCTCCCCTGTATCACTGCTTTCCTCTCTCCTTATCTTTCTCCCCTCATCTTCTCTCTTCTATCCTCTGCCCTCTCCTCTTTCTGTATCTCTTCTCCTCTCTCTGTCTCTTGTCCTCTCCCCTCTCCCCTTTTCTTCCTCTCCTCTTTCTATGTTTCTCTTTTATCCGTTTATTTCCTCACCCCTCCTGTCTTCTCTCTCCTCTTTGTATATCTCCTCTCATCATTTTTCTAGCTCTTCTTTCACTTATCACCTTCTCTCTTTTCTCCGACTATCCTTTCCTCACCCCTCGTCTTCTCTCCTCTTTATATATCACCTCTCCTCTCCCACTTCTTCCGCCTCTTCTTTCGGTATTATTGCAGTTATTGGCCCAACTCACCCTAAGCTTTAAAATTGTATTTTTCTTAATCAATTTGATATACTGAACACGAATATGATTTTATTTGTCCCAAATAAATTCTTTTCAAGAAATAAGCGTTTTTGTGTTGCCCTAAAATCCCATTTACCTACAAGTTTCAATTTCTTTGGCAAACATTCAATTGTGAAGCCTACCGTGAGTTGGGCGGATATTTGCAAAATTACCCAACTTTCTAGCTGGTTTCTCTCTTGCCATCTTTTTCCCTTTCTCTGTCTTTCCTTTCCTCTCTCCTCCTGTCTTCTCCCCCTGTATTTTTCTCTTCTCTCTCCTGCCTTTCCTTCCCTCTGACTTCTCCCCTTGTATTTCTATCTTGTCTCTCTCCTTTTTTCTTCTCACCTGTGTTCTCCTCTCCTCTTTCTTTCTATATCTCCTCTCCTTGTGTAGACCTTAACTGCTAAGAAGCACAAATCTTGTGTCAAAAGTTCAGTTCCATTGTATACTGGCCAGAGGAATTAGCAGCGATACCTATGTCCATTCAATTACTTGTATTATGTCTGCTAATAATAATGAATTTGATACCAAATCTTCCGGAACGCAGCCTCAGTCTGTTTGGGTAGTCAGTCTAAACAGTATAGAAGACTTTCCCCTCCCCCCCCCTCCCATATAACCTACTAGGGCTGGGCGGCCTCTCATTGAACTAAACAGTCTGTAGAGAATAATTTATGATTTGAAGCTCTGACGTCGATGGAAAAAAGAAATGTGCAGGAATATTTTCTCACAGAAATGAATCACTTTTTAAGGTAAGCTAGCTCTAAACTAACTCGCCTAGATTTGCCATTCAAATCTAGACTTGCAGTCTAATTTCAGATGTAGTTCTGCTCCGAAAATGGCCAAATTTAATAGAACTAGGCCTAGATATATATATATATATATATATTCAAATATGAATCCACATCAGTATTATAGTTTGATATAGATAGGTAAAGAAATCAAGAGAGAAAATAAAAGTGACAACTATTCATGATTTGACAAAAATGTACCTGAGAATTGTTTGGTTTGACTTCTGATTGGTGAGGTTGAATTTGTATATTAAGATATTATGTAGGACTTATGATGCTGTATTTTTTTTCGTATTTGGCAATTCATTGTTAGAAAATGATTTAACACATACTAAAACCAAACCCAATGTTTTTCTATAAAGCCCTCTTTTTATGAAAGAGGTACTGTACCCATTTGGAAGTCCCAATTGTTTTTTTTTTAAATTGGGTGTAGTTCATGAGAAATTCAACAAAACCACATAGTTATTTTTTAATGATTTAATTTGTCTCAATTTAGAGGATTTTTCTATACTAGTCCTAGATAAATTATAAACCTTAAACTAGACCACTCTTAACAGTAGCATCATCATCATCATCGTTAGCAGCAGCAGCAGCAGTAGTGGTGATGGTAGTGGTAGTAATAGTAATGGTGGTTGTAACAGCATCAGCAGTTTCTTGTGCATAGCATGTTGGGTAGCGATAGGTTTTCGATGCATTAAAAAAAAATTAAGAGTTTTTTTTTTTCTCGAAGGAAATCCACTAACTCTGCACTTTCAGTTGGCTTTAGATTCTTTTAAATGCTTATTAGAAAACTGAGAATTTTGTCAAGAGCATTAAAATTGATCCACTCTCTGGTGAAAATTCTTAGCCCTATAGATATTTAATCCTACATGATAATGTTTTTAAATAAATCCGAATAGATATGGGTTTTACAAAATTAAGCTTTTCCTATTGATTTGTAGGCTACTTCAAAAGTCTTGAATTTTTTTAGGTTTTAAAAGAAGCGAGACTGGCTCGTTTTGATGCTTAAAGGAGAGAATATAATTCAGGACATAAAATGCTGTGGAAGAAGACTCATTAACAAAATTAAAATTATTCAGTGGACTTTACACGATTTTGCTAAATTTCTGTCCATTCTTAGACCTAAATTAATGGCCTAGAACTATATTGATTCCAGAATTTAATTTTTTCATCTTTTTACAATGGTGTAAGACAAAATATGAAGACCATCTAAACACAGATTTCTAGATCACCTACACACGTCAAATTTAACTAAAAGTTGTAAATTGCATTAAAGATTGAGGTACTAGTAGTAGTATTTTTCATGGAAAGTTTTTAAGAAAACAAAAGGCACAAAATGTGATTTTCTCAAAAAACAAAAATGAATGTGCTAACTACGTGTTGTAGGAAAAAAAAGGTAGATTGAGATGGTACAAATTTAACTGAAGCAAATCCTCCCTTCTTGATATTTATCTTGGTCTATTATTGGTCAGCTGTGTACAAATTCAGAACAGTAACTAAGCAGATTGGCATAATCCATGAGCAAGGCCCACTGCAAAGCCTCTTTGTGTAACTTGGAGAGGGAAGACAAACATCAGAATATCCATGTCTGATATTGTCCAAGAACTCTTTTGGCAAAATGATGATCCCTATTTCCACTGTTTCAAACTCATCTGTGCGTTCGTTCAGTCTCTTATGAACATATTTTAGTAACTCACATTTTTCAACACATTCTAAAAACAAATTGATCATGTGAATTTGTCACGCACAGGCTGACTTCTCCCCTTAGTCTGTCAAATGTTGTTCTATATGTCACTTACATATAAAAAAAAACCAACATACATGCAAGACCATCTATCGTAGTGAGTCATCTCAGCTCCAGGAAAGATAATCTAATACTGTGGAGCTGACAGGGATGATTCACAGAAAACCCAGAAAACAAAAACTATCCATCTAAACAGCTCTTTTGTCTTAAAAAATTTTGAAAAAATACTCATCGAAAAACCTGAATTTGACCAATTGAAATGAATTATTTTTTATCGGAGGGAGCACTTTCAATTAAGAAAATTTGTCAAACGCTACCAGAATTTCATCTAAATATTCCTATCCAAAATACAAAATAACTACCTGAATCTGTTCACATATGGGTATCTTGAAATAAGAATGCACACAACTTTGGAAAAGTAGCTCTCTCTACAGAGATCACTCTTCTTCCTGGTATAAACTGTTCTGCTCAGAAACAAATAAAAAAATTGATGTATAAATTAAAGCAAATTTGTGTTATTTGCTGCATATTCCCACTCTCCACCTTCTTTGATCCAATTGGATTATTTTTTATGACTGAATAAATCAAAGGCAAATATTAGTGTGCACAATCATCTGACATTAATTTTGGCCTGTTTTGCTCTGACAATATTTGATCTTCTAAATTGTTTCTGTACTTCAACAATTAAATAATTTGAAGTTGTTAAAAAGTGTGGTCTTGTCCTGATGATATTTGTTTAAACTTCCCAATATTTAAGATATTTTCAAGCCTTGTTATATGCCAGTTCTGTGATTTGATTTCTAGTTGTGGGTCATGTATTATGGCTTGGCAACTATCAAAAGCTGAGCAGTAAGACCACTGCTAAAGGCTGACAGGGCTTGTCAAATAACCCAATCAATGTGATCTATCTTCGGCTGCCTTTTTTTTGCTTTTCCTTTGCCTCTGTTACCTGGCCAGCTCTTTCATTTGCCTCGGTTGCTTTGCTCTATCATCTTTTTTACTCAGCTACCTTCTTCAAGCCCCACCGATTGTTTGCCAATTTTTTCTGTAACCTCTGGTGCTTTGGCGATTGCTCCGTCTTTCCGTTGCGTGAAAGGTTTGTTTCCAGCCATTATTAGTTTTCTGGTTTCATCTGTTGCCACTACTGGTTGTCTAGCTGCCTCTGACACCACTGTTAGATGGCAGACCACCTATGGCTGTGTTTAAAATGCACTGGTTCAAACCAACTTCTCTCAAGCATGAATTTTATTTATTTAGAGTGAATTACAAATCACCTCTGCTTGCCCAATCACCCATAAATTTGAGTTCAACTTAGCATTGACAGTGAAATGTTAAGCGGAACCCTTATTGTTTTTCAACATTTGATGATTTATGAATTCGAGAG